>PVIA01000987.1:0-330487 GCA_004024845.1 Tonatia bakeri
GTGTGTGTGTGTGTGTGTGTGTGTGTACATGTGCATGTGTGTGTGCATGTGTGTGTCTGTGTGCCCCTGTGGTGGCAAGAGTCAGAGTGAATCAAGGATTCGATTCATAGGGGCATGGTGAACACGTGAAACGGGTGCCTCTTCTGCAAGACGGGGACCGTGATACCATCTACCAAATAGGTTGTTACAAAGACCAAACGCAGCAAGGCTTACCTAAGTTGCTCTCTGGTTATTTCTTTGATTGCTCACCAATGGAGGGAATGCAGTGCGAAACAGATGGGCCCGGTTGACGGGACGGCAGAAAGAGCAGTGGAGATGCCTCTAGCACAACTGGAAGACGTGCACATGTTTCGAAGCTTCTCTCTCTGATCCAAATGCATAGAAATTATAGCTAAAATGTTTTATGTAATAATAAGAAGAACGTGGCTGTGTTCAAGAGCACTAAAAAAATAAAATAGATAATGGAGAACCCAGAGCGGTAAGCCTGAAGCAAAACTATCATGAGCGGTGGGCCTTTGGATCAGATACAGGCAGTTGGGGCCGGGAAAACCTTTCCCGGGTGGGGATGGGGCCAAGTGCATTGCATGCATGGGAAGAACTGTGCCTCTGTTCCCATGTGAAGCCAGGGCCTGGGTGGCCCATGGACTGAGCCCTTAATAGTTGTCTGCGTGGTGGCCAAGCCTATGCCAGCAAGATAGGGCTGGTGGAATGCAGGTCCCACGTTGAACCTGGTAGCGCATTTCACAGGTGGCCCCAGGATTACACAACAGAGAAGCAGGACTATTGTAAGACCAGATCTGTGCACTTTCTAGCTTGTGCGTTCTTCACTCTGTTACATTTCTCTGTTTAAAGAAAACCAGAATATCTTCTCCATCTCTATGGCATTCCTGTGGTGAAACAATAATAGCAATAATAGGCATTCATTCATTCATTCATTCATTCAAGATAGGTCTTCTGTTGTTAGCCAGGTACTGCATTAGGGAAACAGAGCCAAAATAGTAATAGCACGACCAAGTATTTACAATCCCAGCCTATCTGAATCCCACATTAACCCATGAAGAATGGTTAGTCTCCATGCGTGAAACAAATGAGAAAACCAAGGCCCTGCCAGGTAAAGTGGCCCCAAATCACCTGGTTAGTGTGCTGTGGGGAGAGGCTGGACTCAGACCTGTCAATGCTTTGTAAGAATCCAGAAGGCGTCTGTGCAGAATAACAGGGGGTGTCTGGAGGGCGTGAGGACTGTGGGGTTTCTAGAGACAGCAAGGCCCATGTTGGCATGAAAGAGGCAAAAATTCTGAAGAGTAAGCCCCTTTAACTGGAGAAGAAGTGGGAGTGGGGTGCGGGGGAGATGGCAGATGAGGGTCAGATAGTACTTTGTACCCACTATGATTGCTATAACTTACAACAAGAAAAAGAAAAGACCTAGTGTTGGTGAGGACACACAGAAGTGGGACCCGTCCCCCCATACGTCACTGGTGGGAATGTAAAACGGTACCGGTCACTGCGGAAAACAGATGGGCGATTACTCAAAAAATTAAACACAGAGTTACCCTGTGACTCAGGAATTCCTCTCCCTGGTACATACTGCAAAGAATTACAAAGTACTAGTTGGTAGCTACAAAACAGGCATGCGCATACAAGGTGAGGCTTAGGGAATACAGTTGTTGACTGTGTAACTCTGGTTATACAGTTACATACTCTGTGATAACTCTGGTGTCCAGCGGGCCCTGGAATTATCAGGGGGTCACGCTGTAAAGTATGTGAATATCCGTCTGCTGTGCGTTACTTGAAACTAACATAAAGGTGTGCTGACTGCAAACTGTAATTGCAACTAAAATGACACCCTGTCTGGGTAGTTCAGTTGCTTAGAGCGTTGCCCCAGAGGCCAAGGTCGAGGGTTTGATCCCTGGGCACATGCAGGAATCAGCCAATGATGCACCAATAAGTGGAACAATGAATTCATGTCTCTCTCTCTCTCTCTGTCTCTGTCATCAATAAATAAATAATTTTTAAAACAAAGTAATAATTATAATTAATAATAGGTACTCAAAGACACACATGTACGTACATATTCATAGCAATATAGTTCACAATAATCACAAGGTGGAAACAACCCAAACATCCATCAGTGGATGAATGGTTAAAGAAATTGTTTTATACACACACACACAGGGTCTGGCATAAATAATGCCTCTTTATTGCAAAATTTTTTATTACAAAATCATAAGCTTGTAATTCTGTAACATAACAATATCACACTCAAGCACACCAGATGACATTTTAGGTAAAATGTTCAAATTAAAACTATAACTTGTTAACACCCATATTATTACCCTACCAACCACACTCAAGCAGGCGCTACGCTACTTCTGCGGGACTGTGTGTGTGTGTGTGTGTGTGTGTGTGTGTGCATTTCAGCCATAAAAAGGAATGAGGTGCTGATTCACACATGCATACAATGTATATGAATGAACATCAAAAACGTTGTGCTACATGAAAGGAGCCAGAAACAAATGGGTACAGATTATGTGGTTTCATTTCTATGAACTATCCAGAATGAAAAAACCCACAGAGACAAAAAGCAGATCGGTGGTTGCCAGGGGCTCTGGGGAAGGGCAGTGGGGAGGAACTGATTCATGGACAGCAGCTGCCTTTTTGAGTGATGAAAATGTTTTGGGACTAGATAGAGAGCTGGGTGCACAACACTGTGAATCTACTCAATGTCATGTCCACATGAAAACGGTTCCCGTGAATCTGGCCCCAAAGCTTGTGGTCTTCTTGCTGAGCCGTGACCACAACGCTTCTCTCATTTGGTTCTGATCGTGGAACCAGCACCAGAACCGGGCTGGCTGTGCCAGAAGGAATAGACGTTAAATGCAAGTGACCTCAAGAGTGAACAGGAAACAATCAAAGTAACAAGCAATGACATTCTTTAAAAAAAGCTTTAAGACACTCAGCTAGCTCCCAAACCCTTCCTGATCCTTGGTTTTGAAGTTTAACCCCGGCCGAGAACTTTCTTTGCAGGGTCACTGCTGCAGGTCAGGGCTCGCGAGTGATTGAGGAAGCAGAGGCGGGCGGAGGAAGCGGCGAGGAAGGGCGGGTCAGGAGACCCGAGGGAGAGGAACTGAAGCCAGTGTGCACACAACCCCACTCCCTGATGGGAAGGAAACCTCCCTCAGGTCAAGGAGTGTGTCTTACTCCTCACCAGCAGAACGTATTCTAGAATCTCATTCACAGCAGGCACTCAGTACATATTTGTTTAATAAATAAACTATCAAGGAAAACACAGTTGTGTTTTAGCCTGCTGGCCTAACTCATGAATCATCACACTGCGGAGAAGGCAATGCTTTTTATCCCATGACTAATTGAATTCTTTTGTTCACTTAATTCATTCATCCATCCATGCATTTTCTCCCATTCAGTGTTCTGCGAGCTTGTATTGATTGCTTACCCTGGGCCTGCCGGTGTTCTAGAAGTGGTGGCTGCAGACATGAGGGAGACACGGTCCCCGCCCTTCGGCACTGGGGGCGGGGGGGGGGTGGTGAGAGCAAATAAGATGGAGCTGGAGAGATAGGCTAGGTGATGAAGGCCTTGGAGAGGCATGTAAGAAGGGACCGGGGAGGTGGAGAGTCTTCCTGGGACAACCAACCACAGAAGAGCCTTGTTATGGCAGGTGACATGGGTGAAAACTAGGGAAACCCAACTCTTTATAAAGCCCAAGGGACAAAGACAGAGTTAGAAAGGGGAGATTAAAAACAAGACCAAATCCAGGCAAAGTCAAGAATGAAGTTAGGGGGCAAATATCAAGGGAGAAAGAGCCAACATAATAGCAATAGCCAGACGGTGGTGCCTCGCCCCAGTCATCACTGGGTGTCATTGATCCCATAAGAGTGCCATGTGCCTGTCATAAAGGTACAGTCTTTGTGACGGCAGGCCGGGAGCGCGGTGGCCCCAAACTGCCTGTGACAGACAGAATCACCCCCGCAGCAGGGCTACACCCTTATTCTCATGCGCTGGGAATGCCTGTTTTGTTGCAAAACCAAAGGGGCTTTGCAGCCGTCAGGAAGTTTATGAATCTTAAAACAGGGAGATTGTCTCAGAGTCCTGGGTGGGCCCAGTCTAATCACAGGAGCTCTCAGAGCAGGGAAAAGGCCGGAGTAGAAACACGTGACCGGAGCAGGAGTCAGGGAAACCGGAGGGAGCAGGAAAGGGATGCCACCTGCTGTTACAGGCGGAGGGACAACTGGACTGCACGCAGAATGCAGGCAGCCCCTGGCAGCAAAGACACATGGACAGCTGGCTAGGGAGCAGGACCTCAGTCCCACAGCTGTAGGGAACTGAATTTGACCAGCAGCCTGAACAAGCTGGGGCCCCCAGAGCCTGCGAACAGGAGCCTGGGGAGGAAGCCTTTCTGATGCTTTGAGTTCAGCTCCTGAGGTGTGAGCAGAAGTCCCAGCCGAGCCAGACTCGCAGCCTACAGGACTGCGAGAGGAGGAGCCAGCGTTGTCGTGAGAAGCTGAACCTGTGGTCGTTTGTGGGGACAGCAACAGAGGACATATCACTGCCTTGAACAAGAATTGGCCTCACATTTCACGGAACAGTGGTTTCCTCCAGAGTGGGGGTATGTTGTATTGTCCTTGAGGTTAAGAACCCAGACTCTGGAGCAAAACCACTGGTTTCACGTCCTGCCTCTGACGTGCACTCGAGGTGGCATTAGGTCAATCTTTTTTTTTTTTTTTGCAAAATTCTATTATTTACTGAAGGAAAGTGTGAATTCTTTATTTTCTGTTCTTTTATTCTTATTGTTGTACATTCTTCATTTTCTATTATTTTATTCTCATTGTTGACACTATTTTAGATATCCTCATTTTCCCGCTTTGCCACCCTTTTTCCACCCACCGCCGGCCCCCATCACCCCACGGTTGTCTGTGTCTGTGCGTCATGCACGTGCGTTCTTTGTCTGATCCCTTCACCATCTTTCCTCCAGTGCCCCCTCTTCCATCCCCTCTGACAGCTGTCAGACTGCTCTGTGGTCTTCATAAATAAAACCTCCCACAGGGCTGTTTTAAGGATAAGTGAGTTAGCATCTGTAACTTGGAACTGTGCCTGGAGCAGAGCGAATACTGGCAGTGGGTGATTCTGTTGTGCCGATGTGTCTGGAACACAGGGAAGCATGCAATGAATGGCAGGTTTCCTTCGGAAGTAGAGGCAGCAGCTGCCCCCTAGATCCCATCTTTGGACCGACTCTCCCTCTCCCAGGCACTGGGAGTGTCGACTGAGGGAGCTGCCTGTGCAAGGTCACGTCTCCCTAGGGCCAGCCTGCATCCGGTGACTGGTCATGGCTAGGGAGCAGGGCGTGGCTCCCTTGCTGTGATTTAAGGACATTCTCAGGGCCATCTCAACTTGAGTCTGCTGGGCATTAGCCAAGGTCTATGCTACCACTTCACAGCAGTTCCTCCCCACACTCTGTCCTCTTCCTGTTTCCTTTACTCTCTCGGTGGTGTGGGTCCCGAGGTCACTGCCCGAGTGACCTCACACCCGCACACACATCTCTGTCTCAGAGTCTCTTTCCCAGCGAACCTGAGGCAGTACTGCACTTCTCCCTTCTCTTTCTCTTCGTCTTGCTATCTGCAGACTATGCACGATGCCTTACATACAAATCTGAAAGCTGTAGCTCAAGGCAGATATTATTACTTACTGTCCTGAGAGAAGGAGGCTGAGACATTGAGGGGTCACACCTGCCCAAGATCAAGGAGCTCACAAGAGGCAAAGCCAGGATGAGAACTCGGGCCGACAGGAAAATTCAAAGCCAGAGGCATCCTGATTATTGCACAGAAGTGCCCCGATGGCCCTTGGATGTGCCCCTTGGGGCGAGAGCTCCCTGTTCGCTTGGGCTTGAGTTGGCACTGCCCTAGGTCAAGGAGTCTGGAGCTACTGTTGCTGCCTCGGAGGGCTTTCCTTGTTTCTTGTCCAGCACAGCATTCTCCTTTCTCCCAAGTGGGAACAGTCAGTGGTCTCTGTAGCTGGGGCCCCACCCGTCCTGGAGGTTAAAGTTCCCGTGTGACCACATGGCATTTTCTCTTTAAGGGCATTATGTGGTTGATAGTCTTCTGGGACTAGGGCCCCATGTCTCGGGACCAAGGCCCCTCCCACACATACAGTCATACAACCCCACTACCTGAGGGGCCTGTCAGCCAGGACAGGGAGTGGCCAGTGACCAGGATCAACCTTGTTCCTAGGTCCAGGCTCTTCTAAACTGGTCTGGACAATGAAACGTAGTCCACAGATATGTCCCTATACATTGCCCGGGCACGAGAGCTGTAACCTTAACACATTGTCCTGCCCCTGCATGCAGCCCGGTGCTGGAGAAAACCTTGTTCCAGGATGTGAGTCACAGAATTGCTTATAGAGGGAAAAGGGCAAGGGGACAGTCTACACGTGCAAGAGGCAGGCAGCTAATGAATGTGAGCGGATCGTGTCGTCCTGAAACTCATGCTTTCACATAGCATCTAAGGGCAGGAACAGTAGCTCAAAATATGTTGTTACATGAAAAGTGTACTTTGATTTTCACTTCCATTGAATTTTATCACTAATTTTTAATATAATATGCTAATAAGAAAAGGACTAAGAACAGTACTTCCTGGTGGGCTTTTAGGGGGAATGTGGGATTGTATGTTTTCCTTCATTTTTCTTCTTTTTACATTATGGTATTATTCAAGTTTTGTGTAAATAGTGGGAACTGCCATTATCAAGAAAAACAGCTATTTACAAAGATACTGTAAGATCTGGTTGTTTTTTTTTTCCTTTGTTTTCTGCAGGTTGGCAATAAAATGCATTTGGGGTCTTGTAATGCAACTCAGGAGAGGCCGGGGAGTTCTGAGCATTTCTGGCCCAGGTTTGTTTGTTTGTTTGTTTAAATTTATAACCTGTTCAATATGTCTGGTATGGTTCATGCCTGGTTGTCACTCAGTAGTTCATAGCATTGGGTGGGTACTCACCCAAAACGTCCAGATGGTTCTGATTACTGAATATTAGGATTTTCTTTGCACCATTTTTGACCAGCTTGTTTTTTTGGAAGGGCTATAGGAACAATGCCAATATTCACATACGACTTTATGCATAGCTCATGCTAGCTACCGCCTTAAATAGTGAGGATACAAAGATCCTTTAAAAAATAATGTTTTTTTTTTAACCACAATACGTTATATGATGTGCTGCCATTACCTTACACCCCAGCCACTATGAGAGTACAGAGGGGAGTAACCAGCTCTGGGGCAGTGGGCTAATACTGGTTGGAGAATGTGGTTTGTGAACTGGTTATTGCACAAACTTGTGAAAGTATTTCTGTGTTAGGAAAATACGTGAATCTGGTGAAACACAGGCTGCAAAAGCGAGATGGACCAGACTGACAGAATATTTGAATGTTGTGTTTAGGAATTTTTAGTTTGGTGTTTGAAGGAAACGGGAAATGTTGGATAATTCCAGTGGCATATATAGTGCATGAATGGGCTTAGATGATTCAGCGATTCAGCATAAATACACTAATTCTAACAGCTTGATGAACCGAATTGATAGAAGTGCCCTAATGAGTCATGGTACAATTGTTTAATTCTTTATTTAGCATTATATTCTATGTGCTCGGCCCTGTTTTAGTCACTATAAATAATATGTAAAAATTTTTTAATCATTTTTTTCTCTTAAGTACATTTGCAGCTTGCCAAATGTAGGCCACAGGGTAGGAATAATAATGCTTTAAAAATAAATGTTGCTGAGAGATAAGACCAAAATACATGACCTAGCTATGAAATAACTGGGAGTCCTAAGACCCTCCCACACTGGCAGCACCATTCATACCGCCAATGTGTATGCGGGCCGCTGCTCCCAGCAGCGGCCGGCTAGGCAACACGGATCGTCCGGCGAACGTGGAGGGAAGTGTGACCCAGCGACCCACAGAGAAATCACTGTAGGTTTTCAGAGCTGCAGCAAGTGCTTCTGTTAACCTTTGCGGAGGCAGGTGGCCCAGTGTAAAGGAATGTTTCTGCAAAGGTGCCTACTTTACCTTGGACGGAAGAGAAAACGGACATGTGTGTGTGCAGTGAAGTGGTTAAACAAGACGTCGCCATCGGCTGCCTGAGCCCCAGTCCAAGCTTTGCCCACACGCCAGTTCTGCAGCCTTCACCAGTTCCCTCGTCTCTCTGTGCCTCCTTTCCTCTGTAGTAGAGATGGCAGCAGTATTGACCCAATGGGGATGTTATGAGAATTAACTATAAAGCTCTTAGAACGGTGTTAGGCTCATAAGAGACAACTGCAAAGTATTAATGTTACTATTACTGAGGTCCAAGTTCATTTGCTGGTGAGCCAGGGAGTCAGAAAGGGTCTTAAGGCAATGTGACCCCAAGGAAAACACTAGGAGGGAAAGAGTTGGGGTCTGAGGATCCTCCCTCCCTCTCTTCCTGCTTTCGTTCCTTCTTTCTTTTCACAGTTAGTCATTGAGTGCCTACTATATGCCAGAAACTCTTCTAGATGCTATGGGAATTACAGCGAACAAAACAGTTATATGCCTACCCTCAGGGTCCTTACATTCTAGTGAAGGAAAAGGAAAAACGCACCCACTTAATGTCGGGTAGTATGGTTGCTATGAAGAAACTGAGGGAACTGAATGCGGAATTTGTTTCCTGGGAATGATTTTAATATCCATAGGGATAGAGAAAGTGTTAGGCCAGTAGGGAGACAGGTGTGCTGTGAGGGTCAACATGAGGGTGTCCAGGAGCTGACCTGGATTGGAAATCCAATTCTGCTCTGTGGCCCAAGGGATGTCCTCCCTGGGGTAGTCTCATCATCCACAGCAGCTGCGCTATTGGCTCAGATCTTGCACATGATGGAGCATCTGGGAACCTCAGGAGGGACCATCCTCCTGGGCATTGAGACCTTATCTGAGTGAATGTAATCAGTGCCAAAATTCTTCACACAGCAGATGCCTAACCACCGTGTGAGGATGCCTTCAAACAACACCCAGGTCACAGTGAGCTGGTCTACAGGACCACCAGATGCCAAGGGGGCGGGACAGGATGTATCATGGTTTTGTCTGGCAGGAAGACCAGGACAGGTTTCTCCATTCTTTGTCCTCTAGTACACAGAGGACAGAGAGTATGCTGGTTAATTTTATGCCTCCACTCATCTAGGCCACTGTGCCCAGGTATTTGGTCAAATAGTAGTCTAGATGTTGCTGTAGAAGTATTTTTTAAATGAGATTAACACTGAAGCCAGTAGCCTCTGAGTAAAGCTGGTGACCCTTTCATAATATGGGTGGCCCTCATCCAGTCAATATGAGAGGAAGATGACTGACCTCCCCGGAGGAAGAGGGAATTCTCTCTACAGTCTGTTCGGTCTTAAGCTGCAATATCAGCTCCTCCTGAGCTTCCGGCCTGCTGGCCTGCCCTGCAGGTTGTGGACTTGCCGGTATTGTGGACTCACAATCATGTGAGCCTCAGTGTCTTCGTAGGTGGACTTTATAGATAGATTTGATCTGTCTTACTTACTTACCTAGTTATCCACCCACCCACCCATCCCACATGCACACGTGCATTCAGTTGGTCCTGTTTCTCTAGAGAATCCTGACTGATACAGGGGGGTGGAGCCCCCATCACACTGGGAAAACTCCCATTCTCCCTTCAAGTTTTAGTTCCGATGTCACCTCTAAAGTGGGGTTTTCCCTGGTGTGTCAATCTTGGGATTAGATGTATTTTCTCATTGTGTCATAATTATTTCTACCTATTTCTTGGAGAGTAAAGGTCACTTATTATTCATGTTTATATACCTGCTACCCAGCGGAGACCCAGGCATCTAGGGCAGAACTCACTGAAGAAATCAGGACATGAGTGCTGTTACTGCTCTGGCAGACAGAGCCTTGTGCCCGTCACCTCTGAATATACTTAATGCCTGATGGACGGCCAGGCTTCCAGTGAATTTTAGCTGAACTGAATTAAACTTATCTTATTGTCTACCCCAGTCATGGCTGGTTTTGCCTGAGAAGGGGTTGAGTTATTCACTCCTATTCATATGTTGAAGGCCTAACCCCTGGTACCTCTGAATGTGACTTTATTTGGCAATCTGGTCTTTATAGAAATACTCAAGTTCAAATGAGGTCATCAGGGTAGGATCTAATGCAATATGATTGGTATCACCATAAAAAGGGGAAATTTAGACACAGAGAGGTATGTAGAAAGAAGACAATGAAAAGACACAGGAGAAAGATAGCCATCTGAAGGCCAAGGACAGAGGCCTGGGTCTGATTCTTCCCTGACAGCCCTCAGAAGAAACCGACCCTGCTGACACATTGACCCTGGACATCTTGTCTCCAGAATGGCGGACAATACATCTCTGATGTTTAAGCACTCAGTTCGTGGTACTTTGTTGCAGCAGCCCTAACAAACTAATACAGGGTGTATCCCCACCCACAAATGCATCATTTCCCACTTACCCAGGCATCTACCCTCCTATGAAGCCCCTTCCAGCTCCTTAATATTTGAAAGAGAAGCTGAATATTTAAGTCACTGAGATATCACCAAATCTTAACTATCTTGTCTTCTGTTAGCTTCCTTACTTTGTATTATAACTAGAAAGTGAATCATCTCTAGAGCAAGGCCTGACACATAGTAGGCATTCAGTAAGCACTTCTCTAAATGCATAAATAAATAATGAACATGCACGATGTTTCCAGCACAATCAAACCAACCTTCCGTGTCCTATGTGACTGTCTCTGATTGGCCTCTGTATTCTATTCTAGAACCAACCCCTTTTAAAGCTGTTATTTATTCCTTCCTAGCTGCCCTGATTCATTAGTGGTTTCCATTAAAGCTGTGGTTGAAAAGACACTTTCATTTGAAACCCTCAAACATGGTGTTTTGTTGGCAGGCTTCTCCTGCTCTGAAATAATTACTTTTTTTTTTGAGGTGCTGAACTTTCTCATGTTTGTCTCTCTTCTCTGACAGCCTTTTCTGTAGTCCTTTCTGGGAGGACTTGCCCAGGCCCATGTAGTAATGCCAGGGGATCTTAAAGGGAAATAAATCACTGAAGATTGAGGCTGAAAAAGACCTGGGGAGATTCTGCTGTCCAAGCCCTTCACTTCCCTATGAGGTCCCAGTTTTCAAAATAAGCCACATGAATGGTAGTCGTAGCTGTGATAAAAATAATAATGAAAGCATTTACCATTTGCAAAGAAGTCTCGTTTATGTGATTTTATTTCATGCAGTATCTTAAGCAGAGTGAAGAAACTTGGAGAGTGAAAATGATCTTTGACCCCGGTGTCAAAGCCCCCGTTAGAATCCCAGCATCGTCAATCCTCCTCTGCTCTGACTCTGGGCAGTCACTTCACCTGCATGAGCCTTGCTTTCTGCAGCTGTAGGGTGGGGATGAACGAGGCTCCTCAACTCAGCAAGGCTGCTGAGAGACAGAGAATGTAAGAGACCTTTGAAAACTTTTAAGTCCTACAAAAACATAAGGGAGACATTAGCAGATTTGTGCCAACTATGGAGAGTGCTGATTGAGTTTATAGTGAGAAGCTTAATATTAGAGATGCCACTCAAATCACCCATTGAATGGTAACTCCTCATTTCTGCCAGCTTCTGGCCCCTGGTAGTGGCTATCATAGTCTCTACACCTAGGAGTCTGACTATTTTGGATGCCTCCTGTAAGGGGAGTTATGCAATGTTTGTCTTCCTGTGACTGGATTATGTCGCTTAGCATAATGTTCTCCAGCTTCATCCAAGTAGTCACAAATGGCAGGGTTCCTTTTTTAAGGCTGAGCAATAATTCACTGCATGTATATACCACATTTTCTTTATCCACTCATCTTTCAACAGACACGGGTTATTTCCATGTCTTGGCTATACTGACTAATGCTGCAGTGGACATTGGACTGCAGGAGGACCTGATTTCAATTATTTTGGATATACGAGGGTCTATACTGAGAAGTGTTGATTGCTAGATCATATGGTAGTTTTCTTTTCAATTTTTGTTTTTCTTGTTGTTTTTATTTTATTTATTTTTAAAGTAAATTTATTGGTGTGAATTGATTAATACGATTATGTAGGTTCCAAGTGTACATTTCTATGATACATGACCTGTATATTGCATTGTGTGTCCACCACCCTAAGTCTAATCATCTTCCGTCACCATATCTTTGGTTATTTTTTTTTTTTTGAGGAACTTTCATAATATTTTCTCTAGCTGCTGCACTGATTTACACTCTCATTGACAGTGGACAAGGGTTCCAGTTTCTCCATACCTTCACCAACATGTATTATCTTTATGTAATAGCCATACTAACAGGTATGAGATGATATCTCATTGTGGCATTGATATAAATTCCCCTGATGGTTAACATTGAACATCTTTTCATATGTCTGTTAGCCACTTGCCCATCTTCTTTGGAGAAGTCTCTGTTCAAGTCTTCTACCCATTTTTAAATGAGGTTATTTTAAATTGTTTTTGGCTAGGGAGTCATGGGAGTTCCTTATATATTTTGTTTATTAACTCCTTATCAGATATATTGCAAATAATTTCTCCCATTCCATATGGTTGCTTTTTCATTCTGTTGATTGTTTTCTTTTCTGTGCAGAAACTTTGTAATTTGAAGAAGTTCTACTTGTCTGTTTTTGCATTTGTTGCCTTTGCTTTTGGTGTCACAACCAATAAATCACTGCCAGACCAATGTCAAGAAGGTTTTCCCTTATTTTTTCTTCTAGGAGTTTTATAGTTTCAGATCTTACATTTAAGTCTTTAATCCACTTTGAGTTGATTTTGTGTATAGTTTAAAGTAGGGGTCTTTCTTTCTTTCTTTTTTTCCCTTCCTTCCTTCCTTCCTTCCTTCCATTTACATGTGGATATTCAATTTTCACAAAACAATTGATTGAAGAGACTATCCTTTCCTCATCATGTATTTTTGGCACTTTCATCAAAGATCCATTGACCTTGTATACATGGATTTATTTCTGGGTTATTATGTTCCATCAGTCTATGTCTATCCTTATGCCAGTACCATATTCTTTTTAATTACTATAGCTTTGTAGTATATTTTGAAATCAAGAAGTATGATGCCTCTAGCATTGTTCTTTCTCAACATCATTTTGGCTATTCTGGGTCTTTTATGGCTCTGTATAGATTTTGGAAATGTTTTTCTATATCTGAAGAAATGTTCTGGGACTCATATTATGAGGTCAGCATTACTCTGATACCTAAGCCAGAAAGAGATGCTAAAAGAAAGAAAATTACAGGCCAGTATAGCTGATAAACAAAGATGCAAAAATCATCAACAAAATACTAGCACACCAAATTCAACCACACATTAAAATGATTATATACTATGATTAAGTAGGTTTACACCTTCAATGCAAGGATGGATTGATATACACAAACCAATAAATGCAATACATCACATTAACAGAATGAAAGGGGGGAAATCACATGATCATCTCAATAGATACAGAAAAGGCATTTGGGAAAATTAAACACCCTTTCATGAGAAAAATGTTCAACAAACTTGGTATAAAAGGGAAGTACCTCAACATACTAAAGGCCATATATAACAAGACCATAGCTAACATCATGTTCAATAGTGAAAAAAGTAAAAATTTTTCATCTAAGATCAGGTAAAAGACAAGGAGGTCTACTCTCACCACTTCCATTTGACATAGTACCAAAAGTCCTAACCAGAACAGTTAGGCAAGAAAAAGAAATAAAAGAAATTCACATTAAAAAGGAAGAGGTAAAAGTAGTTCTGTTTGCAGATGAAATAATTATATGTAGAAACCCCTAAAGATTCCACAAAAACTGATATAACTAATAAATGAATGTAGTAAAGTATCAAAAATTGACATACAAATATTGGTTGCATTTCTATACACTAACATTGAATGTCTGAAAAGGAAATTAAGAAAATAATTCTAATCATAAATGACATCAAAAAGAATAAATTACTTAGGAATAAACTTAACCAAGAAGGTGTAAGATTTGTACACCGAAAACTATAAAACATTGATGAAAAAAATTAAAAGAGACAAAATAAGTGATAAGACTTTTTTTGTGTTGATAGGTTGGAAGGCTTACTGTTGTTAAAATATCCACACTATCCAAAGCAATCTGTATGTGAAGTTTAAAAGCTACCTCCGTAGCCACTCAGCTGTGAAAGAGAAAGAAGGTATTACTTGGGAATTTCCAAATTGTCAACATAGGCTTGATTCATATATTTTTTATTAATATAACAACATCTGTACACTTGTTCCTGTCTTAGAAGCTACCCAACCCAAGCCCCCTTCCCTTCGGGCCTCTCATTCTCTCCTTACTTCTGCTTTGGTGTCAGTGCCGGTCTGCAGACCCAGGCCAGTCCAGCCCACCACCCGCACGAGTTTCCACTGCAGTCTGTCACCTTCTATTACCTCATGTAATTAATACCACAACTCAGGTCTCTCTGACCACCATTCCAGACAAGCTCAATGTCTCCCACCAACAAAAACTACATCCATGCCTTTGGAAGTTTTGGTTTATGGTTTAACTATTACTAGAGTTCATAATGTGCCTGACCCCTTCAAAAATACATTAATAAGCCTCAAACTTTGAGCCTAAGACTCTTAGATATGGATGATTTAGACCTGTGCAGTGTAATGACCAATTCCACGCAGGAAGCTCCTCTGGAGCCTTCTGTATAGTTTTCCGGCCTTTGTGGTGAGGTACTCAGGGACCAAATTCAACAAATAATTCCTCAACAGTCGCTCCACAGCAAGCCCTGTACCAGACACTCTAGAGTATGTGGAGATAAGAAAGAAGTATTCCTGATCTAAGAGAACTTAAGTTCTAATAGGTAGCCTGTCCCACTTAGGAGCAATTCCATTAGAAACTTTTTCCTAAAACTGAGTGAGAAATTCAACTGACTGCAGCTTCTATTTGCTGGCCCTTCTCTAGTCTAATACATCCAGATGGAGAAGGTTCAGGCAAGAGGGAAAGTTTCTATCCATTCCTCTCTCCCTGGGAGTCCTCTGCAAGCACAGGGGAGTTACCAGTCCGACGGGTCACAGTCCGGACAACACATCGGCCCACATTTGCCACAGCATGTTAATGTGCATCCAAACATCACGTAAGTGCACATGGGTCTTCTCTCCATGTGTCTGCCATGCAGCGGGGTCGGAGGCTGAGCTAGAGTGTAATGATACCCAGCTGCTGTGAACGCCTTTCCTTCTCTCCATGTATGCCTACGTGACAAGCACGTCATCATTTTGTTTTCATGACCAGTGCAGTGAGCCAGAGAAATGGTGATTGTAAAATCCACTGGGGCTCGAAAGAAGGCGGAAATTCTAATGGGTGCACAGAGGTGAGGCTTTTGCTGTAATCTGGTGACACCAGATTTTCTTTGCTGTTTTTGGCTGAAAGAAGATATTCTCTTTGACCCGATCAATCATGATGTATTCATTTGTCTCTCATTTGCCATTGTTCCTTGTAAGTAGTTCTCCTCAAGAACTTCACAGGGGAGGGGTCACCGGGAAGGATGAGGCTAGGACTGGGGTATTCCCAGCTTTCTTGGCAATAATGCCGTCAGAACCTGGTGCTAGTTATAAAAGAAAGATTGTATAATTTTATAATAGTGGATCTATTTTACTTGAGTGTTATCTTCAACATCTCCTACAAACATTCTGGCAAGTTCTGTTTACACACTTCCAGTGACAGGGACCTCTGCTTTACAAAGCTGCTCTCCATCTTTGCACGCTTCTGATGAATACAAAATGCCTTTGTGTGTCAAGCCAAGTCTGACCCCCAGTGACTTCCACCTCATGGCCCCCTTCCTGTCCCCCAGGGTTAAAAGGAAATGAATGGAACAAGCCTATTTCTTTTCAGTGTAAGCTCTTCAATGTGACAACACCACCCTCTAGTTTTGTTAAGGTCTGGTCACTGAGGGATGGAGAGATTCCCAAGTATGAGCCGTTCTCTGTAACTGGCTATTCTACTCAGTGCTCAGCTCAGCGGAGCCACTGTTGATTTCCTGGTCTGAGATCCCCTCTGCATACATGGCCACATGGAGTGCCACAGCTAGGGTACAGGTAATGGCTATGGATGAAAGTCGTGGTTCCATACCATTTGTCACAAAATAACCCATTCTTGAGGCCCTAAAGGAGGCCTGCCTTTGATACCCAATGATTCTAACATTTGCTGAGTATGGAGTTTGCATGCAAATAACATCCTTGTTTAGGTGCCAGATAGGTAAGTGGTCCTTGGTATATCTAGGGCATCATTGTATACACACAGTGTTTATACCTCACAATGAGTGAGAAGCCTTGATACTCATCTATGAGTAAGAGTGTGGTGAACACACAGGAGTAGGAACTATGGAGCTAGGTAGGCCTGGTTCAAATCCTGCCTCTACCACTTACTATCTTTTGTGTCTTTGGGTCAGCTACTCTGTCTCCCTGGACTTCATTTTTCTCCTATATTTGGACACCAGAGAAGTAATTGTACTATACTCCCCACAGGGTTGTTGTTAGGATAAAATAAGCGAAGGGTCTAATATAAAAGATGCTCATAAATGTAAGTTATTTCCTTCAGTTTTTTAGTTTACAGGGTGATATATTCTGTCCAGAAGATATCCAGACATGTAATATGGAAAATAGAGATATTTACTGAAGAACATACAAGAAACATTGTACACAGGACAATGACATCTCAGTCCCCTTCAAAGTTGGCACCTTGGGACCTCACACAGTTCTCCCAGTGGCCATCAGCTGCCCTGTCGTGTTTTCCTGAATCTCAACAATGGTCTGAAATCTCTTCCCTTTCAAAGGTGATTTTAGTTTTAGGAAAATCCAGAAGTCACAGGGCTCCAAATCTGGGCTATAGAGGGACTGAGTCACCTGGGTGATCTGATGTTTCACCAAAAACTCTGCATGGGAGGTGAAGCCTGAGCAGGTGTGTTGTGATGATGGGGCTGCCAGCCTTCTGAATCATCTCAATAGTTTCCATGGAGGAGTGTTCAAGCTTAAAGCAAAATGTGATGCAGATTCACTGCTCTACTCACTCAGTCATTTTGAATGCAGTGACCACACAGTACACGTGCTCACTCCACAGCGTCTACCACCCCCACCGACTGGTACAGTGAAGTCAGCATTGTTCACACTTGCACATTCCAGTCCGCTCTCCTTGGCTGCCAGGTTACATCAATTTCATGCAAACCACTCTCATTGAATTAACAATGGTTGGACTTTTTCCAGACAGATCAGTGTGTGTGTGTGTGTGTGTGTGTGTGTGTGTGTGTGTAGGCTAATGATACCTGGATTCATTAGATCTGATTTTCAGCCTCCATGCAGGGCCATTGCACATGTAAATACATTCTCTTCTAGGAAGAAAAAAAGCTTCAGGGGAATTGTGCAACCTCATCCTTGAAAAATTCTCTGTTCGACCCAACTTTCATTATTCATGCTTCTGTCTCTCCATCTACAAATGCTTAGGTTGAACTGGAGATCTCTAAGGCCTTATACTTTATTCTTATTCTCATCTATTATTCTTATAGCTGCCTATGGCTATCTTTATCCTATCCTTGAGGGAGAGGTGAGAGGAGAACTAAGAGTTCTTGAAATACTCCTCACTTCCAGGGGCTCTGTTGTATACTCTTTTTTTAGTATCATTTTATGCTTACTGCCACTCTAAGAGAGAGCTGTTCCCCCTTTCTATAGATGGAAAAGGTCATAGGGATTGACACATTGGCCAAATCACTCACGGTTGGTGGCAGAGCTTCTTAATTTAGATGAGGACACGGACTCAGGGAAGATGTTTCTGCTACTCGGAGACACTGGAGCCCTTTCCTCAGTGCTCTCATGCCCAAGGGACAATGTCACGGAACAGAGAAAGAGTGTGTAGTCCCAAGAGCTGGTTTTTACTCAACCTCTAAATTGCATCTTGGATCATACTTTCCCAGAGGAATTGAACAAATTACTAGCTGCACCTGTCTTTACCTTCATGGTCACCCCGAAAGGGACATGAGCAGGGTAGCAAGGGATTAGAGACAGGGCCCAGGGACCTGCAGGTCTGGACTTCGAGGTGCCATCACTCACCGTGAGACTTCAGGAAGCTTGTTTGCATCTTCTGAGCCTCAGCGTCTTCCCCTGTCAAGTGAAAGAGTTGGATCAGGTTCTTAAACTGTGGTCCTCAGGCCAGCAGCATCCGCATTACCTGGGAACTTGTTAGAAATTTGAATCTCAGTCCCCACCCCGGACTTAGTGAGTCAGATGCCCTAATCAGGGAGCCCATAATCGGCATTTTCATGAGTCCTCAGGAGGCTCTGGCCACAGTGGAACTGGAGAAGCACTGGGCTAGCCAGACACTAAGGACTCTGCACCTGGCAGAAATTCTGGCAGGCGGGAGAGGCAGGCTGATGCCAGCCCTGGGGAAGTGAGTGAGGCTGAAGCTGAGGGAGCCATCAAGGCAGAAGTTCGGTCCGTGAGTCAGAGTCCTGTGTGTAGTGTAGGGTCCTGCCTCCAAGGTTAGCCTCTAGCACACCCACTTGGTATTTCATCTTTCTTCATTTCCCTTAGCCTCTTTCACTCCCCATTTCTCATCAGTGAAGGGTAGGGGGAAGTAACGGTATTAACCCCTAAGTTTTCTGGGAATTGAAGGATGCCATCTGTGAGAAGTACCTGGCACACAGTAGGCCCTCAGCGAGTAGTTACTTATCTTCTCTGCGTCTCCATCCTTATGGTAAAAAGTAAATTTAAAAAATTAAAGAAAGCTCTCCCTTTGTCTGGGTGACATGGGTTTTTTCTGGGTGAACTCATGCAGGTCAGACCTGAGGAAACCTAGCCCGTGACAGGTGCCGTCCCCCCAGGACTGGCTCTGAGTCTGTCTGCAGAGTGTCTGAGTCTGTTTCTCGAGGAAGCTCCCTCTCTTCACACTTGACTGGAACTCTTTTATGGTGTGTGAACAAGAAGGGCATTTTTAAGTAGCAGGAACCAACTGACGCTTTAAGCAAAATGAAAGTAGAAAGTATTCTGATACAGGACGAGATCCAGTGCAGGAAGGTGACCAAGTCCTGGTGGCAGCTGTTGGTGCCAGAGACCAGGTTACTGCTCTGGCTTTGCTGGTCTGATGTCTCTGCCCCAACCCCCCCCCCCCCCCCCCCCCCCACCATCCACGCGGTGCATAACCCGCTGCCCCTCTCGCCTCAGCAGCCTTCCTCTCCTGTTAACAAGTCCCTGGGGAGGGGGATCTGCTCGGCTGACCGAGTCAGGGATGCCCCCTCCCTTGGTCCCATCATCTGCAGCCGGAGACTCAGCATCACCTTACACACTTGGCTGCTGGCAGCCTCCCCTGCGAGCGAGAGGACAGTTCAGGAAGCTCTTAGAGGCTGGGAAGGCCCAGGGAGGTGTTCATCTCGACAAAGATGGGGAGCCCTCTGTCGAACCCGCCTCAGGAACCAGGGCCACTGATTGCGGACAGGTGCGGGAAGCCATCAAAATCCTACCATTTCATGTGCCCAGTAAATGGTTACAACTTACAATGCTGGATGCTCCTTTAAATTTCGCTGACAAGAAAGGCTGACTAAACAGGCACGGGATATGGAAAGGGAATTTTTGATTCTATAAACACACCAAACTGGAGTATAAACAAGGCGGTATGGCATCACATAAATTACTGTTATCTTCTGTGCGTGTGATGCTTAATAGCAGCTTATTGAGTCTCTGTGTTATGTGGGGCAGTTCTGCTGCGGTGACACAGGTTTTGTTTTTGGTTTTACAAGAGGTAATTGAATACAGAAAAAAATTATTTTTACTGACGGCAAACAAATTGGTGTAATGTTGTGAAAAGTACTCTGGGATAAGAGTCTTTTCTCATCCAGCCACGGCTTGGCTGTGACGTGGGCCTCGGCTCCTGCAAGTGCAGAATGGCAAGGTTAGACCTCACGATGCCTGAGGTCCTTCTCGCTGCCGGCAGCACCTGGGTTTCCTCTGATCTGTTGGTAGAGATTCTGGGCAGTGTCCTCGGCATGCTGGATCTGTCATGGTCCTGCAGGCAAAAAGTGGCACATTTAAAGGGTTTGCTGAGACAGTTTAATGAAAACATTGTTTACAGAGGGCTGGGTAGAGCTGAGAGGACCAGTAGAGGGTGGTGAAGCAGCCAGAGACTAGCAGCTCTGAGAAGCTCTTGTCTTGTAACCCCAGGCAGGGGAGCCACCTGTGGCTGGCAGGGAGGGAGCAGGGGATACCTGCGTATATATATCTGCCCCACACCCTGGCTAGACCTAGAGAAGCTGGGATAGAAGGTTGCCCATGGGGACAGTCTGCCTGCTGGGCGGAGAAGGGCAGATCAGGACCTGGAAGGACAAACAGAAACCAAAGGAGATAGGAAGGACTGCAGTGGCTGTCTCTCTGCCTCTGTGCTGTGAGCCCCAGACAAGTACACATTTCATCTGCAGCAGAATCGACACCGCCTCTCCGACTTTGAAGGGCACATGGGAATAATGTTGTCTGTAGTATGACCCCCGCTGGGTGCACTTGAAGCCCCCCAGGCTACACAAGAGAGCCTTAGTTGCAAACATCCAGTTCCCAGAGGTGTGAAAGGGCTGGATATCCACAGTACCCCCTCCTCTCAGGAGGTTCTAGGGCCTGGATGGTCTTCCTAAGGTTTTCCAAGCGTTTCCGTTCCAAGCTACCGAGGGGATCCAGCCTGCACCATCACCTCCAACAGCCTTGGAAATGGCCTTCTTCCCAGCTGTGACCTGCTCTGCCTCCCTCAACTCCTGCAGTGAGTCACCAGTATTTATAACAGACCTCTCTTCAAGTGTGTGTGCCACATTTACCGCTGGCACAGGTGGTTTCCTATTACAACACCCCCACCTGCTCAGTCAACCTCCACTGGCTGGGAACCGCCTCAGATGGAAGCGAGCTCTCCTTGCTTTGTCAAACAGCTTTCCTTTATTCTTCTCTTGAAGTGCACAGGTGTCACGTTCATGGAGCCCTCTTTTAAGCTCTCTTTCCGTTCCATCGCTGCTACCTTAGCTGACCTTTTGCTGGCTGTTTCTCCAAAATCCACGCCAAGGTCATCTCCTGCTGAGCTCATCACCACAGGGAACTACACTTCCCAGGATTCTTTGCTCTGGCTCCCACGTGGTTTCAGCCCTGGCAGAAAAATGGAGAAGAGAGAAGCTAGGGTACCTGTCTCCCTCTTTCTTTGGGCTTATGGAAGCGTCTCCAGCTCTAGCATCATCCCTTCTGCTTTCAGTGTCCTGCAGGGAGGTCTTCACATCGTTTCCACGGGAGGGTCTCCACTTCCAGGCCGTGGTGGCGCTGTCAGTTCCCCATGACCCTGAAGCCCCAAGAGGGCAGCGGCTCCTTACAGCTGGAACCTCGGTGTTGCCTGCTGATTTTTCCCGTGGGAATCCTGGATGGTAGTTCAGTTCTCCTAGCACATGTTAACTGATTCCCTGTGTTGTATTTCCTCTGCTGTAAATACCTGCAATAGTGTCTGTCTTCCTGACTTGTCCAGGTGGATGCCTTCAAATGAGAGAGGAAGCATGAGACTGTGGAAAGAAGATTCATCTTAATCAAAAAAGATACCTGGGGTCAGATTCCAGTTCTGCCTTTTTTTTTTTTTTTATCAGACTTTGAGCAACATCTGCAACCTCCAGCCAGTGACAAATGCACCTGTTTCGCAGGACTTCCGAAAAGATTTTAAGTGAGTTCAGTTACATGAAAATGGTATAAAAGTGACCTGGCACCTGGCAGATACTCAATAACCTAGAGTCGTATTTCTCAACATCAACAGGAACTAGATTTATCTCTTTTCCTGGCCGGAGTCGTGAGTTGTTGGGGCTTTAGCTCTTTGTGGACAAGCTCTACGGCCTTTGCAGTAATCAAAGAATCACAAATGGAGTGAAGAAAACCAAAAGAAGGCAAAAGAGAAGAAACATGTCTATTGCTCCATTCCAGCAACTGTGCTAGGTCCCTTCGGCATGTCTGCTGGTCTCATTTCCCTGGAAGAGAGGATATCCAGAAGAGGAAACCGGGCCTCTGAGAGGTCTGGTAGTTGGACTTGTCTGGAGTCACACAACTAGTGCAGTGGTCAGAATCCAGAGCTTTCTGTCCCTGGCATCTGAAGCTGCCATCAAGATCGAAGTTCATCAAAAGGGGCTAAGCTTCCCTGCAAAGAAAGGGGAGGCCTTAACGCCATATCAGGTCTTACGGCAAGAAACTCACTCTTTTTATTCTTGCAAAGCAAACCTGAGAGGTGTGGATGAGGGAGAAAAAAAGAAGCTATGAGACATGAAATGAGTTAGAGCCCCGGAAGGGCCGGGGATTGATGAGAATGCAGTGGGGAGGTGGCGCTCACAGCGTGGGGACAAGCCGCAGCACCTCTCTAACACAGCTGCTTCCCCAGCTCTGAGAGGGTTCGATCCCTGGGACCTGTTGGGGGAGGTAACCCAAGGATGAAAGCAGTGGAGGTGGCGGGGAGGCAGAAGGAGGCTGGGGTCCCCAGGACATTCTCAGCTTTGGAGGCCACCTTGCTTCTGACCTTCACAGGCCTGGCTTTCAGAGGCACTGTGAGAAGTGGAGAGTCACGGAGCAGAGTCAGGACTACAGTCTCCAAGGGAAACACTTCCGTGTCCAGCAAAGACGGCTGTTGTGGGCCGCTGGTTTCTGACACTGCTGCTTCCTCTCCAACAGCCTTCTAGGGAAGAAGCTGCCAGTTGTCGACCCGTCTTGGAGGCCAACACAGACAAAACCTGTCCTCGGGGAGTTTCAGGCTCAGCTGCACTTTGCCACACATGGGTCCAGTGCCAGGGGCCAGGCCCCGGGGCTGCTCCCTCTCATCGAGTCTTCTCAGCCACACCAGGAGACGGACTTTGCTCCCTTTATTTCATAGAGGAGGAAACCGAGTCTGAGAATAGAGAAATGACAGGCCAGGGTTGAACGGCACATGACTGGGACCTCAGTCTGCTGGTTCCGGGTCAGGAATTAGTTCCTGAAGTTGGGGCGGGAGCATGGGTATTGGTAACACCAAGGTAATTGTAGGTGTCACATGTATAAACCTCTAAAAATGTAGGGCTGTGGGTTTATTTTATTATAAATTAGAATATATTAGAAAGAAGCTTATCTACAGCCAATACACTAAACCTCATATATTACCAGCTGTTAGGTGCGTGTTTTAATTAAAAACTAGTGAGTTTATGACAATGAAGGGTGTGCCAGTACAATGATAGCAGACATTTTTATGGTGCTAATTATAAATTGATCATAGGCTATGCTGGATAGCAGAGATGCCAGGGCAGCCTGCCAGGAAACTCCTCCTTTCCCTGCTGGTGTTCTGTCCCCAGCTGATCGGGCCCCACAGGAGTGAGGGGTGAGGAGGGAGCAGCTTTGAGGAGCCAGATGAAAACCAAGTAAATCAGAGGGCACTTGAGCTGGCGGGGTGGGAGGGGGGCGGCAGGAAGCCCAGTCCAAACAAGGTGTGCACTGCAGGACGGGGTTCCCGTGAGAAGGGCAGGCACCCCTGCACCCAGGGCCACTGCAGGTCCTCTTCTCTCCTGGTCCTAGTCACGTGCTTTAAAATTTAAGCCTGATTTAGCACCCATAGCGCAAGGCATCGAGGAAGGTATGAGAGTCAAGAATTAACTAAAAGGAGGAAGAAAACTGAACCTCAATTTCTGCTCCTGGGAAAGCTACAGAGGTGGGGGTGGGGGGCATCAGGCTGGCAAAGAGAAGAGACCCCTGAGGTGGACTGGGGTCAAATCCTGCTGTACTTTTCATGTCCTGTAAATGACTGAGTTCCTTCTTAAAGACAAAGGGCTTCTACACTGACAGACTTGAGTTTTGTAGAAGTGATTGAAGGACAGCTTTCCTGTCCTTGCCACCTTAGGGCTCTTGCCACCTTAGGGTCTCGCCATCATTGGTTGGTTGAGGTAAATCTTTTCCAAAGCCCACCAGCCAGCATGCAGCATCCCTTAAAGCTGTTCCCATCAGGCTGCTACCCCACCTCTGTGAGCAGCCCATTCAAAGTCAAAGTCACTAATAGCTTCCACATGGCCAAATCCAAGGGCCAAAGCTCTGTCTCCATCTAAACTACCTGCAGATGGGACATGTGAAGGCTTACTCTTCACTGAGATACACTCTCTTTCCTTGGGCCCTAGGACAGCAGAAGCTAACGGTTTTTCAGCTGTCCCCCTGAACGCACTTCTCAGTTTCCTCTGTGGACTCTGTTGTTGCTTCCTGAGCGCTGCCTGTGGGGGCACCTCCAGACCCCAGGACTCAGATCTGGGTGCTCTGTCCATGGTTTCATCCGGTCTCGGCACTGTTGACACAGAAGGAGATGGCCAGAGTAAAATTCAAACTCTATGTTGAACATGAAAAGGAGCATAGAGATATTTTTAACTAGTCTGCATAAGGCCACTCAGTATGCTCAGGTACATAACCATATACACACACTCAGATCTGTACACACACTCGCACAACCTGTCCCCCATATTCCCAGATCCACACACATTTATCATCACACAGATAGACACACACGATACACACTCAAAACTCGTGCGCCTATGAGCTCTTCTCCACAGAAGCCTACATACTGAACACACACGTGCCCAGACACCAGCCTCCCCCGTGATCACACACCGTCAGCCACACTCTTGCCTGAAGGAGGTGTGCACACTCACTTGCTGTCTCTCCATCCCCGCACATGCAGGCACACGAAAACAACTCGTGCTCTTGACAGCTTACACATCCAGCCCATGTGCATAGTCAGAGACACCTACTGTCACACGCTTAGATACCCCCGCCCACACTCACACCATGTTGGCTGGGACACTCAAGTCCGTTTGTGCACATGCAGTTGATCCACAGACGCACATGCATGTGCACTTTAAGAACTAAGCTAAAATGCTGCATCCTGTTGTTATGGCAACAGAAGCCCTCTCACTGCCTGGGAAAGGACAAGGACACCTGGAGACAAAAGCCCAGGAGCAGCTCTGTCGGCAGGAGGTGGGCTGAACGGAGGCCCTTCCTTCCACTTCCCTGAGAAAATTGATGGTGTTGGCCGGGACCGCCCACTCTTCCTGGTGGCTGCCTACAGTGTGCCTTGATCGGCACACTCTGCTCCTTTCTCCAGGCTCAGAGGCAGCGGTCCTCTCTCTTCCAGGTGTGGACGTTCTCCGTCAAGGCTGTTGCTCTCAGGCCTTCCATCTCGACCCAGCACTGCTCTGTCTCCATGTCCACACCTTGGCTTTCACTCGGCTGCTCCTTCTCTGATGAGGAAGGAGCCTGTGCCTGTGTCTTCCATGGCACGAAAGTCCTCCCTCAGCCATCCACTCCCTTCCCCTTGCTTCCCTCCTTCATCGCCAGAGTCAAGTTCCTCGAAAGAATCATCTACACGTGCTGTCCTCACGTCTTAATATCACCGTTCAGGGAGCAGGTCCAGTCGGATGTGGCACTTTCATCTAGATCTCTGTTCACAGTTCTGATTCTTTGGTTTGCCCCCTTCTCTCCTATAAGGATCCCAAGCATAGAAGATAATCATGATATCTGTAACAACAGTCATCCAATAGCACCTAACATTTATGAGACACCCACCACAAGCTAAGCATTGTTTGAAGTGCTGTACTTACATGAACTTTTACAAAGTATGAGGCAGATGTTCTTCTTCCCCCAGTAACGGGGGTGGACAATGAGACACACACAGGCTAGCGATGGTGTGCAAGCTCACATAATTAATAAGCGGTAGAGCCAAGATTTGACCCTGGGCTGCATAACTCCAAGGCCTTCACTCTTTTCCACTGTACCCTGCCATTGCCCAAGTAGTGGGAATGTGAATTCGAGGGTTTTTGTCTATTACTCATTCCTTATTTCATGACTATTCTTTAATTCCTTGCTGTCAGCAGCCCCTATAAAGTGAGTCAGAAAGAGGAGTAGGTAGTTGGAGGTTTGGAAATGATTTTTGAAGCGGCCACTTGATATGTAGTTATGCATGAATGTCATTAGTATGTATCTTTAGATTTTTGTAACCGTTCAGTTTTTCATTGTGTCAGCATTTTATGAATTGGGCTATCATTATATTTTCTTTTTCTTAAGAGGTATCCTCAGTTTTAGGGATGTGGGAGTTAGGTTGGATTGTTGTACTTCTAGTATTTATTATAAAATCAGCAAAATAGTTTTCCCCCTATTTCCATAAGCAAGAATGGCCTGGCATCTTCTCAGATTTCTGTAGGAAAAAATTTTAGTCCAAATTTCAAACCAAAACACCTCAGAGAATCCTAAGATCTTACCACTTATTTACTCATTTCCCAAAATAATTGCAGCCTTTAACTTTTTAAGGTAATTATCGAAGGCATGGAAAATCACCTAGAGTACCTTTAATGAGTTAAATTAGCAAAACCAATTTAATCTTATAAATTCCAGCTTTTATCTGCTCTTGTTTATTCAGTCAAAACATGCATGTAGGCAGTGCCACAATCTAGCTGGTTTCAATAAAAATGGGTTTTTCCGAATTGGAAATTATGTTCTTCGGCCTTGAAGCATTTAGAAAGAGATGGCAGGTCAGAGGGGTAGCAGTGGGGAGGGCGGCAGTGGTGGAGGGGACGGAGTGTGTGTGTGTGTGAGAGAGAGAGAGAGAGAGAGAGAGAGTGAGGGTTTCTCGGCCTCCGCACTACTGACCATTGGAGCCAGATAATTCTTTGTTGGGGTCCGGGGACTGTCTTGTGCTTGTAGAATGATTAGCAGCATCCCTGCTCCTCTCACTGGCACCACCCTCCTCAATTGTGACCACTAAAAATGTCTTCAGGCACACTGCCAACATCCCCTGGGGAGCGCCGTCCATCCTGGCTGAGATCCACTGCCCTGTCTCATGACCCTGTGTAGCAGTGACCCCTGCTTGACTTCACGGTACCCATTTACTCACATGGTGTGTCTTCTAGACACGTCGTAAGCTGTAAGTTCTGTGAGTCTGTGGGCCACATGCCCCCAGGATGGAGCTCCAGGTATTAGACACCGCCCTGTCCTGAGTCCCGGAGCAGAACTGAAGACCAATCAGTGTTTGTTACATCAGTGGGGAAAAAAGTCTTTCAAAAACAGGCAAATCTGAAACATCACTTGTTAGAGAGGCTTTTATGCCTCTGGTTAAGTGACTTAACCTCGCTACTCCGCAGTTTCATTTACAGAATGGAGATAACAGTACCTACCTCATGGGGTTTTTGTGGGGATTAAATGTGGGGTGACCATATAGTCTAACTTGCCTGTTGCCCGGTGTAGTTATTCATAATGCTGTTTGCACTCTCAGAAGCATCTCCATTTGGCTGTTAAATCTTACGATGACTGTTTGGTGCGGCCCACAGGCTACTGACATGCATTGTTGTGGCTGGACCTTCCCTGCGGTTCTTATTACGACTGCAACATGCCCTCAGCAATAACCATCAGGAAACTTTGGGGGAAAGGAGGTTTATTACTTACAGGTCCCGGAAATTACATAGCACACCTGGGGCCATGGTGAGGTCAGCAGCAGAGAGATGGAGAGAGCGCCTGAGCCTGGGATTACGCTTTTATTGGGGTCCGGGATGCGCCCCTCGGGTTTCTCTGGCTGCCTCTTTATTGGTGAATTTAAAGTGTAAGGGCAGGAATTGAAAGCATGGGAAATGTTAGCTATGGAAATCACCCAAGGTCTCCTAAACAAAGGGGTCTGGCTGGTGGGGGCTGGCTCTGTCTCTAGTCCTGTGGCTGGTGAGGAGCTGGAGAGAGCCCCCTCTGCAGCAGGTGCCTCTTTGAAGTGTCAGTCAAAGCTTAAGTCAGGCCCTGGCGTTATGAAAAGAAAGACCAGCTGTCAGGGCTCACACTGCAGCCACCAGAGCTAAAGGGGCAGTGTCTGGACTCAGCTTAGAAAGGGCCTGGCTTGCGGCAGGGTGGCCGCTGTCCTCAGTGATTGTTCAGGCCGTGTTCTCGATGGACAGGTCTCAGTGCCTCTCCATGTGCTGAGCGTGATGTCCACCTGTGTCCAGTGGTGACAGTTTTCTTGATGATCCTCTGGCCTTGACTCTGAAAACCCTCTCTCTCCACTCCCCACCGTGCCCAGTCTTCTGAAAAACTCCTTCCCTAACTCAAAACTGTCCAACCCTTACTGGTTCTACAGATCTTGGTTTAAAGGCCCCTCCTTCCAGGAAGCCAGCACTTAATCCAAAGACTAGCTTGCTTGGTTCTATGTTATCAGAATGCCTAGTGCTCCAATTTATTATAATTAATGCTTTACAGTCCATCTCTGCACTGGGCTGCAGGTTGTGCGATTCTGTGGCTTGTGACTATATTTTTCTCACTTTGTATCCCTGTGATGGAACTTACATTATTTATTCATTGGATAAATTAATTAACCAACTAATATCAGATCCTAGCTCTGACACTGCCTGTGAGTTTGTACCATTTACTTATGCTCTTTGAGACTAATTTTTCTCATTATAATAGTAAGTGCCTCATTATGTTAAGAATAAATGTAATGATGTGTGTAAAATTCCTTGCACATAGTAGGAGCTCGGTGTGTGTAAGTAGATAGAAGCCACCTCCTTTTTTTTTTTAATTCTCCCCAGAGGGTATGTTTATTGGTTTTGGAGAGAGAGGAAGGCAGAGGGAGAGAGAGAATAACATCAATGGAAGAGAGAAACATTGTTTGGTTGCCTCCTGTATGTGCCCCGACCAGGGATCAAATCTGCGACCGAGGTGTGAGCCCTGACCGGGAATTCAACCTGCAGCCTTTCGGTGTGCGGGACGATGCTCCACCCAGCCGAGCCACCCAGCCAGAGCAAAGCCACCTCCTGTAAACCCAATCTTTATCCCCCCTCAAAGTCACCATTGTACTTATCCTGGACCATCTCAGAGTGGGAAACTACCTTAAATTCCTCCTCATCATCCTTGAAAGATGAGGTTCTGGTAACAAATGAAAGATGATTTTGTCATAAAGGGGTTTCATGTTCATAATGCTAGATTTGAAAGCAATTTAAAGTGAAAAAAAAAAAGTGCCGTGTGTCCTAAATGGTTAATGATGCTCGGCAAGCAATCTGCCCAGCATGAGAAAGATTTCTTTTGCAATCTGACAGCTGATCTATAATCAGCTGCTGCTTGGCTGCTGTACTGACCCTCCCCGTCCCCTAACCCCTACGGGGGGGAAAAAGTGCAAACCTTTTATTACGTGCATTTCTGATTTCCCAGAAGTTTCTGAGCAGAGGGGGGTGTGCAGATGTTCACCAGATGTTGCTTTACCTTGGGGGAAAGGAATGCCTTCTCCAAGTGTGTTGAGGTCTAAGCTTGATAAAACTGTAAAGCTGGTGTGTTCTTTCCCTTCTTCCTTTCCTTTGTTCATTCAGTGAGCTTTAATTTAGCATCTACTACCTCAGGGAAGGTGGTTGCAAAGATAAGCAACATAGTTTCTGCCACTTAAAACTCTCATTTTAATAAGAGATAGCAGTTAAGCAGACTAGTAGAACAAAGCAGTTGCTGCTCTGGAAGGAAGTGCATAGGGTGACATCGGAACCCAGAGGGCGGGTGCCTAATGTGCCCTGTGCTGGTGTCTGGGAGGGCTTCCTGAAAGAGGTGTCAAGGAGGACAACCACAAATTAGAGAGGGGAGTAAAAGGTAGTTTAGGAAGAAGGAACTGCATGTGGGAAGGTGGAGGGAGTGAAGTAGCCTAGAACGCAGGGGAAATAGCAAATTATTCAGGAAAGGAGTTTTATGCGCCAGTCAAAGCGTGGACAAAGAGGTAGACAGGACTAGGTCATGAAAGCTTTAGATGTCTGACTGAAGACACCCAGCTTATTTTAAGGCTCTTGGGACCATAGGAAGTTTTAAGCGAGGGTGAATTTCAGTCCAAGAAGACCAGACGAGGAATCAAGCCTGCCGATTGGAACTGGTATTTGGTGCACTAGAGGCTGCTGGATAGCCACTCAGTCCTACCCAGAGTCCCCAGCTCCGTGGTTACCGCACATACAGGCGTGGCCGAGTGACAGAGCTCTGACCCAACAGATACACCCCCAGGTCAGGGGAGAAGCTCTAGGAAGGTGTTTACAGGGACAGACGTGGCCAGCATATATACCTGATGAGACCCTTTGTCTTCCTCTCCCCTGCCTCCCTGCATGTTGGACACAAGCCCAAAGGTACAGCAGCCATCCCAAGGCCAGGAGACAGCCAGCAGATGCTGAAAGACAAGGGACGTTTTTGGGTTCTTTGTATCTCTGTATGAATGTTCAGACCAGACACAAATGTATTGAGGTTTTGTTGCATCTATAGATCAGTTTTGGGGAAAACTAACATTTTTGACTTATTAGGATTTTTAATTTATGACACATCTCTTTAGGTATTTAGATCTTCTTTATACTTTTGGAAGGCTTTACACCTTTTGCTAGACTTATCGCTAAGTAGTTTATATTTTTGATGCCATTGAAAACGGCGTTGTTTCTGTAATTTCACTGGCGGATAGGAATACAATTGATTTTGTGCACCGATGCTGTGTCCTGCAACATTGCTTAATTCACATATGGGTTGGGGGCTGGGGTTATACGGTCCACGTGATTTTGACGTAGATGATTGTGCATCTATGGGTTCAGACAGTCTTCCTTCTCTGTGGGATTCCTTTCCTTTCTGTTCTCACCTTATTACGCTGACCAGCACTTTCAACACAGTGTGGAGTGGAATTATTGGGAATAGTCAGCCACCTTCATCTTGTTCTAGGTCCTAGAGGAAAATGGTTTAGCCTTTCACTATTACATGTTCCTTTTAGCTTTCCCAAAGATAACATTGATCAGGTTAAGAAAGTTCCTTCTTATTCCTATTTTGCTAAGCCTTTCAACCAGGAATGAATGTTGAATTTTGCAATGCTTTTTCTTTTCTCGAAACGATCATATGATTTTGAAAATTTTTAGTCTGACCATATGGTGAATTACATTGATTTTCAGATGTGTAAGGCCAGATGATTAGCAATTTTGATTTCATCTTTAGCCTTAATTCCCCTTTGCCACATATGGGGTCCAGCAGAAATAAGGCCTGCTTGAGTGTGGTTGGTAGGGTAATAATACGGGTGTGATAATTTATAGTTTTAATTAGAACATTTCACCTAAAATGTCATCTGGTGTGCTTGAGTGTGATATTGTTGTTACAGAATTGCACGTTTATGATTTTGTAATAAAGGATTCTGTAATAAAAAAGGGACATTATTTGTGCCACATCCTGTATATTAGTTTCTTATTACCACTGTAACAAATTACCCAAACTTAGTGGCTTAAAACAAGATCTATCCTCTTTCAGTTCTGGAAGTCAAAGATCCAAAATAAATCTTCAAGGACCAAAGCGAAGGGGTCAGAAAGGCTGCTTCCTTCTGGACGCCCAGGGGAGAGTGTGTTCACGCTGCCTTCCCGGCACCCCTGGGCTCTGGCACCCCTGGGCTCCGGCACCCATGGGCTCCGGCCCCATCACTCCCATCTCTGCGTCCGACGTCACTCACTCTCTCCTCTGCCTCTGCCCTCCTGTGCCCCCCAGAGCAGGACCAGCGGGAGTGTATCCCAGGCCCACCTGCATAATCGGGGAGAGTCTCCCCATCATGAGCCCCTACTCTTAATTACATCTGCCAAGCCCCTTTTGCCTATAAATTAACATCCGCAACTTCTGGGAATTAGAACGTGGAAATTTGGGGAGCCATTATTCAGTCTCCTGTATCATGTAACAACGTATGCACAGATGTTGGATATCAGGGCATCAGCATTTTAGGGGACTATTATTCCTTTATCATCCCCTTTGTACCTATGGTTGTTTCTTCTGAGGATAAAACAAACAAATATTAGAAATTCTGTATCCATTCTTTATTCCTCCTAACCCTCTCGTGCCTTTCATCTCTTTCTATTATTGCACTCTAGCTCATTAATTTACTCTTGAGCTGTTTGCATTCTGCCATTTATCTATTAATATATTTTTTCTAATTATCCTATTTTTAAGTTCCAGAACTATGGTTCTGTTTCATAGCAGATAGTTTTTTAATCTCTTTGAGGATATTAACTATATTTCTCTGAAGTATTTTCTGTATGTCCTCAATTATTGATATATTTGTTCTGGGGGCATAATTTTTCTGGTTATTTGGTCTGATGTCTTTGTCAGGGTGCACATTTGTTCAGATATTTGATGGTTCTTGACTATTTGTAGCTAAAGGCTAGACTGAACAATAGTGGAAGCTGGAACTCAGTTTATTAGTTCAAATACATGTCTCTGTTTGTTTACCTGCCAATGAATCTAAGTTCTGGACATCAACAAGAGTATTTCATTGGTGATTAGTTTTTGTACTTTACCATCTGGGTGTCGTATCTTGTTCCTCTGGACATGGGACATAGTAAGTCTCCCAAGTGAAACCTGTACGTCTGACTACTTCGTTGGTATCTTTAATTGAAACTAACTCTTTCAAAAGTAAAACTTGCTACATGTATATTGTATATTGTTACAGATTTACTTCAGATTGTTACTATGTTTATTTCTCCAGTGCCAACACTCACGCCAAGAGCCCCTCCAAGAAAAGTCATTTGCTTTGTTTATGTATCGGTTCTCAGGGCTTCCTCCCAAGGGCAAAGCCATTGCCACCAGATGTTCGTTGTGGAGGAGGGAGAAAAGTTCAGTGTGAGCAGCTGCTTCAAATTTAGTCCTTTAATTAATTTCTCTGATTATTCCCCCACGTTCCCTCCAGATCTTTGTATTTGTTCGCTCTCGGAGTGGCAGTTCTCTGGAGATTCTGCGGGAAAACTGGCTTTACGCTCAGTAGTGGCTTCTCCCCAAAGCTGAGTTTTTCTGGCCTGGTTTCTCTGTCAAGCAAGCCAATGTGCTTTATTTTTCTTTCCCTTTGAGATCTTGGTTTTCTGTGATTTATAACCGTAAGTGGTATTGCTGAGTCACCAGGTATGTTCATCTGCAGCTATAAGATACCGTCACGTCGATCGCCGAAGTGTCTGAAACCGTTTTCTTCCCCACCCAGTGTGTGAGGTGTCCCGTTTGCCCACAGCTTCACGGTGCTCGGTGTTGTCATACTCTCTCCATTGCACTTACCTGGCAGGTGTGAAATGTTATTTCACAGTCTTAGTTTTCATTTTTCCTGGATACCGGTAAGCATCTGTTTATATTTTATTAGGTGTTTTGTAATCTCTTCTGTGAATTAACATTCTATCGGTTAATGTACCTTGTTCATGGATAAGGAGTTTCTTCTATATTCCTGTTAGTAATCTGTATTTGTCACGTTGAATTGCAGATACTTTTCTGGCAGTTTGTGATCTGTCTTCGTACTTTAATTATATTAGCTTTGATTTATAAATGTTATGTATTTTAACACTGTCTTTAAATGTAACGTTTCTTTATGCTCTGTGCTTTTGTGTTTCAGTAAAATAAAACTTTGCTGCCATGCATTTACATAGATAGTCACCTCAATTCTTTTAATAAAAGGTTGTTTTTAAAAATATTTAGGTCTTGAGTTCACCTGGAATATATTTTTATTTATCTATGAGTGAGGGACCCATGTTCTCTTCTATGCATCATCAAATACCTCCAGCTTTTACTTAATAAACAGTCCTTTCCCCACCGGTCTGCAGTGCCTATTTCATTTGTTAAGTTTCTAATTATGTGGTTTTGTTTCCAGGCTCTTCATTCTTTTTGGTTGCTTGATTTACTGGTTCCTTTTAAAATGCCACATTTCATTAAATCCCATGTGTTTATGGAAATCGTTCTTGATGTCTGATAGGGCATTCCCCCTTACCATGCTTTTCTGTTTCAAAAAGGAATTGGCTATTTTGGGCCCATCAACTGCCCAAATAAATTTTAGGATCAGCTTGTTAACATCTACAAGTAACCCCACTAAAATTTTAACTAGAATTATTTGAATATTTAGATATTTGGGGGAATAAGTTATGGTTTATAATCTTCTATCAATATACACAGGATATATTCCCCTTTGTTATATGTTATTTACAATAATGTTTTGTAATATTCACTATAAAGGTCTTGTACATCGTCCTTTAGATGTTTTTTCCTCTACGAATCTAATTACTTTTCTGCCTTAATCAAAAATCAATATGTAATTAATTTTCATTGCTAGTGTAGAGGAAATCAGCTATCTTTTATATGATTATCTTACGTCCGGACTCCTTGGCACATGCTCTTATTAATTTTAATAGTTTGTTAGAGATGCTCTTGGACCCTCTAAGTCATCAGCCACAGCCTCTGGGAATCAGGACAGACTCCCACCCTCACGCTTTCTGTATTTCTTCCAGCCTGGTTCCTAAGGCTCCTACATGACGCCGTGCGCGCTGGGCTCTGCCCAAGTCCAGGCAGCAGCAGCGGCGCAGTAATACGCCTCGTGCCCTGGGCGGGGTCCCCGCAGACCCGGTGCGGGCAGGCACCTTTCCATAGGGACCAGGATTCTGACGCCTTGCTCGTTAATTGTGGTATCATCAGCAGCGTTTGGATTTTTTTTTTTGGTTTAGGTTTTTTTTTTTTTTTTTTTGTAGAAGTACTTCATGCAGTTAAGTATGCTCTCTTTTAATTTAATTGCTAAGAATTTTTGTCCCTATGGGTAATAACATTTATTACATTTTTTTTTCATTCCCTGTTGAGGTAATCACACAGTTTTTTCTCTGCATCTCTTAATATGGTGAATTGCAATAATAGACGATCTAACGTTAAGTTCTTGTATTTCTGGGGTAAGCCCGACTTTATCGTACTTATGTATATATGGAAAGCAGGGGGAGGGAGGGCCAGGTTGGATTCACTGAGATAGTTTGGTCATTGTTGGCCTCAGTTCGTAAGTGGACTAGAGCTGCAGGTCTCTTCTCACAGAAGGATGGTCTGGTTTGGGTGTACACGTCATGCTGGTTCCGTGCAGTGAGACTATAATGTTGCCTTCATACTCTGACCTCTCAGTGAGAATTTCTATGCTACCGGAATTCTCTATTTCTTTACTTAAAAAAAAAAAGTAGAACTCAACTCTAAACCTGTGGTGGTAGGTTCCTAACTCATCCTCAGTTTCTTTAATGGTATTGGTCTATTCTGGTGTCTTTGTAAAAGTTTTAGTAAGCTACGTTTTGATTGTATTTTTAAAATTGTCCATCTAATGTCGGTTTTTAAATCTACTTATCTAACTTTTTTAAAATAGCATTCTTTCACTTGTCTTTTGAATCTCATTCCATCTATAAATGTGTCCCTCTTTTCCATTCCATCTTTGTATTTACTTAGACCTTACGCCTTTTTTCCTTGACAAATCATACCAGCTTATCTGTTTTATTACTTTTCAAAAGACTGTTAGCTCTGGTTTATGTCTATGGTTTAAGTTTGTTTTCTATTTTATTGTCCTATGTTCTTATCTTTGTTGTTTCTCTGCTCAATTTTCTCTATTTTTACTCCATTTTATCTTACTCTAAATTTTAAGTGAATATTTATCTCATCAATTTTCAGGTTTTTATCACAGTTTTTTAAGAACATTAGTTTTGTTCTAATTGTGCTCTCAGCTATATCCCACAAAATGTGATATGTGTTCTTCAGTATGGTAACAATGTTTTCAGATGTAGCCTTTTAAGCAAACTGTCTTGATTGGTATTCATTGTACTTCCTAAGTCTGAAAATATGATTTCTTCATAAACTGTAGAAAACTCTTCATGGTTATATCTCCAAACCTTGCCTCATGCACCCCCTTCTCTCAGCTCCTTCCCTGGAAGTCTGGTGGGAGGCGTTTCTGAGTCCTCACCCTGTTCTCCGTTGCTGCGGTGCCCTCCCTCTTCCGTCCTCTGTGCTGCACTCTGTGTAATTTCTCAATGTCTATGCCACTTAAAACGTTTATCTGTTTTGTAAAAACACATTCATGAAATTGCCAACTTCAATAATTACATCGTATTTTTAAGAAAATGTGGTTCTTTGTCAACCCCACTTTGTATTTCTTGTTGTGTATTGTTTATTTCTTATATTTTCAATTCTGTTTTTAATTTTCTACCTACTTATAGTCTGACTTCGATAATTCTGTTAGCTGAGGTTATTGAGGACCTAATTCTCATGTTTTTTCCTTCTCTGAGTCATGTTGTCTGACTCTGTCTTATATTGCTAATGACTATTTTTATTTTTTAAATTCAATTTATTTTTATTTAAATATAGTTGGTATAAAATCTTATATTGGCTGTATCATTTTCAGGTGTATAATACAGTGATTCAGCATTTTTATGCCTTACACTGTGATCGCCCCACTAATTCTCGCAGTCATCAGTCACCGAGTAATCACCCCACTAATTCTCGCAGTCATCGGTCACCGAGTAACTTACCACAGTGCTGTCAATTCTATTTCCTCTTCCCGTTTCACCCCCCCCCCCGCTCTCCCCCCCCGGCAGCCAGTCCTTTGGTTTTCTGTTCCGATGAGTCTGTTTGCTTTGTGTTGTTTTTAGATTCCACATGTAAGTGAAACCATACAGTATTTGTCTCTCTGTCTGACTTATTTCACATAGCAATAATGATCCCTCTAGTTCCATCCATGATGTCACAGGTGGCAAGATTTCATTCCTTTTTATTACTGCATAATATTTCATTACACACACACATTCACACCCTCTAGATCTATTCAGGTTGTTACAAATGGCAAGATTTAATTACTTTGCTGTGTAATATTCACACACACATATGATGGGATATATATACACACATATATTTAGGATATACACACATGCACACATATGCGCACACATGAGGTCTGTCCAGAAAGTATCCATCCATGTAATATGAAAAATAGACACTTATTGAAAAGTACAAGAAACATTGTACACAGGACAATGCCACCTCAGTCCCCTTCACAGTAGGCACGTTGGCACCTCACACAGTTTTCCCAGTTGCCATCAGCTGCCCCATCATATTTTCCTGAATATCAGTGATGGTCTGAAGTCTCTTCCTTTTCAAAGGTGATTTTAGTTTTGGGAAAAGCCAGAAGTCATGGGGTGCCAAATCTGGGCTGTAGAGGGTCTGAGTCACCTGGGTGATTTGATGTTTCACAAAAAAACTGGATGAGATGTGATGTATGGGCAGGGCTCCTTGTCGTGATGAAGCTGCCAATCACCAGTTGCCCTTAGATGCGGACTTCTGAATCATCTGAATAGTTTCTGTGAAGGGATGTTTAAGTTTAATGCAAAACTTGATGCAGATTCATTGCTCCACTCACTCAGACATTTTGAATGCCATGACCACACAGTCCACATGCTCACTCAGTGGCATCTAACACCCCCACTGACTAGTACAATGAAGTCATCATTATTCACGCATGTGCATGCCAGTCCACTCACCTTGGCTGCTGGGGTACCTCGATGTCATGCAAACCGCTCTGATTATAATAACAATGGCTGGACTTTTTCTGGAAAGACCTGGCATATATATGTGTGTGTGGATGGATGGATGGATGGATAGGTAGGTAGGTAGGTAGGTAGGTAGGTAGATAGATAGATAGATAGATAGATAGATAGATAGATAGATAGATAGATAGATAGATTTGGCATGTGTTTATGCTTTCCTGTTTTGAACACAGATATCATCTTCAGCATAGCTCCAGCTTGAAAACCCTTCCTGAGTTGAAGGGGCTTCTCTCTAGAGAGGGTTTCCATTGCTATTGACAGGGACTCGATGTGTGTGGCCCTTCTCAGGACCTCAGGACCTCAGTCCCCATAACAGGCAACCTGTAGCTGTAAACATGGATGGAAGACTTTCTCCCCACAAAACCCCATGCTGAGACAGACTCTGTGTCTTGCAGTCCCCTTTGCTGGAGATGATAGTGTTTTTCTAATAGACTATTTACCTGCAGTGCAGCCGCCTGAGGGTCTTGAGCTGTGCAGGGTCTCAGTTCCAGCTTCTGGGCTGTGATAGCCAAAGGCCCTGCTTCCTCTGTGACAGCTGCTGAAGCACAGACCTCGCGGTTCGTGCACCCAGCGAGTGCTCTCAGGCCGGGCGCCACACAGGCGGCAGCTCGCAACTGGAGTTTCATGTCCCCTCTGTTCGGGGTCCCTGGAGACTTATCCTTCTCTCCCTGAAGCTCTGCTACACATCTGAAAGAATGTTGGTTGCATTTTTATCTATCCTGTCCAGGTATCTCTTTTTATTCAGAAGTTTTCCAAAAAGTTTTTCAGATAGCCAGAAATAGAGATATTCTGACTGCTTTCTATATTTTAAATATACATCAAAATTAAGGTTCAGTGATATCTTCTCACATTTTCCAGTGCTGTTCAATATTTATTTATTTATTTACTCAGTATCTTTTCTGTCATTCAAAGGGATTATACAAAGGGCATAGAAATAAGGTGAGTTCAATCTACCATCTTGAGCCAATATTTGAACTGGGTTTTGAGGGTGGAACAGGTACTTGCCTAGTAGGAACAGAGACTGAGGTCAGATGATGCTAAGGCAAGGCAGTGGTAAAAACAGATACTTTCCTTAGGGAATGATGGAAAATTAAATACAGCTGGAGAGCACCATCCATTAAGACAGAAGAACAAGGCGTACCTGAAAGTGAGATCAGCTTAGATGATATTGAAAAGGGGCTTACCTGATAAAACAAGGAGTCTGAGTTCTACCGTGTAATTCAGCAAAACATTTATCTGTTACTTACCAAGGGATAGGTACCATACTGGTGTTTTTACATAGGGTATGATTATTCCCTACATTTTATAAATAATATAGGCAAAAATAGATTTATTTTCCACATGGATTCAGTAGAGCGATTGAATCCAGTCACTTTGTGCAGTTTTCCCCAATCAACAAACTCAGTAAACATGGTTCTGCCAGAAGGGAAGGAATAAGACTGCTTGCTTAGGAAGACTGTTCTGTCGGCCGGGGAGCACAGTGAACGGGAACAGTACACACCACGCTTAGCTGCTTGTCAGCCCAGAGAAGAAACCTGGAAAACAGAGGGAAGAACAAAGGAGGACCTTTCAGGGGATTGTAAAAGTCTTTACATTTTTTTTTTAATTCTCACCCAAGGACATACTTATGATTTTCAAAAGAGGGGTAGGGAGGGAGAAAGAGAAGGAGAGAAACATTGACTGATTGCCTCCTATGCACACCTCAATGAGGGACCGAACCTGCAACCTAGGTAATATGCCCTGACCGGGAATCGAACCTGCAACCCTTCAGTTTATGGGATGACGCCCAACCAAGTGAGCCACACTAACCAGGGCATAAAGGCTTTTTTACTCTTACTCTTCAAGAGTTGGGAGTCACTGGAGGGTTTTTTTGTTTGTTTGTTTTTTAAATATTTTATTTATTTTTATTTTAGAGAGGAGGAGGGAGAAAGAAAGAGAGGAACATCAATGTATGGTTGCCTCTTGCATGCCCCTTACTGGGAACCTGGCCTGCAACCCAGGCATGTGTCCTAGACTGGGAGTGGAAGCAGCGACCTTTTGATTCGCAGGCCAACACTCAACCACTGAGCCACACAGCCAGGGCAGGGAGGGTCAGTGGAGGAGTGAGATCCTTTTGCATTTTAAAAGGAGCACTGTTCTGGCGAGAGGGAGAATGGGTTGTGGCAGGGCCAGGGTTGCAGCAGAAAAGTATGCATTACTGTGTACTCTGCTGCCTTTACTTACAAGGACGGAGTATCTGGATCCCCCGGTTGGAAAAGGGGGTGAGGAATACAAGTGTATTAAAGGGACCTGTTTTGGGGGGACCAGCTGAGTAGAGTGGCGCATGGCTGGCCACACTGTCTCTCTGAAGAGAAGGGGGAGTAAGAGGAGGTCTCAGAGACATACAGAAATGGGAGAAATAAGGAGGCCAGAGACAGGGAGGCATCCGTGATAAGAATGTAAATCACGCTCCTGTTGGTTACCGTTCGTATCCCCTACTTCAGAAACTCTCCAGAGACCTGGCCACAAGAAAGGGGCTTTGCCACTTGGAAGTACTCTCTGTCCAGGAGAAATGATTGACAGCTGCACATCCCCGTGACACAAATGCACTCTCATTAACTCTTTAGACAACTCTGAGAGACAAGTACTCTTAGCCCAATTTATAGATAGAAATCTGAGGCTTTTCTAAAGCCAACTGCTAGTAACCGGCAGAAATGGAATTCAGACAAGAGTTTTATGACCCTAAAACGTGTGCTTTTTGAGGACACCATGTGGGGAAAAAAATTCTGTGTTTATCATGGTGAGAAGTGTTCTGCAGTGGATGGAGCTCCAAGAGGAGGCCACGACCGTCGCAGTGGCTGCCCAGGGACATCCTGGACGCAGCTTTCACTCTCTCTAATGTTTGAAGTGTGTCACCTAGGATAACTCTCACTGGTCCTGGAGACCATTCTTCCTCCCAGAATTCAAGTTCAGTTCTAATTATTTCTTTTTAAGATTTTGTTTATTTATTTTTAGAAAGTGGGGAAGGGAGGGAGAAAGAGAGGAAGAGAAACATCAATGTATGAGAGATGTTGCCTCTCCCATGCTCCCAACCAGGGACCTGGCCTGCACCCCAAACATGTGCCCTGACCGGGACTCAAACTGGTGACCTTTTGGTTCACAGGCCAGCACTCAATCCACTGAGCCACACCAGCCAGACCAGTTATAATTCTTGAGTCTCTTTCTTTCTGCCCTGGGGGTCAGAAGCCAGAGCTCCTGATGGTGCACCTGCATGCCCCATGATCTTCTGAACACACACCTGCCCTTGCTGCTTCCACAGCTGCTGCTACCACAATGGGAGGGATGCATTTAGGGGTCATCCCAGGGCTCTGCCAAGCGTCTCTGCCCCCATAGCAGCCAGCACTGGGCCAGGCCTATGGAAATCACTTCCCTTTCATTTTCACTCCTTGCCATCTCCATGGACCCTGAGTGAACGTGTGTGCGTGTTCCCACTTCTTTAGATAAAAATATCCAACCATCTTATCTTTTGTTTCTGTTTGTTCTAAAACTCAGCATTCACCATCTGTGCATGAAGAGAGGATTCCAACGGGCATAAAAATGTCATGGTTCTAGAGGATAAGACAAGAAAACACGCAAGGAAAGAAGGGTTGGGGGAAGGTCTAAAAGAGAGACAAGACAGATGCCATCACTGAGGCTGTAAATAAAGCAAGAAAGATGTGAGGTCCCGTACAAAATCTGCCAACCCTGCCGATGGGATAGGTTCCATTTACGCTGTGCTCTGCTCTGTGCTGGGCGTTGGGATACTGAGCTGCTTTTCTTACTTAATTCTCACGCCGATCCAGGGAGGCGCCCGTTGCTAGCCTTTTACAGATGACAAAAGGGACGCGCCTGAAGATTAGATAATGTATTCAGGTTTGTTCAGCCCTGGCTCTCAGCAGCAGAATTCTAACCCAAAGCTCTCTGACGTCCGAATCTGCGACTTCTTTTCACTGCATGAACCTACTGCCTTTTCCAAGAGTGGCTATACAATGAAAATGCATAGAAGCAGCCTGGCTGGCGTAGCTCAGTGGATTGAGTGCGGGCTGCGAACCAAAGTATTGCAGGTTCGATTCCCAGTCAGGGCACATGCCTGGGTTGCAGGCCATGGCCCCCAGCAACTGCACATTGATGTTTCTCTCTCTCTCTCTTTCTCCCTCCCTTCCTTCTCTAAAAATAAATAAATAAAATCTTTAAAAAAACACATTTCAAATGTCAATATTTAAAAAAAGAAAATGAATAGAAGGAAACTGAGCTCCTATAGGAGGACAAGGGGTGCAGAAGATGGCTGTCATGGTCATTTGTCTGTATTGACCTTGACACTAGATCTGTCACGGTGCCCTCATTAGCCATCTTGACTTGTCTTGGTTTGTTCTCCCCAATGTCATACTCTAAACTTGTTCCCAAAGACCCTGCTCTGCTCTTTTTCTGGGCCCCTCCCCAGTTTACCAAGGCCCTTGTCATTCACTTCTAGTCATTAAATAAGCATTAAGGGCCTACCATGTGCTGGCCACTGAGCCACCAAGGGACACAATCATGGTTACAGCTTAGAAAGAAAATGAGCAGGAAATGAGATCAGATCTAGAGTGTGGTGTCTACTTCTAGTTTGGTTGCCAGACACCTAAGGCATATATATATTCATTTATTCAACAAATGTGTGTTTAGTGTATATTAAGTCCTAGGCATTGTTCTTTTTACTAGGGAACAGTCAAGAATATAGTAAAATATCTGTTCTACCTAGGGTTTACATTCTAGTTTGGGGAGTTATACAGTAAACAAACAACCAGAGTGTGTCATTTGGCAAGAAGTGCAATGATGGGAAATAGGCAGGCGACAGGATGACAGAGAGTGCAGGTGGAGTTGTTACTTTAGGATGTTTGCAGAACCCCTCTGCAGGGAAATGTCACAGGGGCAGAGAGCTGAACCAAGCGAGAGTAAGCCATGTGACTCTCCGGAGCAAGAGCGTTCTGGTGGAGGAGAGAGCCGGCACCTGGGCCCTATGTGGAGGCGTGCTTCGTGTCTTCGAGGAGTGGCACAGAGCCTGCTGTGGGCCAAGCTCAGGGAGAGAGCGGGGGAGCTAGACAACAGGAAGTGCGGGGACCAGTTAGAAGGCTAGAACGGTATTCCAGGACAGTGGGGACGGTGCCTTGAGCCAGAGTCATTTCAGTAGGAGTGTTGGAAAATGTTTGGGTTGTGGATATATTTTGGAGTTAGAGCTAACTGAATTTCCAGACAGATGGGGTATGGGGTAGGAGATGAGGTGTAAGAAATGACTCCAGTGTTTTTGGTTCGAGGAGCTGGGATAATGGAGTTACTGGTCACTGAAGTGCTAAAGACTGGCCGTGAATCTCAGGAGTTCCGTTTGGGGCGTGTGAACCATGAGATGCATGTTAAACAAGCAAGTGGAAAGGCCGATGGCGCTTGGATCTATGAGCCTGGAAGGGAAAGAAGTGTGGGGTGGAATTAGGGAGCTGGAATACGATAGCTGGGAAGCAGCGGCGGTAGTCGTGCGGTGAACTGAGATGACCCAGGAAATGATGATCACTGCTGGAAAAGAGGTCGAGGACCGAGTCCCAGAGAATTAATCTAGCATCTCACCATCAGGAAGTTGGGAGAAGCCCACAAAAGATATTCAGAATAACTGGTGAGTGGCCAGAGATGTACAGGAGCTGAATAAGAAATGTGCCATATTTTGCCGTGTATAATGCTCACTTTTTTTGCCTAAATTTTTGAGGGAAAAATAAGGATGCACATTATAAATGGGTAGTACTAATTCCGTATCTATACAAAGGTTTTTAATTCTTTTATTTATGCTTCTGCATTAAAAGGGTAACTCTAGAAAGCAATAACGATATCTGTATGCAAACGAATACTCTGGAATACAATAATTGGTTTTGTTCCTAAATATAAATAAATCAGTAATTGAATTTAAAAAATTAAAATGAAAAAAATTTTTCCCTGAAAGTTTGGGCCAAAAACATGGGTGTGCATTATACACAGGAGCGCATTATACAAGGCAAAATGTGGTACTCCAAAAAAGAAGACATCTCTCCCCTTGCATTAAAGCATCCTGTTCTGACATCCCAGGGACTGGGACTGGAGACAATGTAAGGGCAGCATTCTTGGCGTGAGCAATGATGTCTCCAGGATTGACCTGTCTTCACAGCTGGCTTTTAGAAAACAAATAGCATGGCAGGAGAACAAGAGCACATTCCAGAAGGAATTTCACTTGGCAGGGGACTGGGAACCCATGTGAGACATCGTTTCAAGAACACCTAAACTAATTAGGGACTAACTTGAAGGAATCCAGTTATAGTAATCAAGCCACTGGGGAACCTGATTTGGGAATAAAATAGAAATGCGGTGAAACTCTGAAATTAGAAATTTGATTACAAAAAGTGTTTAGATTTTCTGCATAATAAAAGAAAATCATAGAAGTTGTCAAAAGAAAGCAGTCTGTAAAAATATTTTCAAGCCTATGAATGGAAAGGGTTAATTTCTTTCACTGTAACAAAAGCTGTACACAGGAAAAAGACCACTAACCAGTTTGAAAAATGAGCAACATACAGGTATGAAAAAGAAATATAAATGGCTAAGGAGGGGAATGCTAAATCTCATTTGTAACTTAAAAATGCAAATTTAAACAATGAGATATCATTTGTCACCTTTCAAATTTACAAACAGTAAAAGGATTGATAACATTCACTTTTGTCAAGGGTACAGAGAAACAGAAAAACTCATACATAGTTGATAGCAGTATATATTGAGGCATTTTAAAGGAGCAATTTATCAATATCCATCAAAATATTAAACAAGTTTTTAATATTAGAATTGTTTTCTATTTACAGGCAAATTAAGAAAATAATAGAGAGGGTTCCAATGCACCCACTCATCCAATATCCACTATTGTTAACATCTTACATTACCATGGTCCATTTGGCACAATTAATGAACCAATAACAATTTGTTATTATTAACTAAAGTCTTTACTTCCCTCAGATTTCCTTAGTTTTCACCTAACGCGTCTCTTTGGTCCGGGGTCCATCCAGGACACCGCATTATCCTACTTAGTTGCCATGTTTCCCTAGACATCTCTTGGCCGGAAGTTTCTCAGGAGCCTTGTTTTTGGTGACAGTTCTGGGGAGCACTGCTGGTCAGGCAGACCACCCTGCATTTGGGACTTTCTGACCTTGTTCTCATGTTTCTATTGGGAGTCTGTGCTCTCAGAAGGAAGACCGAAGTGGTAACACATCATTCTCATCACATCCTGTCAAGGGCGTGTGCTGTCATCATGCATTCTCACTGTTGATGTTAGCCTCGGTCCCCTGGTCCAGGCAGTGTTTACCCGGTCTCTCCTCTGTGTTCCTTCCCCTCTGTGCTCAGAAGGAAATTACTGTGTACAGTCCACACCGGAGATGTGAGGAGACAGGCTCCAGCTGCTTGACAGTGGGTTATCTACATAAATTATTTGGAGTTTTCCGCACAGGAGATTTGTCTCTTCTGTCGTTGTTTATTCAATAATTTATTTACATCAGTATGGATTCATACATTTTTACTTTCTAATTCAAGTTACAATGCAATATTTTGGATGAATTGTTTCAGCTTTTCCTGGGGGAGCTCTTTTAATTGGTCCCTGTGTCCCTTTGGCAGATCTCCCCATCATTGTATTCTAAAAAAAAAAAAAAAAAAAAAAAAAAACAACACACTCTTTCTCACTTTCTGGAACTACAAGATGAACTCCAGGCTCATCTTGTAAATTCCCGGTGCCAGTCCTAGACTCAGCCCTTTCTCCAAGGAGCTGTGGTTCCTTTTATTAGAAAATGTGACAGAAACTAAGATGCAGGTACAGGAATTCTTGTCACAACTAAGGTGTCTTTGCTTCTAGTTCCCCTCCCCTGGCAGAATGAGGGACTCCGTGTCCTTCACAACAGGGGACATTGGCGGTTTGGGGATTTTAGCCTTTCTGCATGTGGCGGTGCTTCACCGTTGCTTTCGTTTGCATTTTCCTCGTGACAAACGAACTGAGCTTCTTCTTCCATATTGACTTACCACCTCCGTATGTTTTCGGGGGTGGTGTTCAGATCCCTTTCCCACTTCAAAACTGGATTGTTTATTTTCTTATTGTTGAGTTTTAAGAGTTCTTAAATACTCTGTATATGAATCCTTCATCGAGTGGCGAAAATGTTCTTCCATTCTTCGGATTGACTTCACGTTCCGTCAAGACTGCCTGTCACAGAGCAGGAGCTTTGGACTGGAGCACAGTCCACTTGTCGGTGTTTTCCTCCACGGACTGTTCTTCCGATGCTGTCTGCAAAAACGCTTCGCCAAACTCAAGAGCACGTTGACTCTCCTGTAGTCTAGATAGCTTTGCGTTTCATATTTAGGTGTATGATCAATTTTGAGATAACCTTTTTAAGGTTAAAATCTGTTTCTGGGCGCATCGGCTTGCATGTGGAAGCCCAGTGATTCCAGCAACATTTGTTGAAGAGATCATCCTGCCTCACTTGAAATGTCTTTGCCTCTCTGTCAAAAATCAGCTTACCATAGCTGATGGAGTTACATGATTTTTCTTCGTTAGCCCCGTGTGCCTCTTCTGATGGATAGGGTGGGTTACATTGATTGATTTTCAAATATGGAGCCAGCCAGTTGGTCCTGTTGTGTCATTCTTTCTATAAATTGTTGAATTCAATTTTCTAATATTTTATTGAGGATTTTTTAAAAAATGTATGCTTATGAGTGATGTTGTTCTGTAGTTTTATTTAATCTTTGTCTGGTTTTAGTATTAGAGTAATGCTAGCTTCATAGAATGAATAAGAAAGTATTCCCTCTGCTTCTATTTTCTGGAAGAAATTATGAAGAATTAGTATTATTTCTTTCCTACGTAGTTGGTAGAATTTACCACTGAAAATGTCTGGTACTTTTATATTATTTGGGAAGATTATTAATTGTCCATTTGTTATAGAACAGACCTAAGGGGAGGGGCAAGATACTGTTACCAAAATATGTCCCCTCCTACCTGGGGTCCCTCTGTCAGGGGATTCTTTGCCTCCACCAGGATATTCAAATTATGGCTCTCAATGCCAGATTTTGGTGAAAAGGAAAAGAACTATTTATTCAAAAGTTATACAGACTTACAGTAATGACATAATGCCTGTTAAAATCCCAAAGTCCTTTAAAACACCCACAAACACACACAATCCTTCCTCCCCCTTTGCCCTGGGAGGCCAGTCTTGGGTACCGTATCTCAGGAAAAAAAAATAGAAATCTGTAGCTCACTGAGAGGTTCCTCTCAGTCATCCATGCTCAATTGGCAGGCCTCCTGAGGTTCCCAGCACCATCAGCTGTGTGGCCGGGATCTCCAGTCCTTAATCCAAATTCACATGGCACCTTCTGAAGGCCCACCAGCAAGAGTCCTTTCACCCCTTTCCTTCCTGCGAAGTCTCGCATTGTCCCCATTCCTAGTCCTGCATTGTCTCTCCTGCATTCTTCCAAACTGCTGAGAGAGAGCCCTGCATGGCTGCTACATCTTGCTTTCCTGCTTCCTAGGCTGTATGGTTAAAGGAACCCCAAACTGAGTGGTTCCCCCACATGGCTGCCGTGCCTGGTTTTAAATCCTGGTGCGAATCTTCCTCTGCATCCCCATTTTTGACTCCTCCCACAATGGATTACACCTGCCAGCATTTCCGTATTTCCAGTTTTTCTGGGCTGCCATAGTAAGTCTGGCATAACTAAATAAAGGATTTTTAGTTATATTTTCTTCATGAAAATATTTTTAATTCTGAGATATTTAGTGGAGGAAAGAAGATTTTTGTTGTGTTATCACGTAGAACAAATTTGTCATATTATCATATTTAAATTTATCTTTAATTCATCTCCACATTCTTTCTACTGTTCTGTGTAGAATACATATATTTTAATAAAATAATTCACATGTGTAATTTTAAAAAATTATCATTGCAGGGTTTGGGGGTGTCCTTACATTTTTACCCACTTTGGAGATATGTGATCAAAAAAGTTTGTGGACTACTGGTTCAGAGGGTGAGACATTAGTAAGTGAATGATTTCATTGCCAAGATCAGTTGCAAAGGTATAGAACAAGAGGCCTTAAGAGTCCAAAAAAAGGGACGTTTCTTGCTTTTGCTTTGGGGACTATCAGTGACATTATCATATGCCTTTTATTTACTTTATATTTTAAGTACAAAATGCATTTGTATAACAATCTGAAAATGCCCACATTTTGGAATCAGTACCCTTTGCTTGTAAATAGTTTCCTATATTTTGTAACACAGTTCTAAATGCAAAATTAATATCTATCAAGAAGACTAAAATTCTTTCAGTCATGCCTTCTTGGCTGGTCCATTACCCAGCCTTCTATGTCACAGACTTTACAATTATATATATTTTTTATCTTGTTTTTTTTCTTCATTTCCCCAGAGCTAAGTTGGAAAATTCTTGGGATCCTCTCATGCATGTATGTGAGAGGCAGCTGATAAGGTACCAGCCAGCCAATCTCTCATTCTGGGAAGGAGAGAAAAGCAAACAAGGAAACGGTATCCCCATGTGGAGTAGCGATGAGTCATCTTTTCCCTACCGGTTGAGAAGGTTGTAAGGTACCGCAACTGTGGATTATTAGCCTAGCAAGAAACCTTAGACATCATCTCATCCAGCCTTCTTATTTTAAAGATTAGGAAATTGAGTCTTTAGTGGCTTAGTCATAAACTCATCAGTATGAGCAGCTTATAGAGATACCAGAGTCTAATACTCTTACAACTGGGGAAACTGAGTCTAAGAAAGTTCAAGGACTTCTCCAAAATAACACAGTGAGATGGGATCCAAGGGGATATCTGGGCGTCTGGACTCAGAATCCTATGCTAGGTAGGCGGCATCATAAGTCAGTTAAGATTACTCAGTCTGTAACAAAGGTTAAGAAGAGGTAAAATAGTGAAATCCATTAGATCATACATAAATTCTGAGTCTGGGCATTCTCGTGTGAAGAATTTGCTGGCCCTTGTCTCCTTTCCTGGAAAACCTCTAAATCCTTGGGATTCCTTGAATACTAACAGGGTTTTTGATGTTCATGGTGGGCCTCTGGGACCACACCTGATAGTTTATGCTAATACAGTGATTCATGGTGGCCCCCGTTAGAAATGCATGAGAAACAGAGGTGGGAGGAACTGGGTGATCTGATCTAAGTGCCTTTATTTGATGCTTCCCAAACAGGCAGGCTGAGTTGGGACCAGCTACAGCCCCGGGGGAAGACAAGAGTGTTTGGGGGGTTTTGGGGTTTTTTTGGTTTTTTAAGATAAAGTGCAGGGTTTGTTGGGGGAGAGGGCAGGGGTTAGTCTCTTACTCTTCTGAGTGGGTGCCTCATGGTTTCAGGATGAGAGCCAGGGCAGTGGGTCTGGTAAAGGGCTGGGCTGTTGCCAGGTATAGTAGGGTCAGTCTGACCACTGGCCATTGTGGCTGGCGCCAGACATCTATTGTGCGTGGTGGGACAGAGTTTCAATTAAGCCTCGGGCTATCAAGTGAGTCATGATAACTGAGTCATGAGCAGTCCAGCAGGTTGGAAAACTGGCCTAACTGGGTCATGAGCAGCCTGGTGGGTTGGGAAACCGGGCTGACCCTTGCAGCCCCCCCATAGTTTGTGCTAATGCAATGACTCAGCACAGGCCCTGGCCATGCCAGAAAGGCCAGCCACGTGATAGAGAGTTGGGGCTTTGTGCCCTGTGCTATTCACTCAACATCCAGGACAGAGCAGCTGGAAATTGAGTTCACCTGCTTGACAATGATTCTATCAATCATGCCCACGTAACGAAACCACGAGAAAAAGCTCTGGTGAGCTCTCCTGGCTGGCAGGACCCCAGTGTCCCAGGAGGGTCCTTGGGGATGACTGGAGTTTCACTTCTGGAACCCAGACCCAAACTGATGCTTCTCTCCTTTTGTATCTTTTTGCTATCGTAACCCTGTAATTATAAGCGTAGCATTTTCCTGAGTTCTATTAGTCATTCCGGTGAATTATCAAACCTGAGGATGTAGTGGCAACCCATGAGTTTGCAGACAGCTGGTCGGCAGTAGGGGTGGCCTGGGAACTCCAAAGTTGCGTGCGTTGTCTGAGGTGAGGGCAGCCTTGTGGAGGGCTGTGACACAGCTTAGCCTGTGGAGTTTGTCCGGTCTCTAGGTTGTTGGTGTCAAAAACTATTGCACTCGTGTTCCTAAAAGTCTAATGTGTAGGGGTGAGAACAGAAATGAGTTTGAAAAGAAATCAGAGTAAGCTCTGTTTAATTTCAGAAACACCCATTTTTCTCCAAACTCTGGCCCTCACTAACCCATGCCAGCATCCATCACTACAGTGTATCAGGGCCCCTGGCCAATGACCCATTTGTTGAAAAATCCTAGAAATAGTCTCAGTGCAGGACGGAACACAGCAATGCTTTTTTCTTCTGCTGGGCCAAAATTGGCTATTTTGAGAGCAAGATAAAAATCTTTCAGCCATCTCTCGAGTGTAGGCTAAGAAAGCAAGCACGAGTGAAAACCACTTTACTTCTTGTCGTGGTAATTGCTGGTTTGCTTATTGCCAAGTAAATTCAGGGATCACTTGAATGCTGCATCTCCTCCCCGGTTCAGGAAATCAGGCCCATTCTGCTTTATTTTTCCTCTCGGGAACAACAGGCACTGTTTAGACGTCTTCTCCTGAGCCTGCGTGGTGCCAGGCATGAGTTCTGGAAGACAGGGAATGGAATGGCTAAAAACACCTTGAGCTGTAACTCTGAAACACGTGCGAGTACAGTGTGTGGCCAGAACCGCATTTTGCAGTAGGGACATCAGGGGTTACTGTTTTCTTGGTTTTTGTTGTAGTTTGTTTGCGTGTTTGTATTTTAAGAGTGCATCCTGTGGCCACAAGATTTAGAAAATGCAGTAAAAAATGGGGCGGAGCTGTGTCAGTCTTCCAGAAGGAAGGATGTGTGCAGCTTCTCTGCCCTTGTTCAGATGGACTCACTGAGCATTTCCGGCTGGCCGATCCCTTCCTGGGCGGCAAGCTCCTGGGCGTTCCCTCCCCTTCAGCCAGTGGGGTGTGGAGGCGCTGTTGCTGCCCTGGTCTTGTAGCAGGGACGCTGGAAGAGAACCCTGGACATTTGGGCGGAGGAGGCTAACTGGGTTTGTTCTTATCGGAAAGAATGAGCTGATGGAGGAGATTTTCTTCTCCACAATTAATGTGAGATGTAACCTTCTATTCTATAAAAGATAACATGTTTGATCATGAGAAATGCAAGAATTTAATTAGTTTCTAAAAGTATTTGTAGAACAGGTGTTATGTAGAGCTGACACTGAGCTGAGAATGGGGAAAATATGACACTTCCCAGCAGGTCATACGGGGGCAGACAAATAATTACCATCTCTGATGGCAGGAGCTGTTGGAGAGGGCCGCTCGAGCTGCCTGGGAGCAGAGGTGGGTGCCCAGATCCAGTCTGGAGACAGTGAGGAAGGAAGACAGGGAGACATCTGAACCGGAGATAATCTGGCGGCTCGGGGAGGGAAGGTGCAAATTTGCGTGTTCAGCTCTGTGACCTTGGGAAAGTCACCCTTTCTCCACGAATATTTATTCACCCTCATGAAAAGACCTCACCCACTGCCCTGGGTGGGGGTGGGACGAGACCTAGCCATCTAGAGCGGTGCCTGGCCCATGGTGAGCCACCAGCGAATGGTCGCTCTGTGGTTGTAATGGAGGTCAAGTCAGATGTCTCCACTTGGGTGGAGTGGCTGCAGGGAGCAGGTGACTCAGACCTCTCCCTTGGACAACAAGGCGGATACTGAAGACAAGCACAGTTAGGCTTAGAGAAGGAAGCTGGAAAATGAGTGTGGTTCGGAACAGGTTGCAGCTGACAGGCCTGTGGGACATGGGGCAGGAGGCGGGGGTCATTAAGAAGGGAGGCAGAGGAAAGAGGCTGGAGTTGCAGACTGTCCCAGGGGGACCGGACCCATTGGGGCAGCTTAGCACCTTCTCTGCCTCCGTCTTTGCAATTCCTGTTAGTCCAGCCGAGGCCCTGGTCTCTCCAATGACTCACTTTATTTTGCCTCATTTCCCTGAACCCTTTGAGGACAGCCATCGTCAGACTTATTTGACTCATTACCTCAGTCGTTTTCTTTGTATTCTATAAATACATCGAGGGGCCTACTCTATGCCGAAAGCTGATGCAGAAGCTAGAGAAATGGCATTAAGTGAAATCGCCGGTTGATTTGCTCAATAAGGTGACAGGGACTTGTGTGTATTTAACTGGTGGGTGTCTCTGCACCCCTCCTTACTCACCGACAGTTTAATATTAACAGAGGGACATTTTTACTCTCACACCAACTCTGGATGGTGTTGTGGCAAAAATAGGAAAATAAAGAAAAAAGAAAAGGATACCATCTTAGAAAGTACATAATCCAGTCAGTCTCCTTGGTCCACAAATATTTATTGAGTGTGTACTCTGTACCAGGCCGCCTTGTTTCCCAGGGGCGTGAAGGAAGCCTAAGAGGGGCTGAATAGACTGTGTGTCTGTGCGTCTCTCAAATCTGTTTGTTGAAGCCCTAACCACTGGAGAGGCAGGACTAGGCAGCAGGGCCTCTGAAGAAGTACTTGAGGTTGAAGAGGTTATAAGGGAGTACCTGATCTGACAGGATTCGTGTCCTTATAAGAAGAGACGCCTGACAGCTCACTCACAACAATGTCCTCCCACCCACCCTCACCCCTCGCCTTTCACTGAGAGGAGTCCACACGAGCACGCAGGAGAAAGGCAGCTATCTGCAAGACATGAATAGAGAAGAGAGCTCTCACCAGAATCTAGCACCTTGGTCTTGGACTTCCCAGCCTCCAGAACTATGAGAAATAAATTGCTGTTGTTTCAGCCCCTCAGTCTGCGGTATTTGTTATCGCAGCCCGAGCTAAGACAGGTGGGTCAAATGCTTTGCCTAAGGTCATAGTGAATATATGGAAAGCCCAGTGAGTTAGTTAGCTGTTGCTATATAACAAACCACTCCACAGCTCAGCAACTGTGGCATCAATCATTTGTGATTTAAAATATATCTGCAGATTGACTGGCCAGTCTTGGCTGGCCTCTGCTGTGGATAAGTTTGTTCCACGTGTCTCTAATTCTCCTCCTGGATCAGCAGACTCCCCTGTGAAGGTCGCTGTTCGTGGCTATGGTGTAGGCAAAAGAGACAAATGACACGTGGTCACTTCTGTCTCAGTCCATTGGCTAAAGCAAGCCTTGGAACTGGGACGTGGTTGCTTCTGTTGGCCCAAGTGAGGTCAAAGAGTTGAGCCCAGAATCATGACAGGAGGGGGATGCAAAGTTTCATGACACAGGGCGTGGATACAAGAAGGGGTAAAAAAAAAATGGGGTCATTAAGGCAATCTAACTTATCCAGGGTTCAAATCCAGGTCTCTCTAGACTCTATTTGGGATTATTGTTACAATCACTAATACTCTTATTTTTTAATAAGAAACACACAGAGAGACATCTTTACTCTTTGCTCCCTGCAGGACTGAATCTCAACAAAACCAGAAGTTAGAGGGCCGACCATAGCCAATCCCTTCCAGCGTACTTCTCTCCCTAAGTCCCACTCACAGCCTCGTGTTGTCCCTTTTCTGTGTCTCAGGCTACCACGTCTCCACCATGACCAGGGTCTCTTTATGCTCTCAAACCTTGTCTTTCCTTCTGCCTAATTCATTAACACCTACTCTCCCCCAGCTTACACGTAAGAAGAAAACTGATCACTAAATTCTGGTAACTGTTGCTCTCTAAAACAAATAGTGACTGAGTATTTAATCTATATGTGGCTCTGTGCCTGGTGCTGGGGTGTTGGTCTTAGCAATGAATCATAGATCCAGTTCTCAAAGAGCATGCACTTTGGTAGGAAAAATAATACATGCACATAATTAATGGTTTTAATCCCTGTGCAAAAGATTATTAAGTATAGTGCCAGGCATTGTCCTAGAAAGCTGGAGCACAATGATAAGTAAGAAAACCCACAGCCTTCCCCCCAGAACAGAGTGTGGAGTCCACAGGGACCCAAGATGGCTCAGAGCATGTAGGGCACCGGGAAGAAGGCAGCACTTCCATGAGTTGAGGGGAGTGAGGTGAGAAATCAGAGGTTTAGAGGAGCATAACGGTTAGGTGGGCCTGTGCAGAATGAACCCGGGTGTTTGTGAATGATGCTGTTTCTCTGGGAAGGTGGATAACAGTGTGGGCTCTGGAGGCCATGGCCAGGGTCTGAGTCACTTTCTTCATGCTGAGGAGGTGGCCATGGGTAAGTTTCTTAACCTCTCTGTTCAATGATATGCTAATAAATGTTTAACTACCAGCTTTCCAAAAAGAAGAAAAGGAGGGAGGGAGGGAGGAAGGGAGGGAGGGGGAACCAAGCTAGCCAGCTAGCGCTGCTTTGCAGCACCTGACACTTCCATGGCACGGATCCTCTGCCGTGGCCTCCTTCAAGCTGCCAGCCTGACATCACCAAGCGCCAAAGTGAGCAGCACACCCGGCTACAGCTCTTCCACTGTGTTGACACAATGAACATAACCTCAACAGCAGAGATAATAGTAAGATGTCGTAAAAGAATTAGGAAGCAATGAGTTTTGAATACTTGTCATGTTTGTTTTAAATATAATTTATTGGTCAGTTTATAGAGTTTCATTTGTAGCAATGCCTGTGCTTAACAATCAGGCCGAGGGGGCCGGAAAGAAAGGGAAGGCACTGCACCCAGAAGGAACGTGTGTCAAGGACATAGCCAAGTCACCAGGGGCACGCGCTTCATTTTAAAGAAGAAGCCCCAAAGTGGAAAGGTGAAGCGTCTAACAGAGGGGTGGCTTCACCCTGAGGAAGGAGGGTGGGGTGCATGTGAAGCAGGGCTACGTTAAAGAAGACCCTTGAGGATGATGCTGGTTAGGTTGAGGGCATAGGGAGGCGAGGGCGGATCGCCTGGTCCGCCCCTCTTGGTTTGCCGATGGCGGGACCAGGATAGAGAAGTCAGTGACCCCACGGTCCTTGTCGAGCAGACATCACACCCCCAACTTTTTGGTTTTCCATTCTGATGTACTTTCTGTTATCCCACGACTTAGAGAAAAAGGGGGCTCACCTCCCTGAGTGACAGAAAATCTGGAAGGCATTTGAGATGGAAAGTCAGTTATTAATGACAAAGTCATAACTGGATAGAGAATTATGTTGTTTAGGAAATCAAATTGATTTCCAACTGTGTATCTATAAAAACACCAAAGGAGGAGGAACAGAGGCTGATGAGTTCAGGGCGGACCGGCTGATGGGAATGTAGCAAGTCACTGGCGGGGCTGGGATTCGAACTGGTCTCCAGGCTCCCAGTCCAGCTCTGTTCCCCAGAATCAAAAGTTCTGATGATGGCTCTGGCCAGTGTGGCTCACTTAGTTGGAACATTGTCCCATAACTGAAGAGTTGTGGGTTCGATTCCAGGTCAGGTCACATATCTAGGTTGCATGTTTGATCGATTCCTGGACAGGGTGTATATGATCCTGGATCCGGGTGTGTGTGTACCGGAGGCACCCAGTAGATGCTTCTCTCTCACATCCATGTTTCTCTCTGTCCCTTTTCCTCTCTCTAACAAGCATTTTTTAAAATGTCCTCAGGTAGGGATTAAAAGCAATGCCTTTGTAGCAGATGTGCTTCTGGGTCTGGGAACTCCCCTCCCGCGCATGAAGCGTCCTTGACGAAGAGACAGTGATCTGCAAGAGAAGTTAGGGCCCAGCAGAACTCTGCGTGACAAAATGAGAAACATCAAGAGTCTAGCTTTGCAGTTATACACGGGGAACCGATGGGCAGAGATGTTCGCACACAGGTTATCATCAGGCATATGGCCAAGCCTTACTTATGCCCAGTTCCCTGTGGAGAAGTCACTCCCCCCGTCCTGCTTACCCACTGAAAACACACCAGTCCACCGCGTCCTGGGCCAGATTAGCCCCTCCGCGACTACATTCCTCGTCACCGCACTCTGCGCACGCCTCTCCTGCCCCCGGCCTTCCTGCCGCGAGGGCGGGAAATGGACTGTGGGGAAGCCAGGAGCCAAGCTTGTGCTCACTTCTGTCTTTTCCTGTTGTACATGGAAATGTTTTATTTTTGTTACAAGAGAACATATTCCTGGAGGAGAAAAAAAATACATCGTCTTTATTTTGCCCCTAATGATGGTGAATATAGATAGGCATTGCTCAGAAAACCAACACTCATTGGGTAAACACCGGCAGGCCCTACGCCAGGCTGTGCAGGTAGATGGGTGCACAGCACACCGGCCCGCCCTCAAAAAGCCACCCCTCTCCTGGGAATCATAGATATTTAAAGAGCCGGAGCAGAGTCCTGTTAGAGAATAAACCTCCCCCTTAATAATACGTCAGGAAATATGACTAACTGCAATGCAATATTTGTTTATATATTTTCTTTTAAGGTAAAATTAACGTAAAATAATAAGACACACAAATGTTAAGCTGACATTTTCTGAGTTTTGACGAATTAATGTGCCTGTGCCACCCAGGCCCATATGAAAACACAGAACATGACCATGACCCTAGATTCCCAAACTCCTTTCTCCGGCAACAGCCCAGCCCCACTGCCGAGGCAGCTTCTGCTCCGGTGGTCTCCCCCTCAGGTTCGAGTTTTCTGTCCCTGAGAGTGATGTGCACGGAATCACACTGTGCCTAGGGCTCCTCCCACTCAGCACAGTGCCTCTGGGCTGTGCCGTGCCGTTGTGTTTACCAGCTGCTCACTGTTCATTTCTTTCTGTTGCTGAATGGTATCCCATGGCTGCCGTGCACTGCCACGCGCTGACCCAGGCTCTCACCGCCACACACGGGCTGTCGTTTGGAGCTACTGCACATAAAGCTGTGGGCACACTTCGCTCAAGTGGTTTCATAAACATCTGTTTTCCCTCTATCAGGGGAATGCTGAATCCCAGGATAGGCGCGTGGCCGGTTTCACAACAAGTCGCCTGACCTTTGCTCAGAATGTCCATCATTTCACACCGAGATTGGCAAGAGCAGAGCTCTCGCCACGTCCTCGCCATGTTTGGTGCTTTCAGGTTTCTTTTCTTTCTTTTTCCCGCCTTTCTCTCCTTCTTTTATTATTTTCTCAATTTTAGCCATTCTCATTATTGCTTAGTGGCTTCTTGTGGTTTTAATTTGGATTTTCTTTTTTTTTTTTAAATTTTGACGGGGTTTTTTAAAAGATTTTATTTATTTATTTTTTTAGAGAGGGAAGGGAAGGAGAAAGAGAGAGAGAAACATCAATGTGTGGTTGCTGGGGGCCGTGGCCTGCAACCCAGGCATGTGCCCTGACTGGGAATCAAACCTACGATGCTTTGGTTTGCAGCCCGCACTCAATCCACTGAGCTACACTAGCCAGGGCTGGATTTTCTTTTATGTGTGCTTATTTCCCCTTCCTATATCTTCTTTCATGAAGTATTTGGAGACTTTGCCCGCCTATTTAGTCATGTTTTGTGTGTGTGTGTGTGTGTGTGTGTGTGTGTGTGTGTGTGTTACTATTGAGTTACAGAAGTTCTTTCAATCATTGGATATAAACCTTGTGTTTGATATATTCACAGTTAGTTTATTTCATTTAGTGACTTGGATTGATTTTTAAGTGTCTTTTGAAGGGTACAAAATGTGATTTTTCAATATTTCAACTCTTATGGCAAGTGAATTTTTGACGTCTTCACAGGGAAATCTTTGCCTCTATCAAGTCATGAAGATGAAAAAAAATTTTCCTAGAAATTTTAGTTCTAGCTTTTAGACTTTAAGTCCCTGACCCATATTACGCTTCCATCAGAGGCACCGGGGAAAGGCGCAGGTCCTAGGCTGCTCGTCAGAATGAGGTGCACTGACAGAAAGGGAGCGAGGATGGAGCTGGAAAGTTAAAGAGAAGAAGTTAGAAAGGCAATTTCCCTGCTCCAGCCTCCCACTCTGTAGAGTTAGAGAAAGTTCACAGCACCACACCCTTCCGACTTTACTCAACGGTGACACATACAAAGTGACGGAGTCTCATCACCACTCTGCTACATGGTCAGGCAGTTCTTCCCATTTTACGGATGGGGAAACTGAGGTCGGGGAAGCAGATTGCCTTGCCCAAGGCCACATGGCTGCTCCGGATAAGGAAGGGGTGGCATCCAGGACTCCTGACGCTGCGGCCAGGAAGGCACCACTTCAGCGTCTCCTCCTTCCCTGCCCTCCCCACCGGAACTGTCCCTCTTCCTGTGTCACCCTCCCCTTCAAGTTTCAGTGAGCATGTGTAACACATACTTGTTTGGAAGCCTGCCGGCCAGTGGTCAGGAACAGTCTTCCTCGTGTCCAGCACAGTGTCTGGCACATAGTAGGTGCTTGATCTGGTCACTGTGGCTAAGGACACAGAATCAGACGAAGCTGGGCTGGGGTCCAAACCGCACTGTTTACTAGCTGCGGGACCTTAGGCAGGTCACTCAGCCGCGCCTTCAGTGCCTCAGTGTCCTCATCTGTAAAATCATGCACATCGAAATTCTGTCCATAGTAAATGTTCGATAATTGTTACCTTAATAACTGTTCAGAATTAATACTCGTTGAATATCATCTTCAAACAAACACGCTAATACCCCAAAGATGCCGGTATTTAGTGATCCCAACTTGCTGGCCCAGACTCCCAGCTGGACCCACGTGGAAATGAAGCTGGAGGAAAAAGAAAAGAACTACGGGACTACAGCTAACATGGATGGGGAGGAAAGGCAGAAATAACTCAGGCCTCTGCAAGTGAAAATTAATCATCTTGGCTTCGCTCAGCTGGCCAGTGGCAAGAATGCCAGCTTGCCCCTGCTCTGCCCCTGGAAGGATTGTTCAGGAAATGAAGAAAGAAGACGGGATAGCTGGAGGAGGCGGCCCCACAGACCACGTCCTCCCCATCAGATATGGGCGTTATTAGCTGCGTCTGCCTCCTCTCCATTGCCGCTTAGCCACCCAGGGCGACAGGCCCCCAGCACAACAGCCTCATGCCCTTGGCATTGTAACCCCTTTGATTAATCTGGCTTCAGTGTGTTCCGACAATACACACTTTATCTGCGAATGCTGGAAAAACCTAGCTGCTACGACTGCGATAGTCTGAAGTATTAAACGCACATGCTAAAAACATCAGTGCTGCAGGGAACACACCTCGCCCACGTCTCCTCGGTGCTTTGGAGAGCATTTTCCTGAATGCAGGGTGGATCCTTTCCTGAGCCTCCTCCTCAGAACGAGTAACAGGACGCCTCAGTGTTTCTTTACACACAGGCAGAGCTCTTTACTTTTCGTCCCGAGCACTTGGTGTTGCGCCTTCTACCTGATGCCAATGATAATTGTGTGACGTGGCTGCGGTGCATATGACGTCTATTTGCATGTAAGGCAAAATGAAGACACGGAGATTTTCATCTGTCCTGTCTTCCAGATCCACAGTCTTTCCACAGCAACGTGTTAGACACCTGTCACCTAGATGACATCCAGTCTCCCTTTCTTCTCACTGAGGAAGAACAGCATGCCAGCTAATGATGCTCACCCGCCCATATTTCCCTGCAGCGGAGTGTGGCCACGTGGGCCCACCCTGCTTGGGAAGGGCTTGGGAACCTGCTCTGAAGGGCACGGACTGGGCACGGCCCTTCAGCCTTGTGGTACGTTCTTCCCGTTTTTGCAATGCAAACAGAGGAGTGCGGAAACGCAGCAGCCTTTTTGGGACCACAAGGCACAAACGCTGGGACAGAATGCTAAGGCTGGAAGAGGGATACAGTGACAACAGCCTACTATCCTTGTGGTACTTTGGAGCTGTGGCAGCAACACAGCAGTGCCCACCCCAGCCTGCTCCTCGCCACAGTGAGCGTCATTTGTTGGGTTAGCTCTGGCCAACAAGCGTGATCCAGGATGTAACATTTCCCTTCTGACTGCAATGCCCTTTCATTTCCTTGTCAATCAAATAATCTCCTGCTCAAGGACTTTCTTATTAAATCTCATATTGTTAAATCCACTCAAATGCTCCTGCATCTGCACAATCATCCCAGAACTCCCAGAGTGACTAGGGGCTCCATGCTCCGGGCTTCCGGAGCACCCCATAAACACCTCCTCCTCCACATGCGTCCCACTGGATGTTTGTAGGTCTGCCCCCCGACAACAGACACCTGCAGGGCACCAGACCTATTGCTATTGGTGTTCAGTAACATCTCCTCATACAGTTAACTGCATCACCTGTGTGGGATCACCCACATGAATCCCCACACGCTTGTCACCTTTTGAAGGTCTCCTGGCGTGTCTTTTAAGCAGCAATGTTTTCCGGTCACATATGCAGCCCTCTTCTCGCTTCCTTCCTCAAATGACCTTGTTGGTTGGCTTCACAGTTCGTCATGCTGTGGAGGGGCTGGTGCCTCCCAGCCCAGATTTCCACGTCAGAATTTTGGATCTGCCATCTCCTTATAGCTCATGTTTGTATGTCTAGCAGTGAGAAGCACTGTTTTGGAGTCCAGCTGCCAGGGTTCAAGTCCTAGCTCTGCCATTTACTAAACATGTGATTGGGGGCTGCTTACTTAACTCTCCACACCTGTTTCCCTCTCTTCTGTAAGTGGGGTGAGTCACTGTACCTCTGTCGGGGTGTGGCGAGGGTCGAAGGCCTTACCCTGCGTGTGAGACACTTAGAACGGTGCCGCACTCCTAGTGAGGGTGGGTTGTTATGACTGTTGTCACTCGACAGGACCACGTGGGTGCCCCACACACACTTCCCCTCAGTGTGTCTGCTCTCAATTCATCTCTTCCTCCCGAACACAGGAGCCTGCTTGCCTCCCTGCCTCATCTGTCTCCGTTAGTGCCACCGTCACCTATTCCGTCCCCTTCGGCCCGAAGCCTAAATCAGACCTTGCCTTTTCCTTAACCCCTCACCCAGGTATTGAAAGAGATCCGTCACCTCTATCCCCTGAATATTCTCAACTCCATCTTCTTATCCTAGAACTGGTCAGGCACAAAGCATCTTCCTAAGCTACTAGAATTTCCTCCCACCTGTACTCTTGCTGTGTTTTTTATACCCATGGAATTCTTCCACCGCCTTTGGGCACAATCACTTTTCCTTTGTGCAAATATGACTATGCCACTCCCTAATTAAAACTCTCAACGTCTGCCCATCACCCCCAGGACAGTGGTCATAGCCCCTCGTCAAGCCCCTCATCAAGTTCCTCGCTGGCCTCTTCTCTGCTCGCCTGAGCAGCCTCACACCCCACCAGCCCCTCCCCATGGCAGCGCTGCTGCCGTCTGAACTGTCTTCTCAGACCCATCACGTCCTTTCAGTCCTCCGGGCCTTTGTTACATTATTCTTCTCACCTGCTGCACCCCTTTCCCAGCCTGCTCCCTGCCTGGGCTGCAGGCCAGACTTCTGCTCATTCTGCAACTTTTACTTTGGGTGTCGCCACGTCTGCGGGTCCCTCCAGGTACGCCAGGCAGATCTGCAGAGCTCTTTCTGTGCCCCTGTTGCATGTTCAGATACATCTGTCAAAGAGCAAATCTCACTGGGCTGGAACTGCTTCCTTACATGACTATCAACCTCTAGATTTTAAACTTCTTGTGAACCAAGCCGAAGATGCTCTTGTTCACCGTGCATCCCAGGACATAGCCCAGTCCTGAAGCGGTCAGCACTCTGTAGTCGTGGAACAAGTAATGCTCTGTCGTAAGCAATGCTGCTTGATTCGCAGACGACCCAGGCTGGAGCGGACATCATTCTCTCTCATTCCATGCCTTTTACTTCGCAAGGAAAGGCCTGAGGTGCAGCGAGGGAGGGGGCTTGCCTAAGGCCACACGGTAAGTTAGGGGCAAAGCTAGGATAAGCAGCTCAGCTTTCCCGATTCCTAGTTACAGGTTCTTCTGCTGTACTTCTATTTTTCATGGATGATATTCTGGTGAGGCTATAGGTTCAGCTGTATATATAAAAAATTTAAAATAATAAATTTTAAAAAATAAAGTTAATTTTCCTCCCTTCCTGTGCTGGGGCTCCGACCATTCTTCCAGTGCTGCTGTGAGCCGCATGGCCCACACTAGCCCCCCACCATCTGCATTCAGGCAGTAGGGAAAGGGGGTGAAAGGAAGGGTGTGACCATAGTTGCCTACGACGCTTTTCCTTACGCAGAACTTAGTCATTGGCTGCTCTTGGTTTGAGGGGGGCTGGGAAAACATTGTCAGCTCCAGGTGGCTGTGTGCCCAGCTAAGAACTGAAACCATTTTTGTTTGATGCAAACTATGAGCCCGTTAAAGAGGGACAGTTACTTAGTTGTCCCTGTTTCGGAGATCGTACAACTGAGGCCTGGAGATTTGCTGACAATACTGGCTTCGGTGTCAACAGATACAGGTTTGACATCCTGGCTCCGGTGATTAGTGGTCACTGGACTGGGGGCAAACTGTGGTGACTTTCTGAGTTGCAGTTGTCTTATCAGATGACATCTTCCTTCCCCATGGGGTTGTTGTAAGGGCTAATTACCTGGAAAGTACTTGACACTGGTCCCTGGCACAGTGTCCTTACTGCTGTTATTATGCCACCAGTTCTAGGCCATACCTGGGAGCAATGGCCTCACCTGTGTGGTTCAGCTCAGCGTTGTGTCCTTACATCCAGCACAGTCCCCAATGTAGGGTAAGCGCTGAGTAAATATTTGTTGAAAGAATACATTAAGTTAATGAGTCAGAACTGGAACCCAGATGGCTTCAGCTCCATGCCCCAGGCTATTTCTACGCTGCCAGAATGCCAGTCTCCCTGTGATCCCTCCTTCTGAAGATAAGCCACAAAATCCACGTAGACTCTGGCTGGATCCAGGAGCAATGCCAGCCAGCAGCACCCAGAACTGCAGCAACTGTGAGGATACAGGGCAGACTCAGTGCCTTTCCCCGGGGCCCCGGACTGAGGCAAAGAGCCTTGGAGAAACCTCCTGCAGATTCCAAAGAGGTGGGTGCCCCAACTTATCTCCCATAATCAGCAAAGGCCACTGTAAACCCACTACCAAGTCTGGCTGGCTGTCCACCCAAATCAGTTTGCACTTCCTCTCCCAAAGGAGAAGCCTTCTCTGTGCCTCTTTGCACGCAGACCCTGTCCCTTCCTCCTCTGAGGTTTCCAGTTTGTGCCATTCTGAGTATGGGCACACAGTATTGTCCAGTTACAGCCAGTCCTTTCTTCCAAAACGAATCAGCAGCGGGCAACTGATCATAAAGTCGACATGCTTGTTCGGGAATAGGGGTAGGCAGAGGGAGGGCAAGATTTTAGGACAAAAAAAAAGATAATTTATATATTGCAGAATGATTACCACACTGTTTAGTTAATGTACATCACTTTACATAGTTACACACTTTTTCATGTGATGAAAATGTTTAAGATCTTACTGTCTCAGCAGCCTTCAAATATACAATGCAGTGTTTAACTATACTCACCACTCTGCACGGTATATCCCCAAACATTTTTGGTGGGAATGTAAATTGGTACAACTGCCATGGAAAACAGTGTGGAGGCTCCTCCAAAAATTAAAAATAGAATTACTGTATGACCCAGCAATCTCACTGCTGGGTAAATATCCAAAGAAGATGAAAAAGGGATCTTGTATAGTGAGTGACCCATGGACATGGACAGCGGAGTGGGGACTGACTGTGGGAGCGGGTGGGGGGAGCTGGCTGGGGGAGGATAAAGGGGGAAGAATTGGGACAACTACACTAGAATAACAATAAAAAGAAGAACAAAAGGATCTTGAACAAATACCTGCTCTCCCATGTTCACTGCAGCATTGTTCACAAGAGCCAAGACATGGAAACAGCTAAGGTTTGTCTGTAGACGAACAGATAAAGAAAGGCTGGTGCAGATACACTGTAGAATATTATTCAGCCATAAAAAGAAGGAAATCCTGCCATTTGTGACATGAATGAACCTTGAGGGTGTTGTACTAAGTGAATAAGTCAGAGAAAGACAAATATTGTATGATTCCACATGTGGAATCTAAAACAAAAAACCCAAATTCATAGAAATAGAAAACCAACTGGTAGTTCCCAGAGACAGGGTTACGGGGGGAGGGGTGTGGGAAATGAGTGAAGATGATCACAGGTACAAATTTCCAGTTGTTAATCGTTGGTGTCTTGATAACGGCATGGAGGAAGCATTTGCATCACAGGAAATGGCATATACTACATGTCATATTAGGGTTGTCACAGCTGTTTTTAAGATCTGTGTCACAGAGCAACCGTGGCTGCATGGGAGACTGGAAGTAGGAATCATTTGCTGAGCACATTGCCTTTCTTAACAAACTGGAGTTCTGTCTGCAAGGGAAAAGTCCACGGGTATTTGCAAGGGAGCAAGTCAGGTCTGCTACCACGGACTTCTGCTGTATTTCATCAGGGCGTACCAGTCCGCACGTCTTCAGTGCCTGTGCTTTCATTTTCCCAGTTGCCCACGTCATAAAACAGGAGGAAAGGACAGAATCCTGCCTCCGTGAGTGGGAGAAGCGCAGGCTGCGGGAGAAGGTTGGGCACACATGACTCTTAACGCACCCAGCTCTGATTATCTTTCTACTATTTAGGGAGATCACCATCTCTCTGCATGCAGCCTTTCTGAAACACAGCTCAGTGAGCCAGTCTAAATAGGGTCTCTTAAACAGTGGTTTTATTCAGCGATCATTCTCACTAGCGATTCAGGTCTTAAAATAAATTTAAAAGGAAACTGTCAACCAACCATGTATTTTACAAATGCACGGATCCATGGGCAGAATTTTTATTTTATATATATATATATATATATATTATTGATTATGCTATTACAGTTGTCCCAATTTTCCCCCTTTGCCCCCTCCACCCAGTACCCCCATTCCCTCCAGCAGTGCCCCACTTAGTTCATGTCCATGGGTGGTACACACAAGTTCTTTGGCTTTTCCATTTCCTGTACCAATTTTTACTTCTTAATCCCTGCACCTTTCCCCCCACTCTCCCCCTTCCCCCTCCCAGCTGTTATAAAAGACTGGCAGAAGAAAAGACAAATAAAATCCCTGGTTTAACAAAGTCAATCTAGACATCTTTTTATACCTGAGGAGCCTCCACAGGCAAACCCTCATCTGGTGAGGGGATCCTTGTAAAAATGAATCCATCTCACTTATACCAATGAGAAACTAAAGAGTCTGGGAGACTGAGTACTGATGATTGTTTTAGTTTTAAATGGATGTGACTGCCCCTGAGCAGCACGTACTGATGAAGAGGTGGGCAGATAGCCCCAAGGACCAAAGGAGGCCTGCCCAGCTTGAGTCATGCTGTTCCACCCACATTCCAAATTCTTTGAGACTATCATGTGTCTATACTTCTAGGTCAGGACAACCTGAGGGTGTTTTTTGTGGTTTTCTTTTCTTGCTTGCTTGTTTGCTGTTTTCTCATCTGTCTCTCTGCTACAATCAGAATTCCTCCAGAAGAGCCTCCGTTCACATTGGATTTGCTCTCAGAACCGAGCTGTGGGGTACCTTGCTCAGCGACTGTTCACTACCTGACAGTGTTCTTTCCCTGTTGGTGGGAAAGAACAATGGGATCCGTGGGAAAGGGAGCCAGTGTGGCCAACCAGCAGTGTTTGACTTGAAGTGGAGGAGCTGGGATTTGAACCCAGATGTTCTGAAGCCAACTCCAATAGTCTTTATCCTACATAATGACATCTCCCAATTGATAGTATTGGGTGGGCCAAAAAGTCCATTTGGGTTTTTTCTGTAAGATGGCTCTAGTTAGCACTTAGTGGTCTTTAACTTCATTCGAAACAATTTTTCTAGATTGCATTGTGATAGCTATCATATCAGCATGCATTTAAAAAAACTTATCAAAATTGGTGAATTTTTGTGTAGCCACTTTAACATTGAAGATAGAAGAAAATAAGAAACATTTTGGGCATATTATGCTTTATTATTATGTCAAGCAAGGCAACTGAAACACAGAAATAAAGATTAGCGCAGTGTATGGAGAAGGGGCTGTGACTGACCAAATGTATCAAAAGGGGTTTGTGAAGTTTCGTGCTGGGGAGTTCTTGCTGGATGATGCTCCCTGGTCGGGTAGGTCAACTGAAGTTAATAATGATCAACTCAAGACATTAATCGAGAACAATCAACATTATATTCCAAGGAAGATAGCTGAAAATATCCAAATCAATGAAGTTATTGGTGAAAATGAAAAATGTGCCTTTATTTTATGGAAAATAAAACCCATATGGACTTTTTGGCCAACCCAATCCATTTGCAGTCTGTGACTTGTATACTGAGTGTGATTGACGATACACATTTTCACTTGTACCTGATTTTCCTCAGTTGAAGTTTCCCTTTCATAGTCAGATGTGTCTGAGCGAGTCCTAAATGGATTGCACAGCTGCAGAGCGTCTCGCCCTCTGCTGCTCCTTCTCACCCACACTGGCTGTCCTATTTTTGCTCTCTCCCCACCCAGCTCTTTATTACGTAGATTGCTTTAGCTCCCCTGAGTTTTCTCCTTGTTTTAACCATTTCTCACAGTAAAGGAGCCCCGGGGAACTGAACTGGACAGCAAACATCTCCTTCCCCCTATCCCTCTAGTCCTCTCTTTCTCTTTCCCCAGATTCCTCATTCCTCTGAGCGAACATAGAACTCCCTCCAAAGGTGGGGAAGGAGGAAATAGATGAATAAGAAAACAGATTCTCCTAAGTGTGGGGTGAGGGTGAGAAGGAGGAATGAAATGCTGGAAATTCTCAGAAATTAATCAGCCACACCTCATTACACAGCAATGATAATAACACCAAGAAATTGCCCAGCATCTAGTGATTCCATTTTATTTTCAATGTGGTGGCTGTGGTTTCCAAAAAGCTACTGGGAAGAAAGTGTGAGCAGAGTTGAAAAAGTAGACACTGGGTCATTCAACCATCAACAAGTGAGCTAAAGGTAAAAGTCCTCAGAGGTAAAGCTGGCGGGGGGGAGAAGTTGTGATCAGTTCACTCTGCTATGGCATAGTTCCTTTTGAAAACTGGGGGCTTTACATCTGCCCTCATTAGCCAAAATGAACCCAGCTTCTGACCCTGGCATACCTGCTCTGTGCTCAGTGTGCTGGGGGTGATGGAGGGTAGGCCCACTGCCCCAGGAGAGACGTCAGTGGTCAGCTGGTGGCGGCAGTGCTGTAGGTAGTCAAACACGGCACAGCTGCACACAGCAGGAGCGGAGCCGGAGCTCCAGCAGCCTGCTGCGGGAGCAGAGAGGAGGAAGCAGCACAGTTATCAATATTAATAATGCAACGGGATGTCTTCTTCTTTGGCTTTGTAGTTTAACCTTAACCATCTTCTAAGGTCCTTTGTTTCTGAATATGTCCAGGTAGAGAATTCTATTCTGTTCTGGGTAATAAAAGGAAGAGAATTTTGAGGTCCTAGGGTGTTGTTAGAGGGAAGAATTCACAGGCAAAGAAAGAAGAAGGGAGAGGGAGAATTTTGCATGACAGTGGGAGGGGAAGCAGCGTGAGAGGACAGGGTAGTGAGAGGCCCTGCTGGTGTTGGGACAATGTCTAATGTGAGACTTAGAGTTGGTGGCTCTGTGACACTTGCCTGTTATCCCAAAGTCTCCAGTGAAATCTACATACACGTAGTTTTCTATTTTATCTCTGTGGGAGGGAAAGGTAAATTCTATGACAAGGGCTGGTGAATTCTGGGGTTGGAAGAGAATAAAAAACAGCTGCAAAACTCTAAGAACTCAGAGGGAGAAGTACGAGAAGGCAGGTGGTGGCGGGGAGGAGGAGATGACAGAGCCGGTGTGCATCGACAGCTATCGTGAAGCATGGCCAGGATGCAAACCCAGGAGAGCAGCCAGATGCAGACGTGGGCAGAATGGGCTGAGGAATGGGGAGCGACCACCAGCGTGCATCCAGCCTCGCTTGTGCTGGCCTCTCACAATTGTCACACACAGACGTTCTGGCTGTCACTCTACTGGGACTTTTCTGTTTATTATTTCTGTGTCTCCAGGCAGCGACACTGCTGTCAAATGGGAATAAGGTGTCAGGTCCGATTACTCCCAGTGCAATGTGAAGAGACGCGCGCTGACGGAAGGTGCCACTTCCTTGAAGCGGATGTGTACTCGCATCACCAGCAATTAATGCTGCTCCATTGGCCCTGCCTTCCTATTGGGATTGGTCTGACTGTGCTGGAAAGGCAGGCAGGAAGCAATCTGCAGGGCTTCCTGTTTTCAGGCCATGAATCCCTGTGCTGGGTACAGCAGTGATCAAAGAGTCCGAGATAGGGGATTTGTCATCCTCCTGTGGGCCAGGTACCACGCTGGGTGGTTCACATAGCTTGTCTCAGTTTAGCATAGTGGCCAAGGGCCTGGCCTTTGGGTTGGCATGCCTCATTCTGAATTCTGAGTCTGCCACTCATTCGTGACTGTAAGTTACTTAAACCTGTTAGCATCACTTTCCCAATCTTTAAAATAAGGATGGGAATAGCTTACCTTACAGTTTTATTTAGGACTAAATAAAATCATCCATTTATTCACCCAAGAAATAGGCTGTATTTGAAAAATACACATATTAACATAGAAATTATAAAGTGTATGTATATATAAAGTGTGTGTGTATGTGTGTGTGTGTGTGTGTGTGTGTTCCTACCTTCACAAACCTTATGTCCTATTGAAGGGAGACAGAAACAAACAGATGATTATATTGTATATAAAGGACTTAGCAGAATTCCTGGCACATGGTCGACTTTGATAAATGGTGTAATTTAATCTGATATCGTTCCTGTGAAGCGCTGTCATTCCCAATGAAGAATCTGAGGCTGTTGAGATAACTGGCTCCAGGTCATGTGGCCAGATCTCTGTCCCATTAGGAACACTGAGGGAATGAAAAACAAGAAGAATTCATGTGCACAGTGTCCCCATGCTTCTTGAGTCAGCTGAAGTCATGACCTACAAATTCAAACAAAGTGAAAATTTCCAGAGAGCCAATCACAAGTTGCTGAATCATCTTTGAGTATGTGGGTTAAACTAGCTCATATTCACGAAGGTGGCTAAGAAATGCCTCCCCTGGGTCGACCAGCTGTCCCACTCTGCCTAAGACTGAGCAATTTCTCAGGATGGGGGACTTTCAGTGTCAAAACTAGGACAGTCCCAGGAAAACTGGGACAAGTTGATCACTCTAACCAAGACCAAGACAAGACTCTATTTCTTAAGCCATATACTGAGGCTGGAGTGTTTACAAAGGCAGAAATAGGGAAGAAACACTGCCAACCTGAAAATAGTAATAAACCAGGAAGGGAAGGCAAAATACATGAGGAAACCTCTGCCCTGAGCCACAGCCGGCGGTGCCTGAGTTGCCTTGTGTTACCAATTTCTCTGTGGGATTTGGCTCCAGAACACATGGGCCATGAATAGTGGCTACCTGGCTGAGTACTACAGAACCATCCGAATGCATGTGGATGGCTGGTCAATAACTGTTTATATAACTGTACTTCTTGGTGTGTTTGCTATCTGTATCAATAATCCCTCCTTGATCGCAGGCTCAGCTCTTTAATGCGACAAGTACCACAAAATGAGGAAGAGTGCTGAACTTAGCACTAGATGTCCCCGCTTTGCCTCTCCCGAGTAGGGTGCCCATGCCAAGTCACTTAATCTGTGTGAGTTGGAGTCCTCATTTGTAAAATGGAGACAAATGATCATCTTCTCCATAATGATAATGGATTCACATGAAAATCAAATTAAACAATGTATATGCCTCATGCAGTGTTGAATTTAAGGTGCTCAGGTCTGCTGAACTCGGGCCACCTCACTTCATGTCCAAACCAAACTTTGATCCCTGTTTTGTTTCCCTAAGAGCTAAATTGCATGATTGTTCCCTACTCAATTTCATTCTCCTTTTTGTCTGATCAAATGCAATGCAAAGCGTTATCCAGGTATGACCTTCACATCACCTGCCCTCCACCTGCCGGTGCTTTTTTTTATGTAACTTTAATTTCTGTTAAGGATATAGCTACATATGATATGAGGAGTCAGTTAGCCCTATAAGACTTAGTATAACCAACAGCAGTCCCTGCCCTGCCCTGAGGCAATCACTTTCAATGCCTCTAAGCATGTGTATGATTTTGTAATTAACCTTCATATCTCAAAATAATAGATCTATATTGCAAAATCTTAACCTCTCTGTTTTGGTCATCACATACTGGCTTCCAACTATTAGATGAGAATTTAACCCATGAGCCTATTACCATGATCGAGCAACCACGTTCACAGCTGAGCCAAGTGCTATTGCCTTTCTTCTTGCGTGCCTCCAGCCCCCCTACCTTGAAGTTAACAATTCATTTTTCCTTCAGTTACATAATGTCCTATGTTTCTGTCACAAATCTCCAAACTCATGTCACGAGTGTAAATCTCCCTTCAATACACTCAAACACCTTGGGTTTTTATCATTTCCAGGAAAGATGTCTCCGAGTAATCTTATTATCTCTTGGAGATATCTTTCCTGGAACTGCTGTTCTCTTGCTTCCATCTCAGAGACCATCCCAGTCACCTTGGGGATCCGTCTTCCTCTCTCCTGCACTGGTTCCTCTGTTTCTTGGCGTTCATACTTTCTGTTGCACCCTTGTTTTGGTAGAGCCCTCCTCCAGTAACTTCTTGAGAAAGGGCGCAGAGAAGGTAAACTTTAGAAGCTTGCATGTCTAATATTTATTATGTATTCATAATGAGTTCTTTCGTCCGAGTGCAGAACTGAAGGTTGTTAACATTGTTATAATCCCTTCAGGATTATAAAGGGATTCTTACTTTGCCTTTTATCGTCTTTTGCTATTGTTGTGCAGTCTGAGGCCCTTCTGATACCACCTTTTGATTGTGACTTATTTTTAGAAACTTTAGGGATCTTCTTTTTGTCTCCAGAGTTCTGAAATTCTGTAATGGTTTGCCTTTGTGCTCATCTACCTCATCCAATAGGCTGGGTGTTCGGGGACCCTTTCGTCTTTGGTTACACTTGAACTAAACTTACAGGTTTAGATTTCAAAGGTACGGCTCACCATCTTAGAGAAGCTGGCTTGACACCTCTGAGTCTTAGTTTCCTCATCTTGAAAATGGAAATAAAAAACAAAGATGTGCACAGAGGTTACACTGGTTGAATGAGTTATGTTCTAACGATCTCGATGTGTGTGCACTAAATCTGATTCACAAGTTAATTTTCATGACGGTCCCCTTCCCAGTCACTCCTGTGATGACGCGGCCCCTCCAGGACTGTGTCTCATGCCTCCCACATTTCTCACTGTTGCGACCATACTTCATGTGTTAAAATGGTAAGGAAAGAAGTTAGATTAATTTTCAATATAGCTAGGGTTAAGGTTTATTTATTTTTTTAGTATGACATTTTTCATAGAAATAATTGTTAAAGGGAGTAACACATACTCCCTGGCTTCCTTCAGCAGAATGTCCAGAATACAATTTCACTCTTCCCAGATGTACTAAGGCTCTTTGTCTAATTCCTATGTATTTTGTTTGATTTTTAAAATGATTTCTTTTGCAAAATGAAAAAAATATAAGGTTTTCCTGATTACAATTTCATTTTAGTCTCACTGAATAGAATTAAAAATTGCCAGTTAGGAAAAAAGAAGAAAAAAAATAAAACCCTCCCACCAACACACAGACAATCAGAGCCTCACATACATGCACACACACATACAAACATACACATGCAGCCCGAGAGGCTGAAAGAAATGATGGATAGACTTGACTCCATACAAATTAAAAGTTTCTATATGTCAAAATTCACATAAACAAAATTAAAAGCAAATAGCAATCTGATAAAATATTTGCACTAACATGACAGATAAGCAAGTTAATCCTCAAGTATCCAATTACTCCATGCTTTTTAAATCTTGCCTCTCCAGCCAGATTTTCAGCTTCATGAAGGCAAAGGGCATGGACATCTTTGGTTTTGCAGTGAGTTCATTTCAGGGCTCCCTCCTCCATCCTTCCAAAACTGAGCTGGGCTCAGTCGAAGAAGGTCAGATTCGAATTTTATTTCTAGCTCTGCCTCATAGCATCTCATGCAAAATTGATGTTTAATAAATATTTGTTGAATGAATGAGTGTGTAGAGAATAAAAAGCCATTTTTCCCTATGAAATTCTGTTGTTATATATTGGATTTCTGTAATGAATAGAGCTATGTGTCTCTCTTGACCTCCCTGCCAAGCTATCAGCTATTGAATCTCATACCGTCATCTAGGGTGTTGTTTCTAATCTCTTGGCCACAGGAAATTAGAACACTTAATATGTACCAGGCACTCTGCTCGGTGATAGGGCTACAAAAGCAAACACCATCTGTGAGTTCTTAGATAACTCTTCATCTTGGGAGGGAAGTCGGGGTGCAACTCACACAGTCATCATTGACTTTGATGAGCATTGTACTGGAACCAGAGGGATACCCAAAGGGAGGAGTGTGAGGCAGAGGGCTGGATGGATGCATTTGGCCCATGGGAGAGAGCAGAGCTTCATACCACCCACCAAACACCTGGATGGAAAAATACGGGGTTGAGGTACTGGGTGTGGCAAAAGAATTGTATATTCAGAGGTGATCCCAATAGGCTCAGAGCAATGACCTGAATTGTAGACACAGGGAAAAGAGTTACAACCTATTGATTGCCTACAGTACCTCAGCGTGTTACCAGGAACTTCACCTGTTGTCTAATAGTTCTTCCGATGGCTCCTTTGAAAGAAGAGAGGAAACTAAGATGTTAAGCAATGTGATCAATGTCCTGTAGCCAATAAAAAGGGGGCTCAGGATTCAGTGGAGTACTATCCGTCTCCAAAGTCCTTATATGCCATTGTTTGTTTTGTGTGTGGGATGGAGAGGGGGGTCCTTAGAGGCCTCTTCTTACTCAGCTCAGATATGCCTTGAAAGGACATATAAGGACAATTAAAGTTCATCTTAATGCCTTCTGCTCCAACAGGAGGGCCCTCGTTGGGGTGGGTAGGAGGCCGGTTGAATGGTACACTTGTAACCATATTCACTTTGCAGCTTCACATTCAGACAAACTTCTCCCTGTAGAGAGAAGACCCAAGTTTCAGGTTGCCTGCTCGGGGCATGTTCAACTTGCTATTGGTTGCTCTTTGCCTTTAAGCACTCAGGGGAACCCCATTTTTAATGACTCCTCTGATCTGAAGGTGCTGCTAAACTATTATCACCCTCAACAGGACACTGGGGCTGTTTGTTTGTTTTTCTGAAATTGGCTACATCGATTTCTGGCCGTGTTAAATGCTGCCTGGCTGTCTGGGAGGCAGTGAGGCGAGAGTAGACAAGAACCAATCAAAGACAGGCTGGAGTTTTTCTCTGCCGGCAGCAGCCTTTGAGGAGATGCAGGAAGTCTGACCCACATGTTCCTTCTCTGCTCCAGCCTGACGCAGTACCTGGGGGTCTCCTAGGAGTGTCTTTCAGAGCTGGAAGAGCCTGTAGAGGCCATCTAAGCACCAGGTGAGCCAATGAGCCCCCCTGCGGGGGCGTGGCTTCCTAAGGTCATCAGAGAGGTGCTGGCATCTTTTGCAGCCCTTCAGCCCAGTGCCAGGCACCTACAAGTCACTCACTAAATATTTCTGGACTCACTGATTGAATCTTAGACAGTCCCTTTCAAAGTGGGTGATGGGAATTCTTCATAGAAGGAAGTTTATGAAAGGTCTTAGAGGCAAGAAAATTGAGAGTGTGGCTTAGGGATAGCAAGTGCTAAGCCGAGCACAGGGTTCTCATTAGAACTAATGAGAGAGGGAACCAAAAGGAGAGGTTAGGGCCACATGGCAGAGAATCCTGGAGGCCAGAGTGGGGCATCGTACCTCTGCCTCTGCCTTTCATCTGCTGGCCCCAGACCATTGGCTCAGGATGGCATGTGTGGCTTGACTTGTCCTGATGCCTGTCATCCTCCTTGAATGCGGCAGTGTTCACTCATCCATTCATTTAGCAACTGTTTATTGAATGACTACAACATGTCAGGCACCGGCTAGGCTCTAGGGGTCCAGTAGGGATTGACACGAACAAGGCTCCTGACCTCCTGAAGCTTACGTTCTGCGTATCCAAACACGAGTGAATGAACAACAGCATAATCCAGATTGTGCTGCCAGCTCTGGAGAGAAGAAGCAGAGTGATGTGAGAGGTGCCAAGTCGGGGCAGGTCCTGTAAACATGATGGTCAAGGAAGGCCTCTCTAAGGAGGCGACATTGGAAATGAGACCTGAAAAAATGAGGAGAAGCTGGCCACACAGAGAGACGGGAAAAGCCTGTCTCAGCGGGACAAAACTACACGTATAATACTCTAGAGATAAAAGAATAAGAGAAAAGACTCAAATGCCTCGGGTAGTCTCTCAGTCATGAATAACAAGAAAAGGAGGGTCATAGGAAGGAGTCTTGGGCGGTAGGTAACTGAGAAACAAGACTGATCTGGTCCAAGCTACAATAACAGAGCAAAGCCATTCAATGCCTACATCAAGCTCAATAGTTCTCAAACTTGAATGAGCATAAGAGTCATCTGGAAAGTCTGTTTTAAAAAAAAGCAGCACATTCTTGGACTATATTCGAAGAGATTTGGAGCATTTTTCAACAGATACCTCAGTTGGCTTTGATGCAGGTCAACACATTTGGAAAACCCCCAAATTAAAGAGGCGAGGCAGGAGGGCCATGCCATTGGGTGCAGGAGGCGCGGGACAGGTGTGGGGTGTCAGGGGAGCAGTGAGTCAGAGGACAAGAGGTGTACCATCAGTGTCTGCTTCCATAACCGGCTAGTAGCTGGATTCTTTGTGCCCTGGTTGGCCATCTGAGTCATAATGACAGCAGAGAATGCTAAAGAACTCGATTCTGGGAATCCTAGCATCCCTGAGGACATCAGGTCGGAGAATTGTTTACAGGATGGAGGAAAATTATTGCTAATGGGACCCCAGGAATAGTCATCACACCCACATTTTCCTCCACGGCATCCTCTCAGATTCTGGTTAGAAAATAATTCCTGGCTTTTCTGAGAAGATAGCTTAACATACAGCATTTTCAGCGGGCTTGAGGTCCCACTGGACCAGCTGGATGTCATTGTTAGCGTGGCGTGGGCTATGGAGGAACACTTCAAAATAGGGCAAAGACAGTGGCAACACAATTGGCTGTGTCATTCAAACCCATCCGAGCAAATTGCGTGGAGAGCAAGCACAAGTCATTATGATTTTTATAAATATAGGTTGCAGATTTCATTAAGATTAGGCCAGCTTTGCAGTTATCACTTGCTGGGTTGTTTGCCTGGTCCTTAATCTTCATTTGCAAATGCTGATTAGCTTCATAAAGGACTCCTGGTGTCCAGGAGTAAACCCAACCCTCACCTGGCTTTCTTCTTTCCAGGACCTCAGTCAAGGGGCTGCCTACCTGGGAACAAAGCTTGGAAAAGACCTTAAAACAGATTTTTTTAAGGCACCTGAAAACAAAAGGGGTACAGACACACTAGCACAAAAGCCTTTTCAAATCAGAGTCCTGTCTAAGGCTCCAAGAAGGACAAAGGACCAGTGTCCCCTCTCTGATGCCCAGCTGCAGATGGGCAGACAGGTGGGTATTCAGAGGGGGCAAACAGAATGGTGGTGGTCCCCCATGTCGGTGTCACGGTAATTCAACAATTCATTGAATTCCATCATTAAGCCAACAATGGCAGGCAGTGAAGGAGACATCAGGGATACAAAGACAAGAAATTAAAATGCTAAAATTCCTTGCCCTGTAGGAATTTGCTCTGACTTAGAGACTGGCACATAGGCATGATCTCAAGTGGGCGGGGATCAGGAGTGGAGACCCATAAAGACGCTGTACCTGGCGCAGGGGTTTGAGGCTTTATCCAGTGAGCTGGAGGTTTGCAAGTTCTGTAGAAACTCCATCTTCTATTTTTCCAAATGAGGTCTCAGGCAGAGCCTCGCACAATTGCTAGAGTAATCTTTCCAAAATGTCAGTCTGACCATGTCACTCCTTGATTTGGGGCAAGGGACTGAAAACACCTTCTATAAAGGGCTAGATAGCATGTATTTTAGATTTTTCAGGTTAGAAAGTCTCTGTTAAAACCATTCAACGCTACCCCTGCAGAGCTCAGGAAGCCAGACACAGCAAGTAAGTGGGTGGCTGTGCCGTGTTCAGTACAACTGCATTCACTGAAACAGGCAGGCTGCCAGGTTTGGCCGGTGGGTCAGAGTTTGCTCACCCCTGCCTGAGAGTCACTCGGAGGTTCCCTCCCCTTCGCATGAGACCCCAGGACTTCACAGTCTGAACCCCAACATCCGGGGGACCACTCTACACCTACCCCTACCACATCCTCTGCTCCAGTCAAGTGGGACTTTTCTGTGTAACTGGTAAATGCTGTGGCCTTTTGCAGTGCTATGTTTCCAGTGCATATCCACCTCATCTGAGTTGTCTTTCCTTTAAAGCATCAGTGAAATTAGTGTTTGTTTTTATGTCTTAGCACAAATGTCCCCTTGCTATGTCTGAATGTGTTTGTACCCTCCTAATTCAATTGATGAGATGCTAATGCCCAATGTGATGGCGTTAGGAGGTGGGACCTCTGAGAGGGGATTGGCTCACAAGGGCAGAACTCCAACATGTGAGATTAATGCCTTTGTGAACAATGCCCAAGAGGGCTTCCTTGCCCCTTCCACTATGTGTGGATACATTGAGGAATCTGCAACCCAAAAGACAGCCCTCACCTGACCATGTGAGCACTCTGACCCCCAATCTCCAGCCTCCAGAACTGTGAGAAATGACTTTCTGTTGTTTTAAGCCACTTGGTCTGTGGTACACCCCTGCTCTCATTTTTTGGCAACAGCTGATTATATTAAAAGTCTGATTACTTCTGCGCTCATCTGTTCCATCAGAATTTCAGTTCCTCCGAAGTAGGGGCCATGCTTTATTCCTTTCTGGATCCCAGCTCCAAGACTAAGGAAGGTTTGATGAATGAAACACACTCCAAGAAGCAGGAGGCGACTGCCTAAAGGCAAACACAGCTCTATCCCTGTGTCTGCTGGACCGGAAGTGCTATGGTCCATTGGAAGATGTTACCGGCGTAGATAAAACCCACCCGTCATTTTTAGCCCTAGTTCAGAGGCAGCTATGCCAAATGCCTCATTTGTCCTGTGGCTCTGAGAGTCAGCCACCCTGATGTTCCGTCTCTGTGCCTCCTGTCTCCCACTCTCTTACTTTAGGACTGTGACTCTGCCTCCAAACGGCCAAGCCTGCAAATCACCTCCGGGGAGCTACCCTCTTTCCAGATTCCTCTTCCTTTTCTTTCTCTTCCATTTCATATTTCTTATTTTTCTTTCTCTACCATACCTCAGCCTCCCCAGTGGGTTCAGAATTGTAGAGGGCCATTCAGTGCTTCTTATTTAATAGCTAGAAGTTTTGAGAATCCTCCATGTATTTAGGATACACTAGTAAACAAGATAGAAATATTCCACCCTCTGAGGAATCTCAGAGTTTATTGGGAGAGAAAACCAAGATACGGGTTGGTGAGTGTTACAGTGGAAGTTAGGGTCATGGAAGGAGGAGCCTCCAAACAACCCATGGGGTGGTGAGAGGTACAACGTCAGGTCTGTCTTCCTTGGTTTAGGGATATCTGAGACAAAGCCTGAAGTAGGCACACTAAGTAGGAGTTACCCGGGTGAGCAGGGACACAGAAAGAACTAGGCAAGAGGACAGAAAAAGCAAAGACCTGAGAGTAAGAAAGAGCATGAATTTAGGAAACTAAGAGTGATTCCATCTCAGGGAAAGCTGTAGCATGTTCAGAGTTTATGGCATTTTGATCTGGGCCAGCATCCCTTTCCCAGGGGTCGAATCTGGTAAGTGGAGCCCCCAGCAGAAACCTCAAGAAGGGGCAGTACTTGGGGTGGTTTAGGTGGAAGCCATATAATTCCAACCAGCCTGGACTAGGGCAGGTCCTAAGTAGAGGGCCAGCAGTTTGTGCAGTGAACAAGTATGCATGAGCTACTGTCGCATGGAGGCAGATACAATGGTGGGATAGACAGACATGGACAGGCAGCTGTTCAGAAGCCCAGCAGGCAGGCTGCAGGGGGTTGGAGGAGCTCAGGATCAAGTTCTTAGAACAGCAGGGTCACTGAAGGGTTATTTGGAAAGCAAGACAGAAGAAAGAAACTAGAGAAAAGGAAAGACCCCTGGTGGTGGGAGTCAGGGCAGCAAACATCTAATTGCAGATACCACTCACTAGAGGACCGGAACTCATTCCTGTTCTCTCCCGCCCACCTTGGATGCTGCTGCTTCTCGCAGTCGGGGTTGCTCTGCATCCTCACTGATGGAATCTGGGTCCATAGTCAACCCTGTGGTTGACCCTGAAAACCACAACAGCTCAGTTGGCCCCATCACATTCTAGACGCAAGGCTTCATTTGGGTTGATTTTGACAGCGATGTGCCTTTCCTTTCTTTCAACATGTGACTAGCATTTTATCCTTTGAATAAAAAAATAAAACAAAACAAAACATCTACCATAGTCGGGTTCTTTTCACAGAGATTCCTTTTAGCTTTCTTCTTTAACCTTCAATATTCTCCCCATGAATACCTCCCAGGGTTTCCTTCTGAGACTTCTGCATTCTAGGGTTAGAGTTCAGCCCCTGACTGGGCCTTTCCACACCAAGAACAGAGAACAAAGGCCGTCTGCTAGGGAGGATTTACATATTCAGCGGCCCTGCTCCTCTTTCCTCTTCTTCATTCAAGACAGAAGGGGCTGCAGACGCCTGGGTTTCCAGTGGTCTGCGGCAAGGAGGCGGAGAGAACTGCTTTGTTGAGGACCCAAGGGAAGACCCAGCTGTGGCTGCCGGAGTCTTATCAAATGAAAAACAGTTACAGTACTTTTTATTTCAATAAGTAATTCAGAAAAAAAAATGTATAAGTAAGAATATAAAATTAAATTTGCCAAATATGCTGAGAGTGGGTCCTTGGAGAAACTTTATCTCTGCTGCATAGTCAAACACATCAACTTTGGGGCTGCCTGGCAGTCACCGCGCGGCATAGATTGAATTGGTTTTTGTGTAGACAGTGTTATCTGGCACCAGGAACAGGGAACCTCAGGACGTATTTTGGGAAACACAATTCCAGATTGTGAAGGAGGGTTCCTGGGGGCTCTTTATGGGTGTCACCAACAGGACTAGTCCGGATCTCCCTGCTGATGAGACTCATGGAGCCACACAGCGGGGAGGGAGGGAGGGAGGGAGGGAGAGAGGCGGAGAGAGCGGGGGTCTCCCAGTGCCTCCGATAGACTGGCGTTTCTCAAAGTTTGGGCTGGACGGCTTGCAGACAAAAACTGGAAAACGCTCATGCGGCACATCCATAGAGACAGTAAAGCCAGTTTTGTTTTCTCTAAATTGTAGTCATTTTAGGGAATAATTTTCATTCATTTGTGTGTATACACACATACATGCTCCCTTATCCCACACTGTGGTTCCACTCGGGAAGAATGGCGTGGCATAGTCATGCAGCCTCCGCCAGTTACAGGCCAATGTTAAATAATGTTAAAGGGAGAATAACATGGATGTGCAAAGAAGTTGCCCTGTAGGGAGAAGGTAAGGCAGAGGCCAGGGACCTACCACTCCTGTCACTGCCTTCGTTCACTGTACCTTGGCCAGTTGCTAGGTTACTGGGTATTGGCAGAACAAAAACAGCCACCACTCCATTTGCCAAAGCTATGCCTTTGATTATACTTTATTCCAGATGTCCACACATGATTAAGTATTTGCCACTGGCTACCATAGGCTGCCTGTTTTCTGTTTTCTGATGGAAACCAGGGCTTCACTACCTTCAACCCAGCCAGGTCACGTAACCTATCCCAGAATTCTATCTTCAGGAGTCTAGTGCCAATAAACTGTTTTAGGTACCGAATATTGTACCCACCAGGGTATAGTTACAGTGACAGGACTTCTTTAACAGTTTCTAAAAGATTTAATACTGGGAATTATTGGAGGAGCTAGAAGAGCAGGCTGGGGACTTGGCTCTCAAGATTGATTTCTGGAAAACACTGTGGAATTGGCTACCAGAGGAACTACCACCTCTATCACAGAAAAGGATGCTGGAGAGCAGGAAGGCACTGCAGGGACCTTTGTTCCAAGGTCATATTGAGGCTTCAAGGTCAAAATCAGCAATGCAATGCCTCCTACATGTTAACCTTCCCCGTCTTACTTAACTCTGAATGCAAAACCAAAATTGTATCCAAAATCCTAGCTGCAAGGGAGTCTGGGAAATGTCGTTTTTAGTTTTCTAGTCTGCAGCACTGAAGAAAGAATGCTTGAAAGAGGTGGCCAGGAAATGTGGAGGGGCAACTTACAGTATTTACTTTCTCACCACCGTGAATTTCATGTGAGTTCCCAAATTATGACTCAACAGGCCAAGCATTTGTTGAGGTCTTTTGTGCACAAAGCACCTTGGAGGGTACAGAGGCATATGAGGTTTGTCTAAAGTAATATGTTCACTGGTTTTACAATCTACCTGCATTAATGCACTGGAATGGAAGTGGCCCTTTAAAGGGGAATCCTTTGCAAATCTTATATGATACAGCCTTGCCTCAGAACTTTTCTGGGCCTCTTCTTAGAAATGGCCTTGTCCTCGTGAACATACACTCACATGTGTACCTTGAAATCAGTCTCAAAATTCTAAATTCACACCTGTCAGAGCACTAGCCGATGTTTATTATGTACCAACCACTGGGCTACATTCTTCACATGCACTATCTTATTTCAGTTACACAACTAATTGTACTGTGAAGTAGGTACTATTACCATTTTCATTTTACTATAAGAATTAGAAGCTCAGATAACTTAAGGGACTTCTTCAAGGTCACACATTTTCTAAGTGTCAGGTAGAATATGGGAACTGAGGACTCGGTGGCTTCAAAGACCACTCCCTGCCCATAACATTACATTTCTTAACTAAGAATGGAGTTGTTCTCTGCCTCATAGCCATCATGTCTCCCAGGCTTGGATGCCAGTGACTTTCAACTCTTCCATATAGGGCATCCTCTCTTCATGCACAAAGATGACTTTGACATGATTGCTCTTACCGAAGAAATTCAGGTGAATGTGACCTGGGATCTGCAGCCAGTTTTGGGAGGAGGAGGGAGCAAGAAAGTTCCAAATCATGGTCTTATAACTTCCACGTACCCAAAGCTTCCCCAGGAAAAAAAGGGTAATAATCAGCTATGTACAACAATCATAGGACGTATCAATAATTATCAAGATTTATGAGGTGAAGTGTGCTTATTTAAAATTTAGACGTGTGGCTTCATTAGTACACCTTTGTGATGTTTGGCCACTGTTTGTATGTTAACAGAGAGTTCATTCCCCCCTCCACTTTCTTCCTGATGTGATACAATATTGAGGTCGAATACTTAAGCTCAGTTCAGGTTTGATTCCTGACTCAACCACTTACTACTAGTAGGGATTTTAGCTAGTTTCTCATTCCTTGTTAAGCCTTGTCCTTCTCAAAAGTAAAATGGTGATGATCATAGAACTTGCCTTATCAGATTATTTATAGAGTTTTGAACAGATGAAATCTGATAATCCATTAAAAGCATTGGCATACTCTTTGGCAAATAGTAAGCACCGAATAAATGTGACACGTTAATTATTAATCATATACAAAACTCTGCACTGGGTACCCCGAAAGTTCTTACCTTTGCTCTTTCAACAACCTTTATAGAGTGCAGGGAATTAAAAAGCAAAATGATAGGGTCTCAGCCCTCCAGTTGCTCACCATGTGGCGGGGAGACAGATCTATAAACAAACCAGTGAGGCTGAAAGTTGGTAGCGTTCACCCACGGTACATAGCTCTCCTGGCTACAGTGCAGGCAGTGGGGTGAGTGGGTAGCTCTACTCGGCTGTACCATCTGGGGAGGCTTCAAAAGGATGATGCTTGAGATGGATCCAGAAAGATGGCTTCCAGAGGGTGGAAAGAAAAGGAATGCTAGGCAGAAAGAAAAGTAAGGACAAAAGCCAGCTGACATGAAGGGAATAGTAGGCAGTGGGGCATATCTCAAGCACAGGAAGCAGGATGTAGAGCCTGGCAGGCAGCCACCATATGCAGGCACGTACAATGTCAGTTAACATTGCTGCAAACCATGTAAATCCAGTGTCATGTGCAAAAAAAGAGTCTAATTGCCATGAGGTAATTAATGGCAATCAAATCTTTCCCAGCTGTTTACTTCAAAATGGCAAAGGGGAGGAATACAGTCAACTCCAAGAATTCCTAACACTCTTTTTTAGGTTTATGTCCTGCTCCCCAAAATCTCACACCCAGAATCTGCAACACATCTCACTCCCCACTTTCTCTCCCAAAGTCTGTACCCACAATTCCTTCATTGCTATGCTCTTGCTGCTGCCCCAGGCACAGCCACCGCCTGGGCACCTGCCTTGCTCATACCTGCTGGCCAGTCCCCATGAGGCACCCATGGGGTTCTCCACCTGGTTGTGCTCCAGGACAGCGTGGTCGAGGCGGACATGCTGGTAGAGTTCACGTGGTCTGAAGAACAAGAAGCTAGCTACCTCTAGCACAGTGGCTCATAGAAAGGACTCTCTGGCAGCAGGTGGTCCATGCTTTGGGATTGTGCTGTTTGAGAGGGTTTGAACAGTTGGAAAAGGAGAAAGAGGCCATTTGGGGAGGGGGCAACAGAGGGCGGAAAACCCAACATTGATACAGCATCCTCATGCGTTAGGGCTGGTTGTGTTCCCTCCCTCTCGGCATGCCTCAGGTATTCTGTTATCCTGCCCAGTGGCTTCAGAGATTAAATTAAGGCCCAGAGGGGGAAAAAGAGGATAAACAGATTCTTGTTTAAAATTCAGATATTTACCTGAGTATCACTTCTTTGGCCAGACTTCCAATATAGATTCATCACTCCCAGGAAACTGTGATATCACTAGTCATGAGTGTGACCGTATCGTCATAAACATGTATGCAAAAGGCAGGTGTGTAGTTTTGTCTTCCTTTGAATGGGACTGACCCCCTGGGGTAGGTGTTTTGGGATGCTCTTTGCCAAGGATGAAATTGGAGGGAAGACAGCGTGGAATGCAAGTTTCCAGGGTTGGAACTAAATCTAATTCTACCTGGGCTCTGCCACTTACAAGTACTGTGGCGTGGGTCAAGTGCAGCTTCTTGGAGCTTCGGTTCCCCAGGCTGTGAAATGGAATGTTTGATTGCACCCCCTGTCTGTGTGGTTGTAAGGAGTGATTGGGATGATGCACACAAGGCACTGGGAAGGGGACTGGCACCGAGTCCCCGCTCAGTCGGTGGTAGCTAATATTATTAGTTCTGTTGAACAAACAAATTTTGCAGGCGCCTTGCAGCAAAGACATTCTAATATGCTTAGTGTCCACTTCAATTTTATTTATTGTGCTTATCTTGTCTTCTGGGCCATGGTCAGTATTTACAGGCAAAGGGTTCTGTTGGCAATATCAGCAGTGGTAGTGGGGCCGTCTGCAGCCATTCGGCCATCCCTTCCCTGAGATGGCCATGCCACACAGCCCTCAGGGGGCAGCAGGACCCTGCCAAGTACGCCTGGAGTGGAACATGTGGGCAGCAGGGCTGGCACAGCCTCCGTCCTGACTGGGCAAGGTAAGGCAGCAGATGTTGGCTCCGGCGCAGACGTTGCCCAGGAGAGAAGTAGCCACTGGTGTCAGGATTTGTTAATTGCATTGGGTCTTGGCACAGCCTTCTCACACAGCCCTGGAATAGCTCTTGCTGTTAGAAAAGGTCCCTTTCTGCCTCTCATTTTGTGGCAATTTCTTTCCCAGGGACAAAGCCTGGCAAGGTTACGATATTTGGTGTTCAGTAAAAGGCTCTTGTGCTGTGCCCAGTTCTCCAGCTGGGCTGCTCTCTAGACTAGAAAGAAAATTAACTTGGCCCAGCTCACCTGGTGAGCCCATAAGCTCCATGGGGCTGTACCTTCCATTTGGACATCAGCTTCTTCCACGAAACCTTCTCTCTTAAAGGCACAACACCCCGTTCATTCTGTCCATCACCTGTCAGAGAACTCACAAAAACACATGCACACCCATTCACCAAGTGAGTTTACTGCAATATTTCTTCCTCTGTGTTTCAGGCTTCTCTCGGTTTCACAATGGGAAGGGTTAGCCTTCACTGTCACAAACCTTGATTCTGAATCTGAATTTGTTGCAACACAGTTTGTGACCTTGGACAAGTGATTTCCCCTCTTGGGGCTCAGTTGCCTTGTGTGTACAGTGTGGATAATACAGCCTGCCCCTTCCTGTTGCAGAAATTAAAGGGTTAAGTTATGTGATTACTCCACTTTTGCCTACAACATCATCGTAAGTTCTCATTAAGTGTTTTTGCTGTTATTCCTTCTAACTAGTTGCAGAATAAATAAGCTCATATCTCTTTTAATACTACAGTTAATTTTTCAAGCTTCCCTTATACTCAGGAGAGCAAGAGGCACAGAGTTTCCTAGGAGGCCCTCTCCATTGCCCCTGAATGGTCCAAGAATGCTTGATCAGCACCAAGGGGGCAGCTCGCTAACCCATGCTTCCCAGAAGGCTGGTGAATCCGGTCAGCAGGTGGGCCCCCATTTCCTGTTGCTACTTCCTACCAGATTGACATTAAAACCTGGTCCCCCCTCATCTACAGAGCCAGCATATTACTGCAGGGACACCAGTGCTAGCCCGGCAGGGGTTTCTGCAGGATGCAGGGCTAGAGGGCAAGGTGGGCTCCATGCCAGTGGAAGGCAGATCTGAGATCCAGGAGGCCACCCTGGGCCTGTCCTTCAGGTGCAGCGACTCTTAACCTGCAAGTGCGAGTGCTGATCCTTGTATGGGCTGTGGCTGCTTAGCTCGGACTTATCGGTGTCAGAGATAGGGTCAGGTGGAGAGACTCAGAACACTGCACTGGGGAAGGGGGCAGACTGAGAAGCCAGATGGTCAGTGTTCTAACGTGGTGCGTCCTGTGCACCCTTCAGCAACTTACTTGACTGCTGTGTGCCTCCATCCCCACATCTGAAAAATGGGGGTCCTGTCAGTTAATTTCTAAGGAGGTACGGCAGATTAAATGGATTGACACACACAAAACACTAGAACAGTGCTTGGCACATACAAAGCATGCCATAAGTGTGAGCTTTGTAAATACGAGCCCTAGTGAGCACGGGCCACTCATTCAGTCTCTCTGCCTCTGGCTTCGTCCTGTGGAAAATGCAGCTGATGGAAGAACGACCGTGTTCTGGGTCCCAGTGCCAATGTGCCCCTGTTAGCTCTGGACATTGGCAAGGCCTCTGTGCCGCTGTGCCTCAGTATTCTCACCTCCAAAGCAAGAGAGCAGGGTCAGACCGTCTCTGCAATCCTGTTAGTCTGGAGATAGATGTTTCTATTATCTTCATCTATTTTGCTGATTCCAGCTCAATATCAATGATCCTTTAAATCCATAATGTAGTTTTTACTGCTTATAGGTACGTGCAATTACTTCGTGGGATTGTATCTAATGGAAACATGCAGAAAGTCTCCTTCGCTGTTTTCAACAACCCCGTGGGAGCGTGATGTTGATGAGAACTACTGACATGGTTTCAGTGCTTACCATGTGCCAGTCTCTGTTACCTACTGCACACTTCTGCTTCATTTAACCTCCACGGTGGCCCTTTGAGTTAGGAATTACCCTTGCTCTCCTTGTTCAGATGGGGAAACCAAAGCTCAGAGGTATAAGGAACATGCCCAGTGCTACACAGCTGGCAAGTGGTGGAGCTGGGGTTCAGGAAGGGGCCGGTTTGACCCTTAGAACATGGCTCGACCAGCCTTACAAAGGGAGATACTGAGACTCAGTCAGCAACGCGCATGCCCACGTTCACGTGTAAGTTAGCGGCACAGCTAAGACAAGAATCCGGGCTTTCTCTCCCCTGTCTGGAGGTGCTGTTCCCTGCAGCCTCTCAGACCTGCTTGCTTGTGCAGGTGCTGAATCCACATGAGGGCTGATTCTCATTCGTTTCCAGCTAACCAGCAGATTCACTCGCTTTCCGCTGCACACCTCTAACGACCACAACCTGGGACCTCAACCATCTGGCCTTCGGGGACCTGTCCTCTCTCTCTGACTCACTCCCTGGCCCTGGGAAACTAGGACAATATCCTGCTGGTGAGCGCATCAGCACCAGGCTCCAGTGAGGGCCACAGCAAGCGCAGGCACTGGCAGGTGTTATTGCTTTTCCCAGTAGGAAAACCAGAGACAGAGGTCCCTAAATGCAGATGACACAGCCACCCAAGACAGAACAAACCAGGATAAATCCCAGGGCCCACAGCAGCTACACAGGCTCTGGAGGGAATTCTCTAAGCTAATTAAATGTGGAATGATACATAAAGTGAGCGGAACCCGTGGGCAGAAGGGGGAGGTACTGTATCCCCCTGTTTAATGGATCTGCATTCATAGGGCAGCTATCATTTTGGTACCAAGTCTCAGGCAATATTCTTGAAGGGAAAATCCAGGTAGGAAGCTCTGCTCTGTTTGCAATAGAGGATTCGGATTTTATTGGAAAAATTGATGAGTTCATTAATGAAAGATAAGTGGTAGAGCTGAAGGGCCAACCACAAGGCTTAGCGCATGGTATGAGTTCAGTGGATGTTTGTTGAATTGATTCACCTGATCCTCGCGTCGTTGGGCCCTACATGGCTGCAGCAGTGCCAGGTTAAGTGACAGGATTTACCGTTAGACAACTCTGAATCCCAGCCTTGCGTCTGCTGCCCAGTGGCTCTCTCAACCTGGAAGGGTTGCTGTCTCCTTGAATCCTCAGTTTCCTCATGTGTGCATTTATCTGAGGCATTTCTTTGAAAAGTAAGTGACATCTACATAAAATAGTTTAGTAATTACCACATCCATTTTTTATAGAGTTAAGCATTTTGACCATCTGACTACAACCCAGAAGAGTTGCTTTAAATTCTACGTTAACCATATTCATCCAACAAATCTGATTTTTGTTTTGTTTTGTTTTAAACTTTTTAAAAAAGATTTCATTTATTTATTTTTAGGAAGAGGAGAAGGGAGGGAGAAAGAGAGGGAGAGAAACATCAATGTGTGGTTGCCTCTTGCATGGCCCCAACTGGGGACCTGGCCTGCAATCCAGGCATGTCCCCCGACTGGGAATAGAACCAGCGACCCTTTGGTTCGCAGTCCATGCTCAATCCACTGAGCTACACCAGCCAGGGCAAAATCTGATTTTTGAAGGAACAGATCTGGTCTTCCCCACAGACTGAAGGCATCATGCCAACAAGCTTGGAAGGGCAGAGTTCAACCTGAATACAGAGAGTGTTATTTAAAACTGAAGACCTGCCCTCTGGGAGCTGTACTAAGGTGGAAATGTCACATGGTGATGCAGTCCTCTTGGAGTCCCCCCTCTCTGGATAGGTGGGGTTTCCCCAAAAGGAAGTGATACTCCAACTGCCAGCCTGATGAGAAGAGCAAGTCTAGGGTGGAAAGTGAGGCTGCAGAAAGTGGGCCTGGATCTGCGTGGGAAGAGGACCTCTTCCTTCTGAACCACCAGGCACTGCGGGCCTCAAGGCTGGGGATGAAGACTTACTCAAGGACATGCTCATGGTGGAACCTGTGTCGATGGTCCTTTGACCTGTGGAGAGGGCCTGGAAGCTAGTCCAGGAGACACCCAGTGAAGAGTTTCATAGGTGGGTCTGGGCCTGTAGAGCCACACCATGTAGGTACAAGGTACAAAAACACACTAACGTGATTAATGTAGATGTTTGGCGATATTAATGTAAATGCGATGATACTGTGTCCCCACAGCCAGGAAATGCAGAGCAGCTGCCACAGTGAGCTTACATTTATTTTTATTTCATGAGAACTGAGAACCGTGTAACAGACATGATTTCTGTAATCACATTGGCTTCCTGAAAGCTCAGAGTAAAATCTTTGATCAACTCCAATACTCATTGAGAAATGTTTACTGAACGCCTACTTTCAATGTCTGTTTCCTAGCTGCACTGTTCTTTTCCTTTTTAAAAAAGATTGTTTCTAATTTATGCTATCTTGTCTTTTTTATGGTCCCTTGTAGAATGCCTGAAATTCTTTCTGAAACGAGACAGAGTATAATTAAACCGTGCAGTACAACTGTCGGAGGAAGTTGACACCATCTTGAGATGCATTCATCATCATTTCTTGCATTCACATAGTCTTACAATTTACGGAGAACTTTTACATCCATTCTTCCATCTGATCTGCACGGCAACACTTTCAAGCAGACAGGGAGTATTTTCCCCACTTTATCAGAAAGAAAGCTGAGGCTCTCTTTCTGGGCATGGGTAAGAGATTTGCTTAGAGTGGTCCGATCCTGGACTTCAATCCATTACAATCCCACTCACTCATTTTCCTTCCGTAGCATAAAGCTGAATCACACATCTGGAACCACAGCATTCTCATTGCACCTGAGGAGACCAGACCACAGTGGCAATATTGCTTAATTCCGTAAGCCTTGTCGTAGTACCACCATGATGAAGGGGCTGGATGCCTTGCCATATGGAGAATTATCAAATGGCCTAGGAATAATAGCATGAAGGATACAATTTTAACATTGGCTCATTAGCTTACTTACAGCATTGCACCATGTTGGAGGGCACCCACTCTTCAATTCTTGAGTAGTACAAACTGACCCAATGAACAGATGACATGAGTCCCATGAGGTTGCACCTGCCTATTCATAAATAATGTCTCCAACATCCATACTACCTGGGTCAGTAAGGATAATTTCAGCTTTAATAAATAAAAGTCCCAGCTTAAACTGGATTAAACAATGGGATATTCTCATCTCATGTAGCTGGACATCAGGAGACATGGGTGGAGAGGGGTCCAGGCATGGAACAATATTGTTGATGACTGGGTCCTTTCCATCGCATTCTGCTGCCAAGATTAGGTTTGTTTTAAGTCTGACCAGCATTGTTGTCTCAGACAGCTACTTGTGGCCATCAGGACTCTGTACTTCACTGTTCTTCTCCACCAAGGAAGGAGAAAACCCCTTCTCCACGCATATAGCATTATCTTTCCTCTCTAATTGGCTCAACTTAGGTTATGGCCCAACCCTAGGCCACTAACAGTTACCAGGGGAGTTTCATGCACTGATGGTATTAGGGAAAGTAGGAGTTAAGTATGGAATTTACTCAGAGCTAGAGCAGCTTCCCCTGAGTCAAATCAACTGCATGTTTGATGAGTAGACACGTGAATACAATCTGATTCCTGCCGGAAGAGTGCAAGAATTATAGGGCAGCTCACAGTGTTCATTACAGTCCCCCCCACCCCATCATAACAGCCTTGGAGCCCTTGACTTAGACTCAGTCAGTCACCATATTTCATCATCCTGGCCCCATGGATTATTGGGTTGTAAGCCTGTCCAGTCTGAGTAAGCCTCTCATGTCTTTTGCTTGATTGGCTGGAATAAATGCTTTCTCTCTTCCTCTGTGCAATGGTGGTGTGGGGCTAGAAGGCCCTAGAACTGCTCTTGTCATTTTAGGTTATTACAAAGGGAAAGCAGCCTAAGGAGTATGCTGACACCCAGAGGATGTCAGGTCCTAGAGAATTTCCAAGAAATGGGACAGAACCCTGAGAACACTGTGGGTCTTTGACCAAACAGTACCTGGAACTCGCCCTAACACTGAACTCCTCAGTGACTGAGTTGATCAATTCTCATTATTTTTAAACACAACTTCAGTCGTGCTCTCTGTTTCTTGCAACACGAAGAAGCCTCACTGACACAGCAGAATCCAGTTCAATCAATTGAAAATGTTTCTAATCTTCAGAACTGCCTCCAAAATGAAACAGGCTGACTCCTGTTCTCTTCCATCTTCTGTCGCTGGAGGTGTTCATGCAGAGATTGGCCAACACTCTGTCCAGGATGCTATAAAAAGGGATTTCTATGTGGGTGGAAGGATGAAAAACCACCTTCTAAGAATGCTTTTAATTCTGACATGCAAATAATACCCCTGTTAAGCCAAGAGGAAAGTAGAAAGTACACTAAAACATGCATAGGAGAAACCAAACCAGTCACAGGTACTTGGATGAAAGATGAGGGTTTTTCCCTCTGAAGCAGAACTAGAATACAGGCATGATTCTTTCATTTTTTTCTTTGATTCAATTCACTTGTTCTTTGGGTTACTCATTTATTCAATGGATTGCATTGATGTTCAAATATGTGCTCCGCACTAAAATACAGGTATAACCAAGAGCCTGTTTTCATGAAGCTTACCTTCTAGCAGTCATGCTGCAGTGGAAAGACATGGGCTTTGAATTCTGAGTGGTGATCATGGCCTCTACTAGAATGTGATCTTGAGCTGCCTTCTCTCATTCTCCACTTTTTCTTTGGTTAAATGGGAACTCTAGCACCTACCTCACATAGCAGCAGAAAGGTTAAATGAAATTGTGTGTGTGTGTGTGTGTGTGTGTGTGTGTATATTTATTTATTTATTTATTTATTTATTTTATGTATTTGTATATACTTGTATAAATGCCTGATAAAGACCCAGAACAAAGCAGCCAATCAAAAATGGTATTTTCCTTGCATACCTAGACCACTAACAGCCATGGGTTAAAAGGAAAACAACATTTTCACATTCTATCTCACCTCCATGAAGTTCAGACATAGTAGAAAGTATTGTAGAACTTGCAGAAATTGCAGAACATGAAGGAATTCATTTAAAATGGATCAGATCCACATAATTTGAATGAGAGAGGCATGGCCCACCTGTGCTCATTTGTTTATTCAGTCTGTCAACAAAAGTGTATGGAGCATCTCTCCACTGAGTTAGCAACTATTTTAGATGCTTGGGACCTAGCAGTGACCAAAACACAAAAGTTCCCTCTCTCATCGACTTACATTCTAATGGGGTTAGAAATACAGGAAACAAAATATAGGGGGAATGTCAGAATGCTGCATGGCACTAAATGCTACATAAATGGTGCTAATAAGTTACACTAAGGAAATGGGTACAGGGACCCAAGGGTTTGGGTAGCCCGAGGAGACTTGAGGGGGAATATGGGCGAGCCGGGGCTAAAGAAGGACATGCCGAAGCCCCGGGGTGCTTTCTAGTAAGTGGGAGACTGTGGTCATGACATGCAGAGTGTGGCATCTGTATTGAAAACTCTACAAAGTGATTGCATGCTCAGGGGATGTTGATCAAACAGTGCATGAAAGTGTGGCGACTCCCATAAGGTCATTTTATGATTGAATGGAAGGATTCAACTAAGTTCAAATCCTGGCTTTACTACTTAGTAGGTCACTTTGAGCAATCTGTAACCTAGGTCACAGAATCAAGGACGGCTGAGAGAAATTCTGCAAAGTACTCAGCACACAGCAAGCCTAAAATAAATTACAACTACTGCTACTACCATTACTATTACTACCACCATGATATTAAGGCACATTAACCAAGTGTATTAATTTTCTATGGCTTCTATAACAAACTACCAAAAACTTAGCAATTTACAATACCTATATATTTACTCAGAGTTCTGTAGTTCATAAATCTCTGTGTGCCTAGCTGGGCTCCGCTCAGGATATTGCGAGGCTGAAATCTTGGTGCCAACGGGACTGGGCTCTTGTGTAGAGGCTCTGGAGAAAAACCCACTACCAAGCTCCTCTAGATAATTGGAAGAATTCAGTTCCTGGTTGTCGTAGGACTAAGCACCATTTCTTTGCTCCCAGGTCATTCTCTGCTCCTGAAGGTGCCACATTCCTTCTCGCATCGCCCCTCCATCTCCAAACCAGCCACATTGCACCTAGCCCTTCTCACACTTCAAACTCCTCTTATCTCCGCTTCTGTCACCAGCCAGAGAAAACTTGGGATAGTTTTCTCTGGGATAGATTGCTCTTAAAAGGCTCATGTGATTATGATAGTCCCACCCGAACAATCTCTCTATCTCATAGTCTACTGATGAGTAACCTTAATTACACCTGGAAGTTTCTTTTTGTTTTGTAACATCACATCATAGTGTGATATCTAATCATATTCATAGAGGAGGGTGTCATACATGGGGAAAATCACTGGGAATCATCTTGGAGTTCTCCCTACCATACCAAGTAAAGACTTCTCAAAGTCCTAATTAGTGTGAATGCAGAATGTATTGGGGAGAAGAATCAAGTTGGAAAACAGGAGAGCTAGGATTTGGGTGGCCATGTTGAACTTAGATTCAATTAGCACCTAGCCTTTCTCAAATATATCTCTGGACAGCTGCCCCCATCCAGTACTTGAGCAGCCTGTACTCTTCCAAGGCAGTGATATGGGTCCAAACACCAATTTGCTGAGACTGATTTGGGTCCCTAGTATATCACCAATGTACTTGTTATGCTCTCAGCATTAATTTTGGACATGATGAATGCACCTTCTTTGTCACCAGCGAAGTTTTTAAGGAAAAGACTAAATGGGACAGAGATATAGAAGGACTTGGTCATCTAGCCTCTGGTATCTTCCTTCAGGTATGATTCCTGGGATATCCTGAGGGATACAATCAATTTCTTGATGAAGTCTAGTTATCCTCTTTCCACTGCAGTACCCTCATCTCTGCTCACCAGTCTTGGCTCCCTGTGCCTCAACCTCAGGCCTCAGCAGCCTTGGACTGGGTGTTGGCAAGTTTCAGGAGTATCAATGGTGATCACAGATTGTTGTAAGATGCTACCTGGTGATGAGAGGACTCATTAGAGGTCACGTCATATGCACTCTGGGTTCCATTTGTAAAGAATGTAAAAAGCACCGTGTTCTCCACATTGCAATAGAGGATGAATCCAGAGAAATAATGCTTTCTGTCTTTGTTATCAAATCCTAGTTAGGTTGCAGAGGCCAGAGAAATTCTGGAGACATGACCAGTAGGGATAACAATATGTATCCCATAAAAAAATTACCTGAGGATAAAATAAGATCACGTATTTAGAGGTCAGACACAATTCATTGACCATGATGCCAGTAACTTGCTTAGGCCAGGAGACATATGCTCATTTTTAAAATGATAAATGTCATTTTTATTCTTTGTAAATAACTCTTTATCCATTTTTTAGCTTCTAATACCCTGTTGGCTAATATTTACCTTTTTAAAAAATATATTTCCCTGAGAGAAAGGAGAAAAAAGATGAAAGAGTATGGTTTTCTCATTGTTACATCAAAATTTTACAGTTGGCCTCAGCCAGTCAAGCTGCCTCTTCCTTGCACATCTTCTTATTCCAAAAATGTCTAAGGAAGTCCCTTTTGGCTAGTGAGAGATTAGCACAGGAATAGACAGATCAATCGGATAAAATAGATAGCCCAGAAATGTATTCCAGTATGTATGAGAATTTAACATGTGATAAAGGAGAAATCACACATCAATGAGAAAAGGAAGGATTATTTAACAAATGGTGTGGGACCTCTGGGTAGCAATTTAGGAGGGAAAAAAATCAATGTTAGGCTGTTACTTCATATCATACAGACAAATCAATTCCAGATGGGTTAAAGAATTAAATATAAAAAATATCAAATCTTAGAAAAACTAGAGAAAAAAGGAGAAGTGAATGAGAGTTCAGTCTCCAGAGGAGTAAGAACTTCCCAAGCTTAGAGCAATAGGATAGGACACAAAAGATATCAACCGATTAAATGGCTTATATTTTAATTTTTTAAATCCTGACACACAGACATACAAAAGCCACAATCATACTTGAAATCATAGTTGCAGCAAATATTTTAAAAGTGTGAATTTTTCTATAAAGCGTTCTATCAATCAATACAAAAGAACACTAAGACCTAGGTCAATAAATGGGCAAAGCCACTCACAGAAAATTCATATACGAGGAAACTGGATCTGATAAAAAAAAATGTGAGAAAAATATAAACTCACTACTAATTAAGAGAATACTATATTTTAAAAATAAAGTATGAATTTGAAAACCATAGAATTGGCAAAATTATTTAAAATAAGAATATTCAATCCTGGGGAAGATGTTGAGAAAGTATCACACTTATCTATAGCATCAACTAGTACGAATTTGTGTAATACTTTTACAAAACATCTTCATAACTTGTACTAAGGCACTTGCAAAGATTTTAGATAATTTTAAGCTGCATTTCCAATTTTTAGACTCTAAGCTAAACATAGTTTTTGCTGTTAGAGTGAAAAGAGAAACAGGAGAAGTAGCCATTAGCAAGAGGTTCTCTGCAACATAATTTAAAATAATAAATACTTACAAGTAATATTAATAGCAATAAGGAAATCGAGTTAATTATGATATATTCACCCATGCTGTATATGGTGTTAAGTGTATCAGCAATGAGATTCCCCAAGGAGACAGGCGATGAATTCAAATTAAAATTGAGGCATGTTCAGGAAAGAGACTATTTCCAAAGGCACGGACAGGGTATAGAAAACCTTAGGACACAGAGCTAATACAGGAGCTGTGGCTAGCTCTGAGCCTAATGAGACGAGGGAGAGGCGATTGCTAGAACCAGGTAAGGATAGTCCTGTGAACGGCCCACCTTGCTAGGAGCCATGACTTCCTCAAGCCAAAGGACAGAGCCGTTCTGAAGCCACCCCACAAGGAGGAACCCAGGAGAATAAATATTCTAATAATACTTCCCTTTATCTCTCCCATGACTCCTGGGATCCTCCATTGGCTAATGTGAGCAGAAGCTGGAGGACAGATATGCCTTTTGATGAACTCCACACAAATCAGCCCTTCAAGAGACAGAACAGGGAGCAGGGGGCATGAACAGATCAGGAGAGACTGAGTGAAGGCGTCCCATACAATGGAGAGGAACCGTGTATGAGTTTGCCCTTATGGGATGAGCTAAATATGAAAAAAAAATAGGAAAAAGAAGAAATACATTAAAATACTAGGTTTTGTGTTAGGGTCATGAGATTATAAGTACAATTTCCCTTTCTTCCTATTTTCCAAATTTGGGGGTTATTGAACTAGGTAATAAGTTATTTTCTTTAATTTTTGCATCTCCAGCACAGAGAAGGTTGGTATATGATAGAAGTTGAGTAAAATTTAGGCTATTGCTCCCATTGTTGTCCTATTATTAGAAAGTTTTTATCTCCAACCCCTCCCCTCTTAACTCACCTTCACCTAGTATTTAAAATGTTAGCCATAACCAGCATCCTTCGAGTTAAGGTATCTGGGACCAGGGAGGAATTAAAGAGGAAAGCAAATCACTAACTTCAACATACCTCATCCCCTGCCTCGCTCTGGCCGCAAGGTCCAAGTCAGTAATCATAGCCACCTTCTTCTACCGTTTTCCCCCTTTCCCTCATGTTCTGTCTGTGCCTTGGGAAGATGAGTATCCTGACCAAACTTTCGCTTCAGCGGGAAGTGGGTCTTAAGAGTTCTCGCTTTATTAGGTTGCCACAGCTTTCCACTGACCAAGATTATTGGGCAAGGACGTTCTCGGGGCACCTCAGCAAATCCCCTGCATTCTAAACATGGCTGTATTGTGTAGCAGCAACCCACCTCCCCATGGGAACTGGGTCAACCATGCTTGTGAGTATATGGATCCCTTCTCTTCTTGTTGGTGTGTTAACTTAGAGAGTCCAGTAAACGCCAGAGAACAAGCTCAGCTTATAAATCGTTAGAACCATGACTATACTGGTGGAAGCATCTCTCCTCGGGTAGTGTACCTACAAACCCTCCGAGCTGACAGGTACTTGGACAAGAAGCAAAAGTTCCCCAAATGGCTTATTAGGTACAGTTGTGTGAAGACGCCACCTTCACCTGGACTGATGCATTCTGGTTATGTGGTTTCGCTACCGGTTTATGATATTTATCACATCGTGTAGGACAATACTCCAACCCCCCAGGCTGTAGCTCCCACATGGTGCCTAAATGAAGCTTTCCCAACCATCCACTCCATCATTCTATCAAGCCAGTTGCTTCCACCTGACAGAGAAACTGGTGAGAACAGTAAAGTTCGTGAATATAAGTCTATGAATAATACACTTCCTTTGCTACAAAATGAGTTTCTCGGTCAAAGAAGATGGTGTTTCAGATGTGTGGATAAGGCATATGTGATTTTTAACTAAGATCACTGGTGCTGATAGAGGAGTTTGGGCAGGGAAGGCAGTGTATACTGGAAATTTGTGCCAATCCCTCTTAGAACGAGCAGTTACCCCATCAGTGAAGGGAGGAATGCAGTGACATCAGCATTTTAACAGATAACTGACTGGTCTCCCCTGGAATGGTGCCATATCCAGAGTTTGGAGTGACCGTGGCAAGTTAGATGCCCAACATGGCACAGCTGGGCCAGCACAGATGAGGGGCACCCATGGTGCTGAGACCATACATAGCCTCCGTCTCTGCAGCCATGCCCTCTCCGTACATGGACCCACTGAGCAAGCCCCAGGGTGTCTAGGGCCTGGCACCCAGAAAACATTAGTTCTCATCCCACTGATTCGTAAGAGCTCCCTCAGCAATGGATGCCCTCGACAGACACTCACGCAGGATAGAAATAGCTGCCTTTACCTACCTGGGAGGCCCAAGTCCACCTCTTCCCTGCAGATGTCTTTGTCCCAATCCTCCAGTCTAGTTTTTTTTTTTTTCCTCAAGCAGCCACCCAACCATTTGCCACTGCTCGTGTGTCAGTGTGGATCTGCTGCTCGGTCCACCTTTCCTTCTCCGTCAATTGGACAATGCGATGGAGTGCCTGCGAGGCTCCCCCGTGGAATACTTGCCTTTGTTGCTCTCTTTGGCAGACAGCCCACAGTGAGGCTGAGAGGCAGCAGCCATCCACCTCCAGTGCATGCTGTCATACTTTGCAGATTCATCACTAAACCAGGCCCACACATTTTCCTCGACCATTCACTGTCATAGGGAACCCTTCATAAAGTCAGAGGTGTGAGTTGAGGGACAAGTAGCAAAGCAGTTGATGAAGCTCTAGAGGAGTCTTAGCGTCTGGAAGTGCTCCCACATATTCCATTTATACTTTATAATGAAATGCCAATTGTATGCTTCAGTGAATCAAATAACATTCAAGGTCATGATGAGCAGCACAGGTCTCATAGTTACTTGGTGTCTCGTGGCTACACTTTAGGTGTCTACAGGGGTCCAGTAGCTGCTTTTCAAATAGAGAATAATAGTCACAGAAGAAGTTCACATTATAAACCCTGGGAAGCAAGCACCCTTTGGGGCTTGCCAGAGGCTTCATAAAGTATCACTGTTTGCTATGGATGCTTTCAATATCGCTGGGCCTGCAGCATCAAAAAGTTTTGTAATGCTTTGCACCACAGGCTGGACTTGATACAGAGCCCTGTTTGGCCCTAAGCGCCATTCAGAACTGTCGTTATTATGAGCTACTCAATAAATGGGTCAGAGGAGCACGGCCAAGTATGATGTGTGTTGCCTGCAACCAACAGAAGTCCCGCCAAGTGCTGTGCAGCTTGCCCTGTGGAGGCTGTGGAAAGGCACAGCAGCCAGGCGTGGGCTTCAGTGGCATGATGCTGGTAGGCACAGGGCCATCGGACCCTAGAAACTCCATCGGTGCAATCAGCATTGGAAAGTTAACAGGATTTACTTTCTACCTCTTGACATGGATGTGCCCTGTTAAGGTATGTGGGGTGTTGAATATTTCCTGCTAACCATAGGCAATCAGCGTAATGTCATCAGTGTAACAGACCAGGGTGACATTTGGCAGGTCATGAGAATAACCTCTAGACTACAGTGACAAAGGCCAAGGGAGCTGACGTAGCCCTGAGTCAAGACAACAAAGTTATACTCACTCGCATGCGGCCCAGGATGGCTATGAATGAGGCCAAACACAAAATCGTAAATTGACTTAAAACCTCTTCTTTGCTCATCAGTTCTTGTCAGTGTTTGTGTATTTCATGTGTGGCCCAAGACAGCTCTTCTTCTTCCAGTGTGGCCCAGAGACTCAAAAGGTTGGACTCTGGATACTGCTCACCAGCTAAATAGTACAGGCTGATTCCAATTTTGCCTAGTCACTGAGATGGGACAAAAACGCATTTGTTAGGTCACATCTATATGTGTCAGGAACAGTATTGGTTTGTTCCAGTAAAGAGGCAGCTTCCAGAACCATAGCTGTGAGTAGTGGCCCCGCCTGATTAAGTTTGTGACAACCTACTGTCACCCTCTGTGATCTCAATGCCTTTGTGGCAGCCGAACAGATGAGTTAAATGGGACTTGAATAGGGATCATTGCTCTTGCAGTCTCTCAAATCTTTGCTGGAAGCCCTAATTTGTGTTATATGTGATGTTGTGCTGGTCTACCATTTGATTCTGGGGGAAGGCGTCAGTTCATGTCAGTTACAAAGGCTTTCACTTGGCCTTGACCCTTCCTTCTGCCATAACCCTTCCTGCAGCGATTCTGCCAGCGTGAATGTAGAGTATACATTTATATTATGTATGTACTGAAATATCTTTAAAATATTATGTATATAGTATCTTCATATTGTATACATAATATGTTTATGTAAATTTGCCTTAATTATATGATTAAAATTAGTCATAAATATTTATGGGGGAAAGTAGTAAAAATTAAAAAAACCTTTGTTTTTGTGAGATTACAGGTAGGTTTGTTATATTTATAACCCTGGTTTTCAGAGTGGAGTGGAAGTTAGACTGTAAGCCCTTTAAGAACAGGAACCACAACTTTTACATAAAGCTCTTAACCTCCAGGACCCAGTGTGGTGACTTGGAAATAACAGGCACTTACGTAATTTCAGAAATAATAAAAAATATATGATTTAGAAAATGCAAAATACATACTTTTTCAAGATGTACATGGAAAATGTCCAAATTGATAATATGCTGGGCCATAAAGAAAGTCCCAACAAATCGAATGGGCTGAACCCAGAGTCGGTCCTCTGGCCACAGAGGAAGAGTTTGACGTTAGCAGTAAGGAGACAACTGGAAAACCCCAGCATGGCTGGACATTAAGCAGCGTGCTCCTACGTAACCCTGTGTCAAAGAAAATGTCACCGTGGAAGTTAACTGAATGATCATGAAAACAATTTCCATACTTAGAAATTTATAGCTTTGAAAAAAACCTGAAAAACAGTGATCTACATACCCTTCTCAAGGGATTCACCAAAGAAGAGATTGAACCTAAGAAAATATGAAGAGGGAAATAATAACTAAATTTATGAAATATATTTTATGTGTACATTGTGGTGATTCCATATAGTATTTATTCAGAAAGGATTCTCACCATGTAGTTAATTAATATGTTGATCGCCTCACATATTCATCTCTTTTTTTTGGTGAGAACATTTAGGTTCTACTTTCTTAGCAGATTTGAATTATATGATACAGTGTTATTAACTGTAGTTACCATGTTTTACATTAGAGCTTCTGACCTCATTCAGAAAGGGTCTGTACCCTTTCACAAACTTCCTCCTGTTCCCTCCACCCCCAGACCATGGCAACTCTCTGTTTCTACTCTCTGTTTCTATGAGTTTGATGTTTTTTGTTGAGTCCACATGTAAATGATATCATGTAGTATTTGTCTTTTTCTGTCTCATTTATTTCACTTAGCATAATGCCCTCAAGGTTCATCCATGTTGTCACAAACGGCAGAATTTACATCTTTCTCGTGGCCAAATAATATTCCTCTGTGTGTGTGTGTGTGTGAGAGAGAGAGAGAGAGAGAGAAGGTGTATATATCACATCTTTCAATCCATTAACAAATGCCTAGGGTTTTTTCATAGCCTAACATATATCCACCCTGGAGAATATTCCAGGTGCACTTGAGAAGAATTTGTACTCTGCTACTATCGAATTGAATGTTCTGTAGATATCTGCTCAGTCCATATGACCTAATTATAGTTTAAATCCAGTGTGTCTTTACTGATTTTCTGTCTGGATGATCTACCCGTTGTTGAAAGTGGGGTATCGGAGTTCCCTACTATTATTGTATTGCTGTCTGTTTCTCCCTTCTGGTCTGTTAATATTTGCTTTATATTTTTAGGTGCTCTCATGTTGGTGCTCACATAAAAATTTATAAATGTCATCTCCTCTTGCTGGATTGATCTCTTTATCATTACATAATGACCTTCTGCGTCTCTTACTGTATTCTTGGCTTAAGTCTATTTTGTCTAATGTTAGTATAGCTACCCAACTTTCTACTGGCTACCATTTGCATGGAGTATCTTTTTCCATCCCTATGCTTTTAGTCCGTGTCCTTAAAGCCAAAAAGAGTCTCTTGTAGGCAGCTATAGTTGGGTCTTGTTTTTTATCCATTCAGACACTCTATGTCTTTTGATTGGAGAATTTAGTCCAATTACATTGAAAATAAGTATTGATTAGTATAGATTTACAATTTTAATTTTGTTAAGTATAATCTGGCTGTTTAGTAATACCCTTGGTCTTTTGTTTTTCTCTCGTTCTTTTCCTTGGTGATTTTCTGATTTTCTATGGTAATATGCTTAGTTTCCTTTCTTTTTTATCTTTTGTGTAGTTACTACAGGTTTTTGCTTTGTGACTACAAGGCTTACATAAAACCTCTTAAACAATCTATTTTAAGCTCTTAATAGCTGTACTTCAAATGCATATCAAAATGACATTTTACTCTCCTCCCCCACATTTTGTTTTCAGTGTTACAGTTTATATTATTTTACCTTGCATATCCATTAACAAATTATTATAGGTGTGCTTAGTTGCAACACTTTGGTGTTTTAGCTTCATAGTATATAAGTGATTTATCGACCACTCTTTCAATGTTCGAGTATTCTGAATTTAATTATATATTTATCTTTACCAGTGAGATTTATACTTTTATGTTTTCCTGTTACTAATTAGTAGTGTTTCAATTTCAGCTTGAAGAAGTACCTTTAACATTTCTTGTATAACTGGTAGAGTGGTGATGAATTTCTTCAGCTTTTGCTTGTCTGGAAAACTCACTTTCTGTCCAGTTCTAAAGGACAACTTGGATGTGTAGAGTGTTCTTGGTTGGCAGGGTTCCTTTTTTCTTTAAACACGTTTAATAATGCATCATGCCACTCCCTCTGGCCTCCAAAGTTTGTGTGAAACATCTGCTAACAGACACATAGGAATTCCCTTCTACATAAAAAGTTGTTTTTCTCTTGCCACTTTTAATATTCCTTGTTTTTAAGTTTTGACAACTAATTATATTATGTTTCAGTGTGGGTCTCTTAGGATTCATAATATTTGGAATCTCAGGATGTTTTTGAGTGGGCAAGACAATGCTAATATATATGCCAAGATAATAAGTAATAATAGATACTGTGGCAAACCAATAATTGATGATTTTTGTGCTCTGAAAAATATACTGTCTTTATTTTTTTATTCCACCAGGTAGTAACTGTTCTTCTTGAATCACTCATTACTCTTCTCCTGTTACCTGCCAACATTTAAAACTTTTTCTGCTCTTATATTGTCTAAATTAATAACTAAAAATGTTAAATTATATTTGTGTCTTCAATGCTTTGCCTATAGGTTGATCCTAAAATATGAAAATTAATAAATATTTTAATATTTCTAGGACTTTGCAAATATCATTCACTACAGAAATAGAAATTATTGTGACTACATTTGTTTTGCACAGTGCTTTTACTTTTTAATTCTGGGGAGTTTTTATTTGCTTGTGCTGTTTATTCTTCCATGTTTGGAAGTTCTCAGTTCTCGGTTTTGTTCAGCGCCTCCCAGTTAAGTGTTCTCTCGAGTCCTTTATCGTGTTTTATTCATTGCCTCTTCTTCCTTCCACGTTTCTTCAGTCTTTTCATGAGCTAATGTGCCTTCTCCCCTTCTGTTCATAGCTGTGGGACACTCTTCCATCAGTGGGACATTGAAAAGAGGAGATAAATATATTTTTAATCTCAAAGCCCTTGTACATTAAAAACATTTCAAATTGTGCTTTTCACACTATCATTCTCAAGGGTGAGCCCAGGGCTGCTCCCTCACATGACGACACGTAAGCACACTCCCCTCCGTCAAGGTGTCTCTCCTCCAACACCTTATTTTGCTCACAGGACTCGGAGTGGAGTCCTGGATTATTACCATTGACTGCTTCACTTATTTTAAACTCCACTTCAACTTACTGTTTCATAAATATATTGACATCTAAATTCTCTTTTGCAATTATATTAACAGAAATCACCAAAAGTCATTGTGCTTTTTAGCTGGTTTTAACCTCACAAGACATTCCCAGGAGAGGGTCTGTTCCCCATTGCTGCTGGAACGTCTTCAGAACCGCCATCCTGTTCTTCAGGATGAGAAGAAAGACAGTGCAGTTCCCACCAGAGTCCAGTATCGGACCCACCCTGAGCATGTCCCCTGTCATTTCTGTTGTTGTCCACACCAGGCAGTATACTTTCTAGCAACAGTAAGGCCAAGTGAAGTGCATGAGCTTTGGAGTCAGACACTCCTAGACCAGAATTCACCTCTAATATAACTGTCCACGTGAACCAGGTAAAATTTTCCTTAAGCTGCAATTTCTTCATCTGTAAAATGGTTGCAGCAGTGCCTCCCTCAGAGGGTTATCATGAAAAAAAATTATGTAATTCCTAGAAAGCATGTCTTGCCACACTTGGCACATAATAAATCTTTAATAAGTGCCGGCTCTTACTATTACTAATTGTGGTTAGAAAGTGTCTCCTCAGTGAACAGATATGTACATCATTGCACAGGGTACAATGATATTCTACTCTTTGGATCAAGTTCCTACCAACAGGGTCCATATAATATCATTACAATGGAGAGAATGTAAGATACAGAATGGCAGGTACCTTGTCTTTCTGATTCACTGATGTTTCCTGAGCATTTAGAACAGTGTCTGACATGTGGTAAGTACTAAGTAAATGTCTATGGAGTAAAGAAAAAGAACTTCTAAATAGATATAACTCTGCTCGAATCCTGGCTCAACCATTTCCTAGCTGGGTCACTATGGGCAAGTTACCTAACTTCTCTGGGTCTTAATTTTCTGAGCTATAAAATGAGAAAATAGAATCATTTCTAACTCACAGAATTAGTCTCATGTAATAGCACATGCTAAAATTTCCCATAGCTTTACATCAAGGTTCAAATGTCAGTGTGACTATTGTGGTTACAAAGAAATATGAAAAGTCCTTCCAAAAAAAGTAGTCATTCTCCCTATTTTTGGCCCATATTTTGATTCTTATGAGTCTTCTGGCCTGAAAACACCAAGAACACTAGGAACCCCATCCTGACCTGCTTTCTTCCCTTCCATCCAAGCCAAGGTGTCAGTTCTCAGCGTTGAGACCCTTTCTTTGTCTCAGCATCTGTAACCCTGGGCTCGGGGGGTTGACTTGGTGTTCCTGGTGCTTGAGTTTATGATGTCCCGGAAAGACTCTGATTATATTTGCCTCTCTTGTTCCCAGTACCCTTGGTCAAGTCAGTGAGGAATTCCTCCCTCCGGTTCCTGTCCTGTGGTGCCAGCACCCATTTCTAACCCCTGTCCTCCATTCACCCATTCCTCTCACACACACGACTACAGTAAATCAAAAATAAAAAGGATTATGTTTCCAACATCCAGACTTAGAGTCAAAACAACTGGGGATAAAAGAAGACAGTGAGGACCACTAGGATTTTTTTTCATTGGTAATTACCCAGTTCAGCAGACAGCCAAATAGGATGTAGGCAAGTGCATGGTAGACTGTGCTGGAAGAAAATCCACAACTCTTTGTACATGTCGTGATGGGCTGAGTCGGTGACAGTCTCCTGAGGGAGAGTTCAGAGCCGTCCTGGAAAGTTCAGCGGAGACATCTGTTCTGATGAAGACATCTGCTCCATGAAGTCACTGCAGTGGAGCAAAAGAAAAGAGAGTGTTGGAATGAGTTAAAATAAAAAGCAGTGGAGTATCAAATAATCTGTTAAGTGCTGCTGGCACCCCACATTCTACAGGCTCTGTGTAGGTGTCGATGCTGCACAGACTACACTCAGCTCAGAGGGACAAAACAAAAGCAAAGGTCCTGTGGGCATCAGTCTCTCCACAGACATCACCATGTCCTCAGTGCATGCCCAGCTCTATGCTAGGTCCTCGGACCATCTCCTGATGGTAACTTCTGTCAGGGAGTCAAAAGGACTTGGAAAGTTCTAGAAATAAAATATAGAAATGATTCCAATGAACCTGATCCATAACAAGTGATTGATCAACGTTGCCTGGGAAATTAGTGGATTGAATCTTTTACAAACATTTCCTGAGCACCTGTGGCTTGTCAGGCACTGTTGTGGGCACTGGAGACACAGAGGTGAACAGGACGTTCATGCCCCTCTGTGGGAAGAAGAGCATTAGTTCCTGTTTGGGTCTGTTGAGGTGAGTGTGCCTCTAAGACTTTCCAGGGGAGACATTGGAGGGATAGATGTGTAGGTCAGAAGCTCAGCTGAGGAGCCTGGACACAGAAGAAAAGGTTCTGGGGACTTGAACACACGGGGACCATAGGTTCTAAACTAATATTCGTGGCAGCTAAGCTTTCTAAGCTCAGCATGCACCAAACATTATGAAGGGTACTTTATATTCATTTCCTTATTCAATCTTCAATCCAGCCCTATGAGGTAGATGCTATTAGCATCATCACTTTAAAGATAATAGAGTTGAGGCTCAGAAAATTTAAATAACCTCACACACCTGGTAAGTGACAAAGACACAACTCAAAACCTAGTCCATGTGTTCCAGCCTTCATACTTTTAAACCCTATGTTCTCAAGCATCAGTATTTCAAAAATTCAAGTATGTTTTTAAGTGTAACTTAACCCCCTGAGATGGGTATGCTTACTTATCCCACCTTTCCACCCACCAGGGGTCTGAAACTTTGTGAAGATTTTCTTCAGGATGAAGCATCTAATACTGCTTTGTTATTACAGGCTTTGCATATTTCTTTAATTTCTGTATTGCGGTAAAACTGGAAGATGTGATCAGATAGTTTTCAAGTCTCATTAGTCAAATTAATACAGCAAGTAACCTGAAATTTTGGCAACTGCAATGAAAAAGGTTTAGAGGAATTAGGTACAAAGATTGCTGTTGGAAGAGAAATTAAATAGGTTGTTTCATTTGGAAAAAGAAAAACAACTTTCGATTTACAAAATAATGTGGTTTTTTGTTTTAAAGAATCTTTCAGGTGAAATCAGCCCAAGGATAGGAAACCCAAATTCAGCTCCTCGGTGGCTCTGGGTCCATTAGCAAGTCACTTCTCCCCTCTAGACCTCAGTTTCCCCATCTGTCAAAGGAGAGTAAGAATGGGTGCCCTGGTTGTCTCACAGGGCTGTGATGGATGCAGGTGAGGTAAGAGATGGGGAAGTTTTATGAAGTGCAGAAAGTGCTAGACAAATACAAAACCATGTAAATAGTGATTATATGAGTATTGAAACCCACAGGGGTGCAGGAGAAGATGGACCTTAATGATTATCAGGATGAAGACCCTCACTTGACAGATGAGGACAGTGGGGCAAGATAGGGTAGTTGGCTTGTGCAAGGTCAATGATAGGGCTGAGATTAATGCCTCTATTTCTTTCTCTGGTCTGTTGGTTTCTCCCTTTTTCTTTTAGCTGAGATGACTCTTGGCCATTTTAGGGGGTCATTACTATCTCCTGCCAGAAAAGGATCCGGAACAATGAAAAGGGAATAGTCTGACTGTCAGTTTGGGTCTTAGTAAAATAAAAGACTTAGCCCAGGAAGAAAACTACACTAACCAGAAGCATACAGAGGCTTAGTGGTTCCACATTTCTGAGAGTACAGGTGATACAACAAATGTATCAGAAACAACAATACCTGCTCACATTTACTTACTGCTCAATATGTGCCGGGACCCTGCTAAGTGTTTTACCTGCATGTGTGTCTCATTTTATCCTTTGAACAATTCCGTCAGTTGGGTGCCATTGCTGACTCCATTTTATAGCTGGAAAAACTGAGCCTTAGAGGCATCCAAGAAGTTGCATCTGGCTGTAGGCTATAAGAGGTAAAAACAGAGATTCACCCCAGCCAGTGTGACCTGTACTAGTTTCCAGATTTTAACCACCTGACACATTATATTCCACTAAATCCTAAAGTCCTGGGAGCAGCAATTCCAGGCTCCTCACAGTCTGGTCTGTCCTGTTTTCTCTTTCATTTTAAATCTGAAGAAAATCGGTGCTCTTTCATCTGCTCACACAGAAGGGATCACTGCAAGGGCAGAATGCACAGGCTCTTGGAATTCTTGTCCCTGTGTTTTGCTCCCACCATCCCTGCTCAGGATGCTCTCTCCTCTGCCTGTTTACATGTTACCCTTCCATTCACGCTCCCCTGAAATTTCACCACCAGCAGGTCTTCCATGCCCTTCAGTCCACAGTAGATTCCTTCTCCTCTGAGTCCCTCTGGCACTTACATTCTGTACCTTCCATGTGGATCCTGCAGGGCTCAGCCTTCTGATAACTCTTTTTATTTTTTCATTTGCTTTGTAGAGCTATCTATCTATCTATCTATCTATCTATCTATCTATCTCTCTTTTTATCCATCCATCCATCCATCCATCCATCCATCCATCCATCCATCTGTGTCTTTAATCTTATATCAACACATTAGATACACACAAACACATTAGAAGCTCCTCAAGAGCAATGTCAAGACTGTTCCTCTTGGGTCCTCCGTAGTGGGTCATCAATAGTCAAATTTTAAATGAATAAAATATGAATAGTAGGAGGAAGCTACTGAGAAGCAACATTCAGCTAAATGGAAGGATAACTTCCTCTACTGATAACATTTCTTTTTTTCACAATAGGGACAACATCCTTGAGATGTTGGTAGTTAGCTATCATTGGAGGTGTTTGTAGAAAGGATTACTCAGCAATGTTTTGGATGGGATTCCTGCCTTGGGAGAGTTAGTGCAATAAGCTTTCAAGAACCATTCTAATTGGTGCTCCCCTCTAGATAACTACCTGCTTTTCTCTTGCAACTTTTAGGATTCTCTCCTTGCCTTTAAGCCTTGTCATTTTAATTATGATGTGTCTCAGTGTAGGCCTCTTTGGGTCCAACTTGTTTGGGACTGCCTTAGCTTTCTGGACTTGTGTGTCTTTTTCCTTCACCAGATTAGAGAAGTATTCAGTCATTATTTCTTCAGATAGGTTCTCAATCTCTTGCTCACACTCTTCTCCTTCTGGTATTCCCATGATGTGGATATTGTTACTCTTCATGTTGTCCAAAATGTTTCTTAAGCTCTTCTCATATTTAATCTTTTTTTCTTTTTGCTGCTCTGTCTGGATGGGTTTTTTTTCTACCTTGTCTTCCAAATCACTGATTCAGTCCTCTGCTTTATCTCCCCTACTGTTTATTCCTTCCAGAGTACTATTTATTTCAGACATTACATTTTTTTATTTCTGACTGGCCCTTTTTTTGTGGATTCTGTATCTTCTCATGCTTTTAAGTATCCTTATAATCATTACTCTAAACTCTCTGTCTGATAAATTGCTTGTCTCCATTTCATCTAGTTCTTCTTCTGGAGAATTCTCTTGTTCTTTCATTTGGGGTCTGTTTCTGTCTTCCAATTTTGGCTGCTTATCTGCATTTTCTGCCTTTGTTATTAAACTAATAAGTCATTAAACTGATCAGTTGTTAAACTAATTGATCCATAATCAACAGCTGGGCTTAAGCACCACAGGGTGGGGCGAAGTAATTCCTGTGGGCAGGGGTCTTGCTTCTCCTCAGACTGATGCCATTTCAGAAGGGACTGCTCTGCCTGAGAAAGATAGCTTCTGCAGTGGGGGGGGGTGACTCAGCACAGGGATCCTGGCAGCTGTTCCTCCAGTTCTTTCCTGAGAGCCATCAATCCCAGACTCTCCCCAAGCATCCTAGGTCACTGTGCCCTCCCTCTGCTGGAGCCCAGTCTAAGTGGCTGCAAATGACATGTTGTGCATTGGCCCTTTAGGAGGCTCTTTGCGTCTCCAGCAGTCACTTCCTGACAGACAGAAACCTTGCTGCTTTTCACAGCTGGATGTTATCTGGGTTTCTTTCCTGGCTCTGGTGCTATAGGCTGGGGAGCCCAGCTTGGGGTTTAGATGCCACACTTCTCAGGGGAATCCCCCAGCTGTTGAAATATCCCTCCAGAACTTTAGCTGCCGCCGATGGGAGCCCAGCCAGGTCTCCCTCCTTCTCCCCATCCTCTACCAGTCTTATTGTAATGAAGTGGTTTCTTCTATCTGTCCACAGTTATAAGGCTTCTCTCCAGCTAGTGTTCAGTTGGTTATTCAGGATGATCTCTCCACAATTTAGTTGTAATTCCAGATTGGTCCTGGGAGGAAGTTAGTGTAACTTCCACTTGCTCCTCCACCATCTTGGATCTTGCTTAGTTCTATGATCCCACAGCTAAATGAGTGAATGAGTGAGTGAGTGAGTGAGCAAGTGAATTTGCAGATGTCAGTCACTCACACTTGGGCTCTCGCCTGTAGCAGGTGAGTCACGGCATTCCACATAACTCAGCTTTTATCTAAAAAACACTGATGTGAAGTAAGCAGAGAGCAGATCTTATTTCCTTTATTTTCCAGATGAGGAAACAGACTAATCAAAGAAAAAATAATTTGCCTGAAGTCAGCAGTTGGTTGCATACGACAGCCTTCACAATCCCAGGCTAGTTCAGTCAGTGCTTCCAGAGCCCCAGACAGCTCCCTGTGGCTCCTCCTCTACTCTCCTTGTTGAAGCAAAAAGGGGAAGCTGTAAGAAACCCTAGACAAACCTCTGTTTCTCCCTGATCTGAGCCCTCAGCCACAAAACCATTTGGCTTTCACCCCTTGAATATTTCTGTTTGATCCTCTTCTCTGCATAAACTTTGCACTTGGTGTTCTTCCATGCAAAGGCAGGCTCTGGAGTTAGGTGGGCTGGATCCAGTTCTGGGCTCTGGCTCCTTGGCATGTGACTTAACCTCTCTCAATCTCAGGATGACAACCAGAATTAGAGCCCACCCTGATCAAACTATGGTGACAGTGAAATGAAGTTATATGGAAATAGGTGAGTAGATGGAGCTTAGAACAGTGCCTGTCATGTAGTACAGACTCAATATAATGTTAAATTGTGTCTTCTTGTCAGTGGAGGATGGGGAGAGAGTACTTTTTCCCTAACTGTGTGACCTTGGCTAAGTTGCTTAACCACTCTGTGACTCAGTTTCCACACCTGTAAAATGGACATAATGATAATAGTGAGCCCACCTCCCAGGGATCTTTGCAAAAAATTAACATGTTACTGTAGATACAGAGCACTTAGAAATTGCCAGGCAAAAATTGCAGGCCTTGTGATAGTGTCACTATTATTGCTTCTCCTGATGAGTGACTATTGCACACACAGCCTTGTGCATTTGGTTCACGGTGTGCATCCTGCCTTTCGATCAGAAGACACCAGATAGACCACAGCACCTATCATTTTATTACTACATTTTTCAATGGTTCCTACTTTTTATCCTTCCTTAATCATGCTCATTTTTTTTGCTAGAAACTTCCACACTCTCTGCTTTATTCCCTAACCAGATATGATGTTAATCATGTCTGTGAAAGACCTCAAGATCAGGCACCAACACTGAAAACACTCATATGCACACAGGCGTGGGGGCAGGCTGGGTCTGGAGGGGTCAAAGGGGGGAAATTGGGACAACTGTAATAGCATAACAGTAAAGTATTTTTTTAGAAAAAGAACCATTCAATGGTAGAATCTCATCAACAGTGATTCCCCAGAGGAGGCAGAGGGGTACTGGCCTTGGTCCTGAAACAGAGATTTGGGCATGTCTGTGGAAGCCGGAACTTGGTAAACAGACAGCTTCCGGATTAGCTCTCACCCTTCATGTGGTGATGTCTTTGGGGGTTGTGGACTAAGAGATCCCATTCATTCCATTTGTATTCCAGTGTCTGTCTCAGTGCCTGCCTCATAGATGGCGCTCACTCAAAGTTCATCAGTGCACACACCTAGATGCAAGCTTCTCCATTTTACCGATGCAGTCAGAAACTGCGACAGAAAGGAGAAGTAACATGTTCTAGATGATACATCAAGACTTGTTCAGGCCCTTTCCATTCTTCAAAGCCTAGTTCAAATCCTCTTCCATGAGGACACTCTTGATGTCCCTCAAACTGAAGTATAAATTGGTTTCCTCTGAATTCTTTCAACTCCTTTAATTGAATGAATAAAGGTACTAAAATAAGCCCATATGACTTTTATGTTATTATCACAGGACTTTAAGAATTCTTGAGGACAGAGTCCATGTATGGCACTTAGGAAATACTAAAGCCAACCTTTTTACATGAATAAATAGAATTGGCATAATGAGAACCAGAATCTAGAGTCCTGTCTCTTTCTTGGAGACCACACTGCCTCCCACTAAAATAAACTCTCCTGCCCCCCTTAGGGCCCTGAGCTGGATAGAACTCCCTCTTAAAGACAAGCATCTGAGAAAGCCATCTATGCTAATGTGCTCTTTAGTTAATGGGGCTTACTCCAGACAGGTGATAATGGTTCTATGACAACTGGAGGTGGAGGAAATTTGGGAAACAGAATGGGAAGAAGGGTCCTGACCCAATAATTTGCTGGGCCTTTTTCATGGTTCAGATTTAAAGGAGGAGGGAGAATTGAGGTGTCTATAAGCACCTTTGGAGAATGGAAAGGCATAGCTATAATAGGATAAATTAACAGGTCCCTGCAAGAGAAAATACTCATCATAATGACCTTGACGAGCTCTCAGCTAGGGGGATTCTAAATGTAAATGCATGAAAAATACCTAAGTGGGCCTTCTTTCCCGTGCTTTTTACATGATCTTAGAACAGCCACTTTACCTATGTAATAGCCTCGCTTCAACATTTCTCCCTTCCACTTATCTCCCCTCTCCTCCACAGCCTTCCAAAGACAGGATGAAGCCCAGGTCCTCAGGACACCCCCTGATTTTAAGCCCTAAACTCTGCATGACTCATCCCGCAGCCCTCCGGTCCCAAGTTGGTGTCACTTGCCCCTCACTTGCAGGCTCAGATGTCCTTGTCCAGGTGAAGGCCATAGTTAATCTACTCCCTAGGAAGTAGGAGGGTGTAGTTTCAAGACTCTCTGGTTTGTCACAACTTGAGGGTGGATTCCCTTTTTGCTTTTCTTGCTAACCTGTGTCCCAGTTTTAGAAACCAGGTTCCTGCCTGCTTCTTTTGTCTTTGCCATCACCTTGTGCCTGTTACCTGGTGCCCAAGCTTTATCTGGATGGCCTGCCATGTCCAAGCTCCTCTAAGACATCCTACTTTCTAGCCTTCCATTAAATTAAGCACCCATCCCTATCCCTACCCTTGCTTGTAACCTGCCAGCAGGCTTCCTAATTCTCTCAGGCACTAAAATACTACACAGGAAGTTCAAGGTCCTGCAAGAACTGGCCCCTGCTCACCACCACACCTCACGCCACATTCTTCAGGTTCCAGCTGCTCTGACCTTCCCCCCACTTCTGGAGAGCACGTCCACCACAGGACCTTTATGTGTCATGGTTCCTCTGGTAGAGCCAGACCTTAGACATGCCAAGCCAGGGGCTAGGGATGGGGTGAGATGTTTTAAAGTCTTAAGAAAGTAAGGCCAAGTGCTTATAGAAGGGCACATATTTTATTCCCATTTACTTTCTCCCCATTGCCAACTTACATCTTGGAGGTGGAGGGGGCAGAATGACAAAATGGAGGCAGAGGACTGAATCTATTAGCTGACTCCTGAGAAGACCCGGCAGCCAGGAGGTGGGGAGAGCAGATCCCTGAGATCTGATTGTCCCGCAAAGCAGCTGAGAGCCCCCACCTCTGTTCTTGGGTGAGGTGATACAGGATGCAGTCCTTTTGGCTTTTGGTACACAGGGACTGAAGGAGGCTGGTTCCAACCACAACATGTGGGAGGACAAGCTCACTTGCTGCCCCCCTCGCAAACTATTTCAGTCAGGCTCTTGGCTTACTGGAGACCTGTGGGTCTTTTTCTCTGTCTCCCACATTTAAAATGTACTATAAAGAGAAGAGTAAACTTTTAGCTTCAATGAAATCAGATTGTTTGTGTTTGGTTGGTTTGGGGGTTTGTTTGTTTGTTTACCTATTCTATTTGATCTAATGGAATTTAGAGGGAGTTGTTTCTTGGAAAAGCAGAGGATGACAAATGGGGAATGTCCCAGCCAGGAGGATCTATCCAGCCCCGAATCTCCTGTACTGTGTAGAAGCCCAGATGAGGCAGTTGCCTCCCTGGTAACACACAGCACATTGGAGACAGAGCTGGTTCTAGAGGCAGGCCAGAGACTCTTGCCTAGAGAGCCCTTGCTGGCACTGGGTTTAACTCCTGAACCAGTAGGTGATACTAAGAGTAATAATGACTAACACTGACACAGAGCTTCTCTGTACCAGTGCCACATTATGTCTTTATTGACTATGTTAATCCTCACAGTAACCCTATTAGGTATATTCTATTATCTCCCTAAGTCATTTGCCTAAGATCAAAGGACAGTAAGGGGCAGAACTGCAGTTGGGATCAAACTGTGAAATTGCCACTATCTGAGCACACAGGGCACAGTGCGTGGAGATCAGCAACTTACATAGCCCCTGCCTCTGGGAGTCCAGGGTCTGTCGGAGGAGGCAGGTGCAAAAACACTGATTATGTGTATGAGGCCAGAAGCCATAAGCAACTTCTGAAGATGCAGTGAATGATCAGTATGGAGGAGAAAGCTGGACACGACCAGAAACCCACCAGGCAGGTGGCAGAGAGGCGTGAGTTTAAAGTCGTTGGGCAGGACAGCCTGGACATGCTCTGTGGGTTCAGTCTGGGAAGCCAGATGAGCCCTAATTTCAGAAGCAGATCAGATCCCATCCACCAGTGAGTCGGGCCAGCCAGCAAGCCCAGCCAATGGCCAAATGCCTGGGGACTAGCAGTTCTGTTCCCATTCCAGAACACCTGCCTCTGCAGGCAGCAAGACTCAGGGATTAGCCTAAAGACTGGCAGTTAGGGTCCTGGGTGCCAACCAAATGGTCTGGAATTTGGCTAGGGATGGGGAGTGGGTAGGGAAAATCAATTTGCCTGGTGTGAGTGGCTGGGGGAGGCACTGCTGCCTTCCACATCTTAGGGTTCATCTCTGCATGGCTAGATCCAGACCTGGATGGAGGCTCCAGGGGCAGCAGAAGACCCTGACAGTCATGCTGGGCCCCAGCCCAGAGCTAAGAGCAGGACTGCATCCCAACTTCTACAGACAAGAGGCAGGGGAGTGGGCACTATGCCCTGCTGAGATTTGCTCAGGAGCAGGGCTGGGTGGCAGGCAACTGTCAAAGGCGTCAGGGTCCACAGCTGAGCTATGGGGTGGAGCCATGCTTTATAGGGCCTGAGGCTGGTGCCATATGGACCCTCCATAAGAAAAACAATGCAATATTAGTTTTAAAATGAAATGTACAATGTAAAAAGGAAATGATACATGCAGAAAAATGACAACTTCAGGGAGATAACAGAGTATTTTGTGAAGTGACCACTTCTACAGCATTCCTTTCATCCTGAGGTTTTGGTGGCGTACTCTTTGACGGGCTCTCCGTGTGATAGCGATTTTGTAGTATTCTATAGAAAGAAGAGGGACATGATCTGGCTTCTCTCTAATTAATCTTGTTAATATTTTTATTAATAGTTTACAGAAAGGTTCTTCTAGCTTTACAACTCAATATTGGTAAAGTCATGTAAATGTTTACATGGATAGAATATGTTATTAATTGGTTTTTATGCTGTAGTTTGTCTCTTTCCACTCTCATGTACTTTCCGCAAAGGCAGGACCCCCTGCCTGCCTGTGCGCCTCTGTCCCCAGTGTCCACAAAAACGTCTAGTGTGTCATTGGTGCTCTATAGACGTTTGTCAAGTAAATGAACAGACAGCCTTCCTAGGTGTCCTCTACCTCCATCGCCCTCTTCCTGCATTCTATCCTTGATGGCCCCCTGCAACCTCCTCAAATGTAATTAGCCGTCCCGCCCTTTGATCCGTTTGGGTCCCTGTCCTCTCTTTAACCGTAGAGCCTGGGATTCTTTATTCTACTCTACTCCGTAGTTCCCACACACATTATGAGCTTCCCAAGGGCAGGGGCCACGTTACTCACCTCTGTGTTTCCCAGGCTTAGCATGCTGCTGGGCACATGGAAGGTTCTAGGTACAGAGAGGAAGGTAAGGAGTCTGATACAAGTCCATACACAAGTCTGATCCCGTGATGATCCTCCTCCTCAGCCACCAGTGACTCCCCATCGCATGCACAGCAAGGGCCCAAATGCCTAAGAGAGCATTCCTGTCCATCCCTGCCTGGGTCTCAAATATTGGTTTTACTCTTTCCACCCTCCAGGCCCCTCCTCCTTTGGGGACACAAAATCTCAGGCATGCTGTGTCTCCCTGCTCTCTCTCAGCAGTCTCAGTAACTCCCATCTGTGAGCCTTTGTCATACCCCTGCCTGGAATACCCTCTCCTTAACTCTTTCCTCAGGGCCCATAACTTCCCTGAGGATGCCAGACACACATGAGGAATGTCTGCAGCACAAAAGAAGTCACCTTATAAGGAGCACAAATGCATTACGCACCTGCTGTGTGCCAAACTCTAAGTACTCCTGCACCTTCACCTAACCTATCTCATAAGTACATCTGAGAAACCAGTCAAAAGTAGCCTTAGAAATTATCTTCTCCATCCCATTTTACAGAGGAAAAAACTGGAGTCTAAAAAGAAGTCATGACTTGCCCATGCTTGAAATCTGAGTGACGGCAAAGGCAGAAGGGCAACTCAGATCCAGTGTTCTTTCTACTGCTCCTGCTCCCTTCGGGAACAATCGGGAAAATCAGAGAAGAGCATCCCAAATCTCCTTTGCAGTAGGGAGAGACCTGAGTCAATAGATCAGATACCACATGATGGACCGAGATGCTGAACTGAATGAGAGGGCGCTACTACAGCCTGTGGTCACAGGGGAAGTAGTGCTTCACCTGGGGCATTTTATTTGTGGAAGTAAACACCCACAATGCTCATTTATACACAGGGCTGGGAAGGCTTCCAAGGCAACCTCGGCACAAGCAAAATCAGTCATAACTAGGGCTGTTCCCAGACACCGAGAGGGCGTAGTGCCTTACAGTTTGAAGGGACCTCCTCCAATCCACCATTTTCACACATGATTGGGGAAGAAAATAATACCCTCTTGGATGTGACAGAAATAGTCCATTTGTGATCTAGACCTAAAACCCCAGCAATCTTAGTCAAAGACAGCACAAAGAAGTAGAGAACGCATAAACATTGAAATTAGATCAGCACGTGAAAACCCGCTCTACCAGTTACGATCTGCAGCAGCTGTAAAATGTGGCCACAAAAGCTGTTGATGGTTTTCTCTGTACGAGGTGCTCTGCAACTGCTTTGACCAATGGGAAGGGGCAGAAGTGATGCTGGAACTTTCCATCTCCACACTTTAAAACTGGCAGTTTCCATTTCCTGTATATCACATTCTTGGGGTACTTACTCTTGGACCCAGCCACCATGCTATGAGGAGGCTCAGGCCACCTGGATAGGCCACAAGTACTTGTTCTCACCGACAGTCCCAGCCAAGGCTCCAGCCAACAGCAAGAAACAATACCAGACGTGTGAGGGAACAGTCCTTTGGGGTGACTCTGTTCCCAATGCCAGCTTCCATCACATGAAAAATCCTAAGCTAGAACCACCGAGATGAGCCAAGTCACCTCCAGAACTGGGAGAGAGGGGAATAAAATAATTGTGAATGCTGTGAATCACCACGCCTTGGAGTGATTCTTTACCCAAAGATGGACAACTGGAACAGATTTTTCATGAAGTTTCAGCTGTGGCACTAGCCAGGTCACATCTTGCAGGGCTGAAGTGATGTCCTCGGATGTCACAGGACATGTGCTCAGTCAGCATCTGGTACCTGGTGCGTTTCCCCAGAGCTGGCTCTCACGAATCTGAGAATCAAGCAATAGAAACAGGAGTGGCTGCTCCTGTCGTCATCCCTAATGACCCACAAGTGAAATATTTGCTTTCCATCCTTGTGACCTTGGACTCTGCTGGTCTAAAGGTCTAAGATGCTCCATGGTGTAATGCTGCCCCTGGGGACACAGCGTGATTCAGTTAACCTGAAATTGAGACTCCCATTCAGCCACTTTCAGTTTCTGGTGCCAGTGGTCAACAGGCAGAGAAGGGGGCTCCTAGCGAGGGTGATTGATCTTGACTCTCAAGCAGGAATTGGGTCATTACCACACAATCAGGATAAGAGGAATATGTCTGGAAGAAGAGATGCCCAGAGGTGACTCCCACATCCTGAGATTCAAGTCATGTGGAAAACTACAGCCCAATCCAGGTCGGCCTGCCAATGACCATTCAGGAATAGACTTTTGAGTCAACCACCAGCCACAGAACCATAAGGAGCCAACCTGCTTCCAGAGGGCAAAGGGGAATATGGAATGTAACTGGGGAAAGGAAGTTATAAATCTCAGCTACCGCTACATGACCAGTTGCAGAAATGAGAACTATAATAGTTATGTTTCTTGCTTTGAAGTGAATACATTTGCATATATATTAACTATTTTTCTTTCCCTCTCTCATTCCCCTACCATCTAACGTAAAATGTACTTAATACTATTTAATCTTATGTCTCAACATTCGAGTTACAATATATCAAATGAGGAATGTGACTTAACTGGGAAAAGAATGGACCTCACCCAAAGATGGATAAAGGACTTGGCATCCTTTTGGGGGGGGGACAATGTTAGTGTGTTTTTAGTGATATATAAAACCATGTTAAATGGAAATAACACTCTGCTATTGTCTTTATCAAGAAGTTAAATATAGCTGGGGGCAACAGAAATGTATGCCCAGTTGGCAAAGAATGAAGTACGTGCTATCTAGTAGGCTGGGACGAGGTCCCCCAGCATTCCCCGTGTAGCTCCAGGATACATTGGCCTCAAGAGTCACTCCCATGGGATTTGGAAGTAGAAGAAAAGAAACGGAAGCACTTTAAAAGGCAAAAACCACCATAAAGGTCAGGATGGAGCCCAGGTGTTACCTCTCACACGCCTCGCCGACCTGCTGCCTCACCTTGAGGACAGGGCTGCAGCGACTGTGGTTCCCGCTGCATCTCACCCTGTAACCACTGCACATCGCAGGCCAGTGAGCGCAGAGGGTGCCAGCTTTGGCCAGTCACGTATGGCGCTGCTCTCCCGACGTCACATATGTCTTTCCTTCCCAGCAGCCTGTCCTGCTACCTTCAGGACCGCCAGATGTAGAAGCAACAGCTTTACGGAACCCTTTAACTGGTTCCCACAGTTGCACAATGTCTAATCCCCATCATAAATGCCCTCTCCATGCAGGCAGTGGTGTTCCCGCTGACCTGAGCAAACCCTAACGGGGGTGTGGTCTTCTTGATGACCCTTTCCTTCATCATGAGGCCCCAGCCGCCCTGGCCCTCTTCGTGCCGTGTGAGCATCGCAAGCACGTGCCCACCAAGGACATTTTCCCTGTGCAGTCTTCAGCCTGAAGACTCCTCCCCAGACAACCTCATGCCTGGCTCCTCCTCATCGAGCATCCTCAGCTCCGATGTCACCTCCACCGTGGGGCGTTCCCTGACCACAGCAGCAAAAACAAACCCGCCATTCCTCATCACCTGACACCATTATTGTCTCCATGGCCCTGACCACTCTCTAAAATGCAATAATTTTTATTTAGACACCACTTGTCTATCTTTTGAAGGTTTTTGAGGGTAAGGACCCCCCCTGCCCAGGGCAGAGCCAAACACAGAGAAGGAAATTGATAGAATGAATGAATGGCCTTGTTCGAGCTGCTCTCCCCTGGGAGCCTCAGTGGCACGCCAGGCCTTTCTCGCGGAGCTGCCAGAAGGACTGGCCAGCCTGAGGGTGGACAGTGCCCTGCACAGGCCTGGACGGGATTGGCTCTGAGAGCCCCGGGGCCCTTCCCTGCACCACGTCCTGCTCAGAGCCTCTGGCGCCTCTGGGAGCTGAGCTGCAATTATTAGCACAGAGTCAGATCTCCGAGGTTCCTGGATGCCAGAAGGGTATTTTTACTTTATTTTCTTATTGTTTTTCTGTCTTCCCAAGGTGCCAGAATCCCCTTCTGCTAAGAGCTCCAGGGACTCCGTGCCTTCATCTTTGAAAACACTTCCACAGCTTCTGTGCCTGGTAATTCTGATTTCTTGGCCTTTGCTCCCACTCCGCCCATGGAGCCATGACAGCCCGCAGCATCTGCCCCAGTCAGTGCCCTCTGAGTCACAGCGACATCAGCCTCCCGTTGGTTTCCTCGCCACCACCTGACACACACAGATGAAAATAAATACCATTTCCATCTCATATAGGAGGAGGAGGGGACCTGAGGGGGTGGGTGTGCAGAGGAATTTTCTGGATGGGGATACTGTGGTCCTGCCCATCTGCAAAGCCTAAATAGCAGACTGAGTAGCGCTCATGTGTCCTAAGTATAGATCGAAAAACTAAAAAACTCCTAAGCAGACCTCTGGTTAAAATCAGAAGCCAGTCAGTGATAATGTAGTTCACTTTCCATTCCTAATTTGGGAAGGGATCTTGACTACCTTGTCAATCACTGGACTCCCCTGCCCAGCGCAGAGCTGAACACAGAGAATGATGCTGGTAGAATAAATGAATGGCCACATTCAAGCTGCTTTCCTCCAGGACCCCCAGTACCGTGAGCTCACCTCTGCCTCCTGGCTGCATCAGTCATCCATTAGACTCCCAAGTGGAATAAATGGACCCCTCAGAAATGGTCTCACGCCACACGCATGGAGCATATTTAATGGAGTCTGAGAGGCTGTCCTGATGGAGACAAGTGGCCGTTTTGGCCACAGATTTTCTAGAAGATGGGAGAAAATGACCTACAGAAACGTGCATTGAAACAAGTACGAGATTTCGTTGGCCATTTTCTGCTTTGAGGAGTAAGGTCCTTTTCTCTCCATCAGATTATCTTGTCCTATTCAATTTCATTCTTCATTCATTCACTGGCTAAATATGTACTGCTAAGTGATGCGCTAAGCATCAGGGCTTTAGCAAGCCCCTGTCCTTGGGACAGCCACACTTTCATACAGAGGAAGACAAGTCAACAGTGCAATAGACACTGGGATGGAGGAAACACGGAATTGGATGGGAGTCCTACAATGACACATGCAAGCCTGTGCCGAGTGGAGACAGAGGAGTGTCCCAGAGGGTTTTGCTCAGGAGGTCTATTCAGCCAAGACTTAAAAGAAGAGATTTTGTCAAGAGGGCAGCAATGACCTTCAGCACTCTTGTGACAAAGTAGCCTCATGGACAAGGCCAGGGGACAGATAAGATGCAGATCTGACCCAGGTGGGAGCTGCCAGTGGCTCCCCATTGCTCCTCATCCTGATGAGACCCAGCTCCTTAACAGGACAGGTTAAGCCCTGCATGACCTGGTCCCCGTAAGAGGGACCACCATTCATGCCATGCTCTGCCTATTCCCGCCCTCCCTGCCCCAGGGTTCTGACCACATCTGCTGTCTTCTCCCCCATTCCTTCCAACTAACATCTCCCCTCTCTCTGGGTCACTTCTCCTAATCCCTCTTTGCTGAATGCACCCTTTTCATTTTCCAGCTCTTGGCTCAGGAACAATCTCTGCAGTGGGTTGAATAGTATACACCCCCAAATTCATGCCCATCCAGAACCTCAAAAGGTGAAAATGTGTAGTCCTTAAGTATGTAGACATACTTAAGTTAAGACAAGGTCATACTGAAATAGGATGGCCCTAAAACCAATGACTGGTGTCCTTCTAAAAAGAGGAGAGACACACAGAAATACACACAGGGACAAAGGCCATATGACAACAGAAGCAGAGACCGAGTGATGCAGCCACAAAGCAAGGAAGCAAAGATTGCTGGCAGCCACCAGAAGTCAGGCAGAGGCACCTCCCCAGAGCCTTGCAAGGAAGTGGGCCCTGCCCACATCCTGAACTTGGACTTGAGGCTCCAGAACTTGAAAGAGAATAAATTTCTGTTGTTTTAGGCACCTAGTTTGTGGCCAGTTGTAACAGCAGCCCTAGTAAACTGATACACCTTCCCTAGCCCACACCCTGCTGCCCCAGCTTGTTGAGAAACCCACCCTCTCCCACCTGCACACCCCATTGACACACAGACCTGACAGTCTAGCTCCCCTTTGGCATCAGCTGTCACAGTTTGTTATTGTGTACCTATTGATGTGATCTTTTTATTGATGGTGCCCCCCCATTAGATTATAAATCCTATGTGTTAGGGACGCAGTCTTATTTGTGGTAGGTCACATTTAAGTTGTCTGTGCTTAGCATGCTGTGGGATCTCCATAAATGATATTCTATCAATGAAATAATTACCGACTAACCCACACAAAAGGTGAATAGCTATTAGAAATCCATTAAATGAGTGTCAAAAGAATGAAAGAGTAAAGAGGTAGCAGGAGCAGAAGAGAGAACCTGGGCGTGAAGCCCACAGAGAAGGCGCCGGGGTGGCGGGACTTGAGTTGCATCTGGGATGGACTTCAGCAGAGGCAGCCCTGGAAGCTATGTGCCTGAAGCCAGTGGCTCTTCACACTCTGGATGGAGACCGGCCGTGAGACGTGCATCTTACACCACAGCACAGTGCCTGTGGGGCCATCAGTGCCTGGGCGCCCCAGGAGGGATGGCTTAATGAAGCAGTTCCTACCCCTGCCATGGGGGATGCAGCCCGATTGTTTCTGCTCTGCTCTGTTCTGTGCCGTGTGGTTCATTCCCTTTTCTCCCGCCCTCCTCCTCCTCCTCCTTCTTTTTCCTCTTCTAGATGGAATCCATTAAATTTCACAGCCAGTTAATGGGCTGTGACCATATGTTCTAGACCATAAGCTCCACAAGGGCAGGGATCACAGGGCTGAGTTGTTCACAGCTCTGTCCCTAGACCTAGTATAATCCCCGGCACACATTTGCTGCTTTGAAAAACTTTGTTGTATGAATGAATAAATACATCAAGAGTTTCATATGGGAGCATCTCCTACAAGTTCTCTCTTTTCACATTCAAAGCTCTAAGACCACCCTTATCTTTTGTCAGACCTTCTCCAAGCCTACTGTCCTCGAAACTAAATAAGGCAGATTATATTTTATTCTTTATGTTCAATGTTCCTTTCCATGCCATTAAGCACTCAGTCAGTTCTGAGCTAAAACATAAATGTAATCACTTAACTCCTCCATTTAAAACCTCCTGTCTATTTATTTGCCTTTATAACTCCCATTTGTCTAACACGTACAATGCATGTGAAGGCAGACACTGTTTCCAGGTTCACATTTCCAGCCTTCCCTTAGGGTCCTTCCTTAATTTCTCCTAATTCAGCTATACCTTAAGTTCATCATTCCCCAAAGTTCACAACAACACCGTTTTATGTCTGTGCTTCCGGCTCCACTTAGAATTCTTGAAAAGCCCTTTGCATAGCTGACTCCATTGCAGTAGGAACCTCTACACATTCTAACAGGGCAGCTTCACAGTGGAACCATGCCCCCTATCCAGCTACTATGCACACAGAGCTGTTCGTATATTTTCACAGTATCAACCTGGGGCTATCACTCCTTACATACTTTTTTTATCTCCACCTGAGGATATGTTTATTGATTTTAAAGAGAGAGGAAGGGAAGGGGAGAGAGACATCAATGTGAGAAACATCAATCAGTTGCCTCTCATATGTGTCCTGACTGGGGATCAAACCCACAGCCTAGGTGTATGCTTTGACTGAAGATCGAATCTGCAGCCTTTTGGTGTGATGTTCCAACCAACTGAGCCATCTGGCCAGGTCTTAAAGTACTTTTGAGTTAAGTTTTGCTAGCTATTTTCTCCCTAGGCTGTGAGATCCTTGAGGACAGAAATGAATGGAACGTTATTAATCTTCATCTTGTATCTCTGACACCAAGCACACAGTGAACATTGAAAGAAAATAAGAGAACGGGAGGGAGGGAGGGAGAGGAGCATTCAAATCAAGGCCCTCCAAAATCCGCTTCCTTATCACTGCCCTGCCTTGTGTCTGTCACTGTTCAGTTCACAGCGTCTGTCCCCTTTATTGCTTACTGTACCAGCTCCTGAAAAATGAAATGATTATTAGGCCTTTCCAACACTTTATTAGCTGATGTGTTTTCACAGAGTTAGACCTCCAGCAGATGTCTGCCTTGCTGCAAGTCCCACTGGCACAAGATTCTAATTCTTTGCAGACCTTGAAATATGTATTTAAAAAGCGTCATCTGTTACTTTGAGCCAAAAATCTCTAACCCCCTCACCTTCTTCTCCCGTGGAAATGATACTTTAATAACTTGAATTTTTATCATCTCAAGTTTTTCAAGAATTTCACACTCCTGTTCTAACAGAACAGAGTGCATTGTGTCATCGCTTTCCCTGGGCTCTAAATACTGCTCCCTCCATGCAGCACTCGTCTTGCTGTCCCCTCTGCCTCGTCCCCACCCTGCACCTCTTCAACTCACTTGTCCCTGTTTGACGCATTGGTGATTCAGTGGTAGAGTTCTCACTTGTTCCTGTTCATTCCATGTGTCTTGATTTGGCCAAATGAGCTCCTCTAGACTCCTGCAAGGCCTCGTCTGTTCCTTCTCCCTGTAACCTCATGGAAAAGTTATCTTTTGCCAATTCACATCTTCAATCGAGTCATGGCAATCATGACTCAAGTTCAATCATGACTATCGAGTCATGGAAGGTCAGTCTTTTGCTGGTGTAATATAAACAGTAAACAAGACACGCCCCCTGCATTTAGGAAGGTGAAGTCTAGTCCAGAGTGGGTGGGTGGCGTCTAAATACACAACAACCACCTCCTGTGATCAACAGGTCCAACCCTGGAATGGAGATGGAGAGGATGTCCCAGAAAAGTGACATCTGAGGTAAGAAGTTGAATAGAAAAAAGGAGCATGTCACATCACAGGTCCTATTGCATCCCTTATTCCCCCACAAAACATGCAAGTGGTGTTCCTGAGAAAACAAAGCTTTTGTCAGAAAATTGTGTTATATTAGCAATTGTCTCTTTAGGAAAGAAAGAACTTGGGGTAGAGAATTTTAGGCTCAAAATAGCAAGGCTGTTTTTCTTCCCCAAATTTCAAAACTAAAGATGTTTTTAATGGCTCAAAGTTGCTCTTGTTATTGCAAGTTAAAAATAATAAATTGGTTAAAAGTGTTTCAAAATCATACTTCAGTGCAGTTTGGTTTGTCCTTCAACTGATAGGTCATCTCTCTTATCAACCTTGACCGTGATCTTGCAGTTCTGCATGTAGCATAAACCTGAGTAAACTAAAAGACCAAGGATCAAAAGATTTTAATAAGAACCCAACAACTACAAGGGAACCCCAGCAATCACTACTTTTTACTCTGCATTCCTAATTCTCAACTGTGGTTACCCACATAGGTCTATGTAATGCAAAGTGTATCTACTTACTCAGTGTATGATTTTATAGCCAATGTGCACCTTGAAGATGCCTATTGCATGAGAAGACTGGTGTTCAGGATGACAAGCCTTTGTCTCGCCTTTCAGGTTTGAAATGCTTCGCCTTACGTTCATTACCCGGATGTAACTGCTATTCCACAAGCCTACCCTTTTAGACCTGTTTTATTTAAACAACTTGCATCCTTATATTTCATACTTAGGCATAAGTCCCACCCTCATAAAACCCCAAAGTCCTGTGACTGCTGAAGATCCAGGGCCCCTTCTCTGCCCCACACTAGCTCAGGTGCTCCACTCTTCCTTGTCACTAGTCCCATAGCTCGCTCTGTCCCTGGGCGTCCCTCCCCCAAAGCCTGGCTAAACCTCTCCCATTGCTCTCCTCCTGGATGTTTTCAAAGACAAACTCAAAGGACTTTGCCCTTTATGAATTTTACTAGTAGCCATGATGAAAACAAATGGAAATGGAGGGAGAAGACCAGGAAGAATACATTATGAAAAGAATATTACAAAGGTCCCAGATTTTCCCTGGTCTCAGAGCCATGGTCCCCAGTTCCCAACCTCTTTGCCAGGAGTCCCTAGAATCCACACTGAACTTCTGGTCTCGCTTTTAGCCCCAAAGGACATATATAGTTCACTGAGTCTTCTCTCTTCTCTGCATATAGACCTGGATATGCAGTCGAGGTGAGTCCATGGGTGTGAACTAGCGTGTGTTGAAGGGTTTGTTCATGTCCCTGAGCCCGCTGGAATTTCTGTGAGCAGGCAGGGAGAGCAGGTGCACCTCGCGGACCCACCCTTTCGGCAAATACTCGCAGAGCACGCACAGTGCGCCAGGCTCCTGTTTCGCGCCCATGAGGTCACTCTTGCTTCCCTCCGCTTGATCTCATTCCGCAGCCACACAGGACATGAACACCATTCCGAATTCTTCCTCACTAGTCTAACCTCTCCCTTGGTAATAGGAAACTTTCACATATTGCTAACTCTTCCTTCTACCCCTTTGTCCTCCCCTCCCTAAAGTAGAAGGCATGACACAGCCAGCGGTGAGTTTGGGAGAATGCACTTGGCCTGCACAACAAATCCGCTCACCAGCGTTGATTCTGGCCCATCATCAGCCCAGCAGTAACCTTTCCCAATGCAGAGGGCTGCTTGTTTCCAGAGTCCCTGATCAATGAGTGAGCTGAGTTTGCTTTAGGAGGCCCACACATCTTAGCTCAGACTGTCATAACAAGATCCCAGAGACTGGATGGCTTAAACAACATCACAGTTGTTGGAAGCCAGAAGTCTGAGTTGGGGTACCCACATGGTTGGGTGTGGTGAGAACTGTCTCCCTGGCTTGCAGGTGGCTGCCTTCTCCCTGTGTCCTCATGTGGCAGAGAAAGAAGGAAAAGGGAGCTCTCTGGTGCCTCTTTTTATAAAGGCATGAATCTCATTGTGAGGACCCCACCCTAATGATCTTTCCAGAACCTAATTACCTCCCAAAGATCCCATCTCCAAATACCATTCCACTGAGGGTTAGGGCTTTCACATAAAGAACTTTGGAGGGACACAATTCATTTCATATCACCACATGACCAAAAGACCTCAAGCCACATTCTCTACCCAGCTTTGATTAGAAATAAAGGCACTCCTAGATGTCCTTCTTTCTGACTTAGCTGTTCACTTCTAAATCAGTTCCCAACTCCGGCAGAGAATACAACTTTATTGAGCTCTCTCAAATGCTAATTGTTTTGCTTGGAGATTTGCAGAAGTGTGGAAAGGATTCTACAGGACTGTTTCATTTCCCTAGATCACTGTTTTCCAAATGGGATGCTATCGATCACGAGCTTTTTAATGATGCATTAAGAGGTGTCTGCCCTGCCCAGTGCAACTCAGTGGGTTGGGCATTGTCCCACAAAGCAAAGGTCCCCAGTTAGATTCCTAGTTAGGCTCATGCCAATGTTGTGTGTTTGGTCCCTGGTCAGGACATGTGCGAGAGACAACTGATTGATGTTTCTCTCTCACATCAATGTTTCCCTTCCTCTCTTTCTCTCTCTCTTCCCCTCTCTCTAAAAGAAAAAGAAAAAAAACAGGTATCAGTGGGGAAAAAAAGATTTCTGTGGTCAAAGAAGTTACGGTACACTTTGTTCTCTGTCCCCTCCGAAAGCCTCCATGCACGTGGGTGTGAGAGGTCTTTTCCTAAAGAAACCCGATTGGGTTGGTGGAAGCTTAGGTTTCCCATCCTTCCTTTACCAAAACAACCCTTCTTAGTTGAACATCAATCAACCTCGTGCTCCTGCACTTGGGAATACCTGTTCCAGAACGTGCCTTTCATCCTCCGAAGTCTCCTGGCTACTGTGTTATCTAAGTCCTTCTCACGTTCCTCTTGAATTTCAGTTTCAAACCCTCTTGATCAAGGGAGCAAGTTTGCATTTTTTTTTTTTAAATATTCACTGTGAAACTTTTGTCCCATCTTTTTTTTTTATTTTCTTTTTCTAAAGATTTTATTTATTTATTTTTTAGAGAGGGAAGGGAGAGGGGGAGAGAGAGAGAGAGAAACATCAATGTGCGGTTGCTGGGGAACATAGCCTGCAACCTAGGCATGTGCCCTGACTGGGAATCGAACCTGCGATGCCTGGTTCGCAGCCCGCGCTCAATCCACTGAGCTACACCAGCCAGGGCTCAAGTTTGCATTTTTAACAGAGCCCTTTAGTTCCAGTAGCCTCTAGCAGAAGCAAACTCATTATTCCAGTATCTCAGGACACAGTCCAGAGCCTTTTCTACAAGGCCCACTCCATGCACCTTCCTTTCTCCTCTAAATTATCATCCTTTAGAGGAGGAACAAAGAAATGTCAATTATCTTGTGTCTTGAAGGTCTTCAGTCTTCTTCCTCAGACATCAAACTATTGATACTAGAGAAGCTTTAAGCTGTTATGGTTGGATCAGTTTTGCCCACACATCCTAGAAAAAGTGGGCCCTGATTGCCAGGTCTGATACTTCTTGGAGGATACTCAGTCACTGCAGGAAGTCTGCTCCCCACCAGGTCAGGCATACCCAGTGTGCATGCAGACACCCAACACAGCTCAGTGAAATTCAGGCCACTCCGGAGTCTTTTTCTCTTGGACCAGGAGTCATGAGACGCCGTGAACCTGCTCCTTTTCTGTTGTCCAAGCATGAGCTGCAGCAGGTCTTTCCGAGGAACAGCTTCTCCCTCTGCAGGCAGAGCCCAGGCCTGCCCCACTGCACCTCCAAAGCCCTTCCCTTCCTTTGCTCTTCTGCACTGCATTCATCTGCTGGCCAGCCTCCTGTCATTGCTCTTGATTCCTTCTCCGCCTCCCCTGGATCTGTTTTTTTTTAACCGCCATATTGTATTATGATTCCCACCCAGACGGGGCCAGTTGCATCCTCACTACTAAGAAGCAGAGAGAGATATCTATAAAGCCCTCCCCGCTTCCCTGAAGCAGGGCACCCAGTTTACATTTACAGAGCCCATAATTGACAAGAGCCTTCAGGCAGAAAGACAAATGTAACTCCTTCCCTGCAGGTCACTGGAGCTCTGTCCACACCTCCTGGGCAGGAAGATAAATGACCTTATGCCGTGGCACCTCCTGAAACTCCCATACTCTTAACTGCTGAGCAGACTATGATGGCTCCTCCTCCCTGCCCCTGGGATCCTTGCAGAGACTCATGGGCACATGATTTTGAGACAACCTGACCAGCCCCCATCTGCTCCCTACTTACCCTCCCCCAGTGATCTGATAAGGCTGCATTCCCAAACTTGTTCAACCGTCTGACACTTTGAACACTGCCACAACTTTTATGCATTGGTGGAATGCCAACAGGGCTCGTGCCTTCCAAAGAGCAATTGTTTGTCTCCATTGGGAATGGCACTCTGAGGTTTTGTTTATTTGATTCAGACACAGTGTGAGGAACACTGGCACCAGACTTGGTTCAAAGCTTCCTTCTTTCTGACATAGATCCACAGGGAATAAATCAGAGTCATATAAATATTTATTTTGGAGCACAATTTGAATACCACCATGAACGTGTCAAAATTATAAGACAGTATGCATAGCTAAGATGATGTTAATGGGGCAGTCAGTTGGTATGGCCGGATACATTTTGTGGATAGTTTATCACATCATTATTAAAACAATTATTGGGTCAGCCAAAAAAGTCTGTATGGTTTTCTCCATAAAATAAAAGACACATTTCTCATTGTCACCAATAACTTTATTGGTTTATATATTTTGGCTATGTCACTTATCTCTTGTGTGGTAGAATGTTGGTTGCTCTCAATGTCTCAATGTGACCGCTATCAATTTCAACTGGTCACCTGACTGTGGAGCATCGTCCAGTGAGAAATCTCCAGCACAAAACTTCTCAAACCACCTCCGATATATTCAGTATGTCACAGCACCTTTTCCACACAATGATTTCCACACAAATCATTTTTTTGTGTTTCTGTTGCATTTATACCTTTCTTGAAATAGTGAAGCATGGTACACCAAAAACATTGTGTATCTTCTTCCATCTTCAGTATTAAAACGGCTGCAACAACTTCACCAACTTTGATGTTTTTTTAAATGCACGCTAATACAACAGCTGTCACAAGACAATCTAACAAACTTATTTCAAGTAAAAATGAATCCATCTTATGAAAAAAAACAAACTTTTTGACAAACCCAATACATAAACATACAGGGTCCAGAACAAATAATGCTCCTTTTTTATTACAAACTCTTCTATTACAAAATCATAAGCATGTAATTCTGTAACATGACAATATCACACTTAAGCATACCATATGACATTTTAGGTGAAATGTTCAAATTAAAGCTATAAATTATTACACCCATATTATTAACCTACCAACCACATTCAAGCAGGAGTTAGGGTCTGTTGGACCCTGTATTTCTTATGTGGAAAAGTGATCGTAGATCATCTTAACCCTGGAAAAAGTGAATTTTGTTATTATCTTGCTAGATTGGTAAGACCAAAGTGATACCCTTGTGGTTGCTGGGGTGGGGGGCACTCTCCTAAAGGAAACCAGCACTTGTCTTGCCATCATCTTGGAGAAGCAGGATGAATTTGGGGTCAAGACCTAGGGTGCCCTTTGGCATAGAGGAGAGAGGAGCTTCGTCCTCTCTGGGCAGTGGTGGCATGGGGGGAAGGCTGGTGTCACTGGGAAGGCAAAGGCCACTGGTCCCTGGATCTGCAGAGACAGCCAGTGTGAGTGGCACCACTGACCATCCTGTGTCTGCAAGAACTTGCCGCTGGTCACAGCACCAGCCCCAGGAGCGCAAGGCATCCCTAGTTTCTGAAACAGGCAGCAGTCAAACCCAATTTCAAGGGGTCCGATCGGATTTCTTGCTCCAGAAGAATCATAGGAGCCACTAAAATTGGGTACTGTGGGCATGTGGGGAGCTGCGTCTTTTCACGGGGGCCAGGGAGGAGTCACCAGCCTCAGCGCAGGGAAGCCAGCGGAGAGCCAGCACCACAGGAGACAGCACACTGCGACCAGAAAACTGGATGGAAGCACCAGAAACACTTGCCCTTCCATGTGAGGGCTGCATCACCAAGAGAAAAACTCAGAGATGGCTGGACAGAGACGTTTGGGTGTGAAATAATCTCTAGCCAGTAGCACGGTGGGTCCTCAGTCCATAATAATGCTGAAAAGGAAACATAAGCCCGGGTTGCTGTGACTAGCAGGTGAGGCCCATAAGCAAGAAGTGACACTTAGAGATTCATAACCAGCCAACGGAACGGCCAAACTCAGGGAGACGTCAGCAGGAACTGCGCTCTTCGGCACCACTTCTCTTTGGGTCTCTCCTTGTCTGTGACGAAATCTCAGGGAGATCTCATTGTTCATAACTCTCTTCCTATACACATGTAGTTTTTGTCCTGGTATTAAAGTGTATGTATATACTCCAGTGAAATAGCAAAACTCCAAATTTCAGATCATAGAAAACCCGTCTTAGCCCCCAATTCAGGTCAACTTTGGGCTGAGAAGCTGGTGTGGAAGGAGAGTGAGGGTCCGTATTTCGCTACTCCCCTCCCCGTACTGCCTTCTCCCCCGCTCGCCACTGCTACTTCAGACCCCTGCAGCTTTGAGAGGGTGAGGAGTGCCCCTCGGACAAGCACTGTCTCGGCTTCATGTTGGAACCTGGCAGAGAAGGTGGATGGCCAAAAATGATGCTTTCTAAGGGCACTGTTGTAGGTTCCTTATGAACACCTCAGGCCACGGGTCTCAGCGTCTGTCCCCTGGATGGCTGTCCCTTCAGCACCCTGGTTTGTAATGGCGGCCCACTCCTCCGCTCCAGTTAGTACCTCATCACCCTCCGCTAGGCCGTCTTTTTGGTTATAATTCTTCTCATGACTCCCATGCCTCATGGCCTCTCTGTGGGTCTCCCCAGACATATGCATGCATTCTGTGTCCCCAGACTCTAGAAGCTGGGACCAGGGACCCTTCCCAGAGCAGCTAGCTCTCTTTTCCCCTTCCAGCAAGGGAAGCATCAGCCTCAGCCCTCACTTTCAGATGTCTTTCAAATGTGAGTCAGATATCAAGTCCCGCTCTCCTCAACTCCAGGGAGCACGTGTCAAGTTCTTGCAATGTTTTCTTGAAGTTTTTCTTTCTTGGCTGGAGCTGTGGGGAAAGCTTCCCCCCACCCCCTGCCCTGTGGTGGAAAGGGGACTCCCGGCACCCTACTAGCTGTTTCCTCTCAAAAGTCTTCACTTTTTAATCTCTCCAAAGTGTTTCATTCCACCCGCCTCCCCTAATACCGCGGCTGGAAGGGGTGCTGGGCTGACAGGAGCAGAGATGGTTCACGTCCTCAAAAGCACATCTCTTCAGCACGTGGGAGTGAACTAGAGACTGTTGGTCTTGACCTGTGAGGCCTCTGAGCAAGTAGGAAGCATCTCATCTAGTGTTCTTTTATATAAACTTTAGAACAAATTAGTCTTCCATCACTTGTGTGCGCATATGTGGATGTGTGGATGTAAACCACTTTAACATCTTGCAGAACTCAATTTGCGAAACCTGGGGTAAGAAATTTCTCATTAACTTGCACCAGTTAGAGACAGCCCCACTTCCTTCTGAGAACAACACTTACTCAGAGCGTCTCAGGCTGAATGATCCAAAACACCTACAATGTTTTGCTGAAATCGAACTTCAGGCTGCAAAGTTGCTGCTGAGTTTGGCACGCATTCCTAGCAGAGGGGATGGAATTGAATCATTCGGCTCTATTTGGAACCGACGAAGCACAATTATACAACAGTTGATCTGGGATTCTCAGCGATGGCAGAGGATGTGGAACTTGCAAAACACAATCGTCCCACTTAGAGAAATTACCTAGGACCCCAACCTCACCGTTATGAGGCGGAGCAGCTTACTCACCAGTTCCATATTCTGAGACTCCGCGGGCAGTAGAAAAGACACCCCCTTCTGGGCAGACAAATTGGAAAAAGGAGGACACAGGTGCTCCTCTGTGCCACAGCAGGGCTTGGTCTGAAGTTCAGCCCCAGCTCTGACCTTTCCGCCTAGTGCCCCAACAGTATATAAGCTCTGCAGTTGCAAAGGATGGCCCGCAACCTGTTTTAAATAAAGTTAATATTTCTACAATATATGCAATACATACTCTTTCTAAAAATTATTTCTAAAATATACAAAGTTAACTCCTTTTCTCACATTGCAAAGGAATGTATGCTATTTCCTGAGTGTATTTTAAACATTTGTGATCTCACTGTGTAAATGGCTTTCTTGCTTAATATAACATGACAATATAAGTTCTTTTCATGTTCTATAAATTCTTTATCGATGTCACTTAAATTGGCTCATCCATAGATGTCAATCAGAAAGACCTCCCTAAATCTCAGGGAACTCAGAGAGAGGCCACAGATAACTCAAAGTGAATGGAGAACTCCAGGGACTGTCTTTCTGGAAAAGACTAAAAGAATGAAAAATATACGCAGATGGAAACTTAGAAACCCGGATTCTGGCAGGTGCTTTCCCAGAGTCAGGGTGCAAGTGTTAAAGGGACAGAGGAATGAAGCTCAAAAAGTCTGGTACTCACTGTGGTCCAGAGCTCTCTCTCCGCATAAGGAAGGCCGGGTCAAAAAGCCTCACACTAGCTTCTCCAAGGACCACTTCATGGCTCAATTTGTGACCTTTGAAGTCAACTAAAAGTCAAGCCTTAAAAGTAATCAGAGATGTTTTGAAAACCTAATGAGCCCCTCTGCAAAGTTCTGATGGACAGTAAGTACCAGCTGCCTGCATATGGGAAGTGGGTGAGCAGAGGGTTTCTAGTCACGGGAGGGCCAGGCTCTGAGGGATCTCAGGGGAACAAGCAGAGAGTCACCCCATTCATTCACTGGCTTGAGGAGGCCTGGAGTCGGAGCCCAATAACAGCCTTTAATGAGTGGTTACTTGCAGAAGGTCGTGTTTCACATTCTTGGTGTTTTTGCATCCGCTTTCTGAAAGCACCTCACTGGAGGAGGTCCTCACCCACCACGCACCCACCCCACCCCACTCTCTCTTCTCCTTTCTCCTCTATCCAAATCCGTTCTTTACAGGACCAAATTTCCTCAGTTTCCTCTTTGAGGAAAACTCAGACCTGTGTATCCCATGACTTGAGTTCTCCAAGTCATTGAATGAACTCTGGTCACCCCTTCTAGAGCAGGCCTCGTGCTTCTCTGTCTGATGAACAGGACTGTCCTTCCGGAGGCAATGAGGCAGTGCAGGCAGGTCCTGAGAACTCAGCAGTCACGGGGTTGAAGTTAACATTCATGTGCGGGAAGCCCTCCCCTCAGTAAGGGATATCAGCCGGGGATTTATTCAAGGGGAGTTCTCAGTTGCAGCCGTGTCCATCTGAAATCCCCTTCTCCTGCCTTGGGACCTCACTCTGTCCTCCAGGCCCTGCTTTAGCATAAGAGACACAGCAGCTTTTGGCTCTACACCTCCACAGCCCTTACAATTGGGCTTGGAGCCTGACCCGGAGCAGCTATTATGGACATAAGGGACTCATTCAGAATGACCACAGGGCTTTCTGGTTTTACGCCTCTCAAGGACATTCATGCCTTGCAATTTGTCCTTTTCTCTGTGAATACTCTCTAGTGCTACCAGATGCAATCTCCCCACATGACATCTCTGAAATCTCGATTGTTGCCATAGTGACTAAGTATCTCCGTCCTTTGATCTCCCCAAATCCTGGCCTCCACCCGCACGCTCTCCCATGCTGCCACCAGCAATAATGTAAGTAACTGACACCAACACATGCCACAGATTACCAGTGTCTCGTATTCCCCAGCAGGGAGGTTATCAGAGCATTCATTAGATATGTGAGCAAACCAATCCCTTAATCCTATTTGACTAGTTCTGGTGCAATCACTGTAGCAACTGGGGTCCTGGCTGAGGAGTTGAAAGAAGGAGCTATTTATAAATGCATGGGCAGAGGTAAGGAGCCGCAAGAAGGAACAATCAAGCACTGGGGGCTCTCCACAGCAGGAAGCTGGAACCAGCTCTGGGTCTAGAAGGGACAAGGGATGGGAGTAGGTAGCAGAGCTGGCAAAACCATCAGGGAGCCGGGGGCAAGGGCGCCGGGCAGGTGCTGTTTGCAGATGTCGGCCTCCGGGGCTCACTGAAGGGGCAGGGAGCAGATCTGAAGAGGCACGCAGCAAAATTCCCACGATTCAGATCTGAATCTTCTTGTTTTCTCCCTGGATGTTCTCCACACGAAACCTAAACTGACCGTCACCTCATTCTAACTGAGGTCCTGATTAGAGTCTTTTCCTCTTCTCTCCATAGATTATGAATTTCGCCAAAATGCAGATTGATCATCTTCAAGGGAGGGTCACTGGATGTTTGGGCAAGACTCTTAGCTTTGCTTTTGTTATTCTAACTATATTTTTTCCCTTTTTTTTTTGAGTCATTTAAACTTTTTGAAAAAATTTCTCTTCCCACCTCACTTTGCCCGCCCTCTTGGACCCTGGTGTGTGTGGTAGCTCCTCGTGAATGTATCTGTGTCCCTGGAATGTGTAACTTTGTTTATGAGCACTGGTGCCTAACTTGCAGGGATGGTTTTGCATTCCACAATTCATCCTGTTTTGGACCCAACTCAACACTGTATATATAAGGTCCATTCAGGCTGTTCTGCATATAGCTGGTTGGCTGTTTCTAACGAGCATTCTATCGTTGGTGTCCAATCGCTTCACTTAGCCGTTCGCTGCAGTGACGAGTGTCCAGGTGGCTCTGTCTCCCGATACCACAAAGAGCACTCTGACAAACACCTTTTACTTGCGTCCTCTTGGACCGGGGTGAGAATTAATCAGAGCAGTACATTCGAGATTGGCTTTCTGGGTCAGAAGGAGTCTTACTTTTGGGTCTTCTGCATGTGAGTTCTAGTTCTCTCTTTAGGTCTTGCTGAATTGTTCATGAAACTTTCAAATGACTGAGTTTTTTAAATTATGAACTGTATGTTGGCACTGGCTTTATCGGTCCTTCAGCCTGGACCTCTTCACTGCAATCGTAACATAGAAATACAGAGTGACAGAAATGCAGGGGACCGAAGTTGGCCAGCCTCCTCGGAAGTGGAGACTTCTAATCCAGCTGAAACTTCTTTTCAGTTTAGCTGCAAGTAACTTGATGAAACATTCTATTTCTGATGTGCCAAGCATCAGGGGGAGGGTCTCCTATGACCCTGGCTGTCATCCGGTCGAGGCTGGTATGACTTACCCATTTCACAGGTCGGGTAGCTGAGGCCCAACATGCCTAAGGTGTCACAGTGGGCGGACCCAAAAGCTGCGCCTCCCGACACCAAGTCTTGCATGTTCGCCTACAGCACAGCACTCAGGGAGCTGGCTGGGTGGTTTGAGACACATCTGCTGAAATTACACCTAGAAAAATGAAGACTGGCTGCATCGGAAATGCAGGCATGCCTTCCTGTGCTCCCACATGTACCCCAGAATAAGTGGAGTCTCCCAGCCGTCCTGCCTGCATCCCATGACTTTATACGGCTGGCCACTGGCTACACTGAGGAGGCGTTTCTAAAGCACATTTGTTAAAATTAAATTTACCTGGTAATAGGGAAGAGGTTCTCAATATAAAAGCAGATTTCAGAAAGCATTCACCTTCCCTATGAGAGCATGATCTAAATCAAATTATCAATCATAATAGTTAATAGCTGCTATCCATGGAGCTTTCATCCTATCTTGGGCACTGCAAAATGAAGTATTCACAAATACATTGTCCTTCACCATATGACTCACTAGAGAAGTGGACTCAGATCCCTTCTGCCCTGTGGCCTCCAGAACTCAGATTATGGACGTAAACTAGAATGTCCACTTGGCCCTGAGGTTGACATCTGTCTCCTTGTTCTCCAACGCCACCCTCCCCTGGGTGTGCGAGCTCTCGGGAAAACGGTTCCCTGGTTCTCATTCGGTTCTTTCTCCCAGGGTCCACACTGCTTCCCAGAAGAGAGGCAAGATCATTGTGGAATAATAGTTGCAGTCCCACCCTGAACCCTGATAGTTGTAACCACACCCCAAAAATGCTTTTGCATATCAGAGATAAGGCAGCACACTGAGAGATTTTAGGTGACACTCCCAAGTCCCCTGAGTGGTGGAAAGAAGTGTGGGCTGCTCTGTGCCCCATGAAGACCTGCATTAGCATCAGTTTTTAGGAAAATGCAAGCAACTGCTTTTTATCTAAAAGTCAAACTCATGATACCTGGCACCGCAGTTGGGAGCCGTTGGTGGGGGTCCGGACTGCAGGGTTACAGGTGTGCTTCCACTGGTGCTTACTTGTAAATGGAATTTACCTACACTGCTGCTCCTTGGAATCCTCTCCTCACTCTCCTGATTAACCCAGCATTGCATCCCCACTCCGTGGAGTCTCCTCTGCATCAGTAGTAGGACCCGACATCTAATTCCAAGCATGCAGAGGGCACACTCCCGCCCCGCACAGGCAAAGCAAACCACAGGGCCCAGGACCCTCACCTGTACTCTTACCCCCCAAAACACCCAGTTTCTTTTCAGCACCTCGGGACTCCCCAGTTCTCTATCACCCTTCATGAGTCAACAGGCTGTCAGTCGGCATCAGTGATTCTTGTCAAATTGTACATGAGGTGGGATTTTAGAGAGTAGCTTTTCAAAACACCCACCTGAAGTGGGGATGCTGTCCCCAGCACGCAGGCCGCTGGTCCCCTGCTTCGCCTGGGGAAGAGCTGACTCCTCCATTGTCCCTTGTGTGACTCCCAGTTTGGGCAAGCGCAGCCTGGCTCTGGCCTGACATCACCTGTCTGCTTATCCACCACTGAGTGCAACCCTGCTTCCACTCCTGGGGCTGCCCAGTCCCAGACTGGGTGCTCCTTCTGTCTCCGGACAGCTCTCTGGGCACCACCGGGCAGTCACTGTGGCTCATCTTCTCCAGGTGAACAGCCCACCGTCTGCCTTCTGTATTCTTTTACAAATTAACTCAGGCCAAAGGGTTTTCTGTCTGGAAACCATTGCCCTCTTTACCCTTATGCCTCCTGTGGAATGAAGGATTCAGACTCACACAAGGCACCTCAAGAATTTATACCAGTAATTAGGGTAAGGTAGGGGCTGGGGGCACCCTCTATTGTCCCCCAAATAAGACCAGATAAGCAGTCTCACGTTCCCCTCACCCTTTGTATGGTGCAGGGTCCAGAGCAACAGTCACAGAATGATCATAAGGTCTGAGGAGCCCTATGTCTCCCTGCAACACATACAACAAGCCCACCCATCAGGACCTTAGGGATGGGCCCTGGTCAGAGGGCTGAGGTCCCTGCCAAGACAACATTAAGGAAATGCAAATCTTGCAATGCCAAGGAAGCCAGTCTAGGCCACACTGCCCAGCAAAGGGCAGAGAGAGCAGAAATGAAAGGGGTGAGACTGAGGGGTGGAGGACTGAGCACCACGGGATGCCGATCGCCTGGCTGCACGGAGCGGAGCTGCTCCAGCCAGAGACCCAGCGGCTTCGTCAGCCTTGACTGGGTGCAGGCAAGGAAGTTAATTAAAGTCTGCAGCCCTGTGCTCTCAGGGAGAACCTTGGCAGCCACAGGTTGCAGCCACAGATAAGACACATCCCGGTAGCCAAGCCCACGCCCTCCCCTCTCCAACTAGTGGGAGGGGCCTCTTATCGTTTCTTAAGGGAGCTTGATTTGCTTGGAAACTTCCATCTTGGGTCCTTACAAGGCAGAAGATTATTGTACCAGAGCAAAATGAATAGGGAATAACTTCATGTGTGTGTTAACGTGTGTATATTTATTGATTTGAGAGAGAGAAACATTGCTTTGTTCTTCCACTTTATTTATTTATGCATTCATTGGTTGTTTCTTATATGTGCCCTGACTGGGGATTGAACCTGCAACCTTGGTGTATTGGGACAATGCTTTAACCAACTGAGCTACCCGGCCAGGGCTAACATGTGTATAAATCATTGTATTAACTCAAGGAAGCACATGAATGGCATGGAACCAAGGCTGGAGAAGGTCAAGCATTTGTCTTGGCATCAAAGAGGCTGTACCTTATATTGCTTAGGGCTGACCTGACCTTTCCAAATTGGATATTTCAAGGCCCTCTGAGGCCATGGTTGAACTGTGCAGGTCTGATTTCATTTAAAATTGTATCAAATGAGTGTATTTATAAAACAACCATTAGTTCTATAACTCCTTGAAAAAAGAAATGCATTATGAGTATGTAGTATCAAACCCTTCTGGAAGAAGGCTGAGGATAAATATTATGGCAGAGTTTTCAATCCACGTCAGCAGCCGAAATGGCACCTTCCCCTCCCCAAACCTCCAGCTCACCTCTAACAAGCCCATCCAACCATCATTACTGTGCTGTGATGGCCCTTGTCAACTGCTTGACATGAGCCAGTTTTCAGAGTCTGGCACCCTTTTGTGCTGGCTCTAGACTGGAGCTGGGCCCTCTGGATGATCTTTTCCCGAGTGTCTGTAGAATCTCCAAATGGATTTAAATGTTAATTGAACTGATCTCCCAGCTGGATGTGACTGTCACACGCCTGCTCCCTCTCCATATGTCAGTGGAATGTACGTCATAGGGAGTGGACATGGCCTACAGTATCACTGCACCTGTCCACACAATCCCTCACCAACCTGCACTCTTAGAACCAGCCCCCGTCTCCCGCTACACCTGCTAGGCCCATTCTCAGGAGGCTTCAGAGAAGTAAAAAATAGCTCCTCATCAGAAAAGGCTCAGGCCCCTGCTTTGACATGAAACCCTTTGAGAATGGCCTTTTTTTTTTTTTTTTTTTTAGCTTCAAAGCCCACATGGTGGCAAAACTTCGAAGACAGGGCAGTGTCTGCCTTTGATGGTCCGGTGTCTTTCAAGCAGTAGTCTTAACCTTCTTCTAGGTCATAGACCCTCAGGAGACCTCATGAAAGCTAGAAGCCACATGTCATAAAAGTACATGAGCTAAATTTTTCAAAAAATGGTGCCCGCCATTGTAGTGAGCTGTGGACACTCTGAACACGATCCACACACCCCAGAGGAAGAATTCCTGCTCTACTATCACAGCCAAGATGTCTTTTCCAAGTCTTGTCTGAAGAACCTGAATGAGCGTTGACTCCTTTGACTGCAGTTCTCAATGTTTTTACTTTTTCCTCTTTCTCAGGGCTATGCTATATCCATTCACCCCATCCATCCATCCATCCATCCATCCATCCTTCCATCCAGGGCTGACGTTAAGTGAGTACATATGATTTTGGTTGTATTTTTTTTATATTCAGCATCCATTCTGATAGGTAGGTGCCCATGTCTCATAGGTTTATTTTGAAAATTGCGCCTGCATTTATCATTCATCCATCTGACTATATGGAGCCTTTTATCTAACCATTCATTCAGTCCCAGCATGCCATTTTTTTTTCAGTACCTTCTGTGTTCCAGGGCCTGTTTCAGGAACTGGGAAGACAGCAGAAAACAAGGCACAGATCTCTGCCTGCACAGCATTTATGTAGTTGGGTGAAGTGACGGACAAATAAAACAGCAATTACAACGCAGTGAGATAAACAGCTGGGGGAAAGAAAGGACACTTTGAGGGCATATAGAGGGAGAATTTAGCCCAGGTTTGGGAGCAGAGGATAAAGAATGCTTTCTGGAAAAAAGTATATGAAGTTGAAAATTAAGGATAAGTAAGAGTTACCCAAATGTAGTGCCCAAAAGAGCACATGAAAGAACACACCATCATCTGGAAGTTTGAGTTCTATCCTGAAGGCAACAGAGAGTAACTGCAGAGTTTTAGGCAGGAGAACAGCCATCAGATTTGTGTTTCCCAAAGATGGCTCCAGATCCACAGAGGAGAGAATGGGTTGGAGGAATCAAGGCTGAAGGCAGGAAGCCAATTAGACAGCTATTGCATCATTCCAGATGGTGGCCTGGACTTGATAATGGCAGCAGACTTGGAGGAAAGTGGGTGCTTTGGTGACATACCACGGGCAGCAATGATAAGATTTGGTGACTAACTTCGAGGGTGGGGCTGAGGGAGAAGGAATAGCCAAGGATAATGTCATGGTTTCTAGTTGGGGCAACCAGGGGGCTAGGTGCACTGCTCCAGGAAGAGGAGAAGAGAACCCAGTTCCCAGGGAGGCAGGATGGTAAGATAAACACAGCTTTCCATATTTTGAGCTTCACTTGTCTGCAAGATATTCAAGCAGAGGACTGGTAGCCAACTGGATCTGAAATGCAAGAGAGGGGTCACTAATGCACATATGGTCCATAACGTCTGGAGTTGAGTGTGCAGAGCAGAGATTCTCAACAAGGAAAGTTTGCCACCTGCTTCAAGGGACGTTCTGGGATGTGCGCAGGCAGTTCTCACCTGTCACTATGATTGAGGACACTAGTTGGCTTTTCCTGCGTGGGGGCCAGGCATGCTAGATGCCCTGCATGTTGGCGACGTTCCCAACAAAGACTCCTTCATCTTTCATGCCTTTCTCTCCATTTATAGTGATCTGAGCTTATAGATTCTAAGTCCAAACAAACACAAAACATTTCTTGACATTGCTTTAATGCACATTGAATTTTCTAAAACTGTAACTGCAGGGTAAGGTGAGGGAAGATTTTTTTCTCTAACAGTGGCTCCCATATTTTTTATTTCCAGCCCAGATTTCTCTCCTGAAACCCTGCCTGCCTGTCCATGGGCATGTTCAACATTTCCACTTGGATGCGTAACAAGCAGATCAAACCTAAACTGTCCAACATTGGACAGCAAACCTCTCCCCTCCCACAACACCTGCCACCCTCTCTTGCCTGCCACCCTCTCTTGCCCGCCTCCCTGGATAGGGACTTTGAGTTGCTTATGCCAATACCTCAAGTCAGCCTGACTCCTCTTTTTCGCTCGTATGCAACTCATCAGGAAATCCTGGTGGCTCTATCGTCGAAATATCTCCAGAATCTCACCACCTGTCTCCATCTTCATACAATCATCTCTCTGCTGCCTGGCTTGTTGCATTTGTACCTAACCAATGTCGCTATTGTTCTTGCTCTTCTACAGTTTATACTCAATAGCAGGGAGCTATTAAAACCTGACCACGTCACTCCTCCACTCTAAACCCTCCAACAGCTCCCGTTTGTTTCACTTGGAGAAAAAGTCGAGGGCCTCCAAAATCCCTCCCCTGGGGCCCACTTCCCTACTCATCTCATCTCCTTTACTCTCCTTCCGGCCCCAGGGGCCTCCTACTCTTCCTTAACACAGACGTGACAAGACCAACCTCGAATTTCAGCCTTGGCTGTTCCTTCTGCCCAAAATAGTACTCCTTCCATTATCCAAATGGCTGACTGCCACATTTTCAAAGTGTTAGCTCAGATCTCAATTTCTCAGTAAGGCCTACCCTGCCTGCCATTTTTTTTTTTAATGGCAATTTCTTCCAGTCAGCATCCCCAACCTCCCTTATCTTTATTCCATAGTTCTTACCACCTTTTAACATAGTGCATCCGTGTGCATTATTCAAGGCTGTAGGGGGTTTTGCTGTCTCTCCGCCCCACTAGATGCAAGTTCCGCAAGGGCGGGATCTTGCTGTGCTCACTTCTATTTCCCAAGTGTCTAGAATAAAACCTGGCAAATAAGTGCTCAATAAGTAGTTATTGAATAAGTGAGTGAATGAATGGTGGTAAAATCAGCTCCTATACTATGCCTTCCTCCCAAAGCATTGATTCTGGTTTACATTCCGCAAGAGGTTTTCTTCCTCATAGTCAAGGGTTAGCATTCAGAATCAAAACACAAAAACAACCCAGTCGCCTCCTCCCTCAAAATAACCACAGAGAAGCAGCGGCAACGAGAACAAAAGTTTTGCTTTTCAAGAGTGCTGTCTCTACTAGGGCTTCAGATCCATCTAGAACCTCAGCTGTGTCCTTGGTTTAGGCCAGGACTGTGGGGAGGTTGGGAAATGAATTTAAGGTGTTTCAACAGGAGTAGAGGATATCAGAGTAAATAACCCTCAGCCGATGTCTCAGAACACGCCCGTCTGTCTATCTCTGAGCAGCTCCGATCTTTGGGATATTCTTTGGTTATGCCATAGTCTTTGGGAGACAAGCCCTCATTTGTTTCGTTTTTAATCTTTTAGTCATTCACTTGCGTTAAGTCAAAATGCTTCCTCTTTGTGCTCCGATAAGGCGCTTAAAAATGTTCCTTGGCACTGTTTTTCTGTGTATTCAAGTAAGTTGTTTACATTCCCCCGGCCCCCGCCCAAGAGCCTGAGACTCCTTTGAAGAGAGACTCTGGGCCTTTTTTCCTCTGTATCCCCCACAGCCAAGTGCGTTGTACACAGCTAACTTCGTTGTTTGTTGAATTAAACTGCAGTGAATGGGGCTGAATTAAAAGCTACTTTTAAAATGCAAATATGCTATCTGGGCTCCACAAGAGATTAAGGTGCCCATTAAAACCTTGGCGCAGAGTAAATTATTGGATCAACTAATAACCACCCAGTAGGCAGAGAAAGGCTGTAACATGGGAGAGAATAGCTTGGACTTGAAAGAGCTTCTCCAGAGGGGGTTGGGGGGGTCAGCAATGAGACACGAGCCACGCCTTGGCTGAAGAGCAAACAGGTTAGGATATATACTTAACGTAACAGTAAAGGGAGCATGTACTTGGAAGCCAGAAAAAGCGGAGTCCTAGTTCCAGTGCTGCTGCTCACTCGCTCCGTGACCTTAGGAAAGTTCATTAGCCCCTCTGGATCACAGGCGTGCACAGTCAGATGGCAAAGGTTTGTCCAGCTCACCTTTCTTCCCGAAGGCTGTGTCCTTTGCACTCGCTCAGTAGCAGGTGTCTCCTGGCTGTGTTGTCGACAGCGGCCTGGCACACCGCGGGCTCTCGAAGAATCCTGGCTGCATGGGGCCTCAGCCCGATCTGCATGGGGAAGCAATGCCACGTGTTCCCCCTCCACCTTGCTCTAGTTACGTGCTTCAGCTCATGGCGCTTCGCTTTTAAAATCTATGAAATGAGAAGTTCAGTGCCTTCCTCTCGGCTTACCGCAAGAATTAAATGAGAAGGTGTGCAGGGCACTTTGCACATACAGTTGACCGAGTATCAGTTCTCTCTGTTTCCCATCGCTAACGCACCTAATGCCACTTCCACACATCTCTGGCCAGAACAGGAATCACTTGGCATGTGGCTTTACCTGAAATTTTCCTTTCCGAATGAATTGCCGACCGAATAAGACGTGAATTGCTTCTGGTGGACTCTCTGACTTCTCCATATGTGAACTTGAACTGAGGCATCGTGCACTTGGGTGTCTTCACTTCCTTCCCCCCAAAGAAAGAGACAAAAATGCACCACGTTCACTCCCCCTCCGCTGAGCAGCAGCGATAAACAACCAACAGGTACAGGAGCCCAGCTTCAGCCGCTGTGTGGCTTTGAACTGCTAGCAGCCCTCCAGTAAATGGGCATGAGCCCCCACCCCGTGACAGTGGAGAGTTTACAGCTCACAGGTGCAAGAACAATTTGTCAATTAGCCATAATACTGCTCTTCACCATGGTTTTCCAGGAGGTTCGTGGGCGGAGAGACTCAGGCCAGGCGGGAACTTGGCACAGCAGCCGCAGTTGAGCAGTCTGAGATGTGTATTCCCAAAACAGCTTCTGACCCCGCAGCTTTGCCATGCAGAAGACCATGGTGGTGATATGCACCACTTATATGAATGGGCCACCTCAGTGGTAATCTTTTTAAATTCTTTTCTAATTGAATTTATTGGGGTGACATTGGTTGATAAAATTATATAGGTTTCAGGTGTACAATTCTACAATACATCATCTGTATATTGCATAGGGTGTTCACAACCCCAAGTCAAGTCTCAGTCCATCACCCTTTGCCCCCGTTACCCTCTGCCCCCTCCCCCCTCCCCTTTCCCTCTTGTAACCACCACTCCGTTGCCTGTCTGTGAGGTTTTTTTCCTGTACTTAATCCCTTCATCTTTTTCAAATGCATGGACTTATTCAAAGGCCTCTTTCTATCTGATCAGGCCGAATCGTCCTTTTGGTTCAATTGTGTCTCCAAATCTCATCCATTTTCTCTTTTCATGTCTGTTCTGTCCATCTGATCCTTAAGCCTTTGCTCCTCCTGGTGAGGAAGAACAGACGTGGCAGGTGAGCTTGCATTCTCCCTTACAGGAAGGAGGGGTTCCGACAAGTAGAGGGAGGCAGACGGGTGGTCCAGCTTGGGAGAGCCATGGGGCATGCGCCTGGCTTGGAGAGAGCACAGTGGAGAAACTGGGGTGTGTGGCGTGGAGAGCCAGTTAGGAGGCAGGGGGAGATGAGGTTGGAAACAGGCTGGAGTCCAGTTGCTGAGAAACTTGATAGCCTCATAAATGCATTTCTTACTTGATTGTGGAACCCAAGGGGAGCCGTGGGCAGCCATGGGAGGTTTTAGGGAAGAGGAATTCTGTCACCGGTCCTGTGTCTGTGCCAAGGACTGATTGGAGCAGAGCCGAGAAGCAGTGACATTAGTAAGGTTTATTCAAATTTCTTCTTCAGGGAAGGTGACTCAGCCCAGTGCATTCGGAGCCCCTCGGTGTGATGGGCGCTGCTCTAAGGCTGTCGGGAGCCGAGGTGTGAGTCACCTTGGTGTTCACTCTCAAGGTGCATGATGTGGTACAAGTTCACGTTCAGCCGGCATTGCTGGGCGTCTGCACTGTTAGGGAGGAACATTTTCACCACAGGAACAGAATATCCAAATACGAGTGGCTTATGCAATAAAGACCTGAGTTAGCTCACATGACAGGGAGCGTGCAGTGTCGTTAGAGTGTTAGCCAGTGACTGTCCCTCGTCCCGGTTCTCTCTCTGGATGCGGGCGGGTGGTCACCATGTGCCATGCACTTACCACGTAGTTGGAGGCCCTGGCTCTGGACCAGCCGGGAGCCTGCCGTTGACTGTGTTGCTGCTGCTTCCCCAGACTTGCAGCCTCTGCAGCTGCCTTACCCAACTCCTGCCATAAGTCTGGCCAGCCTCCCCAGAGGGAAAATGCTTCATCCTGCCAGCCTCCCCCAGACCAGGTACTCAGGCACCCCACTCCTTTCACACCTGAGACTGCTTCCTAGAGGTTTCAAGTGCAAAGACTCTTCTGTGATCTAAAGAAATGAAAGTAGTCAGCCTCCTCCCCAGTGACACTCGCAAATCCAGAAGGTACATAATGGCTAAAATCTATGATGAATTTAGAGATGCTTTTAGAGAAATTTCAGCTTTATTGATGAAAACAGAAGTGTGCCTCCACAGTGGTGACTGTTTACACGTTTAATAAAAAGTTGGGCATGTGAATTTATAAGACGCCTTATCTACCTACCTATGTCAATTAGCCATAATATTGGAATTCTGGAATATTCATGGATATAAGAACCCTAAACAATGATCCTGTAGCTTCAGGGGGTGTCTGACCTCTGGTTTAAAATATGTGGTATTCACAATAACTCTATGGATATTTTTTTAAGTGAGGAAACCAGGACCAGAAGTTAAAAAAAAAAAAAAACTCACGAAAGCCGATCTGCCAGAGCAGGGATTTCAGTGTCAAGCAAATATGTACTCAAACCTGTGCCCGCACCAGCGTGGCTTGGGAATTCTTCCTTTTTGTCTTCCACCTCTGGGCCCCTTTGCCCCGCCGCTGAAGTGAAGCTAACCTCTGCTTTTGCACTTCCGACCCCTTCCACGGCTGCACGCTCCACTCAGCATGAGGTTCTGGCCCGGACCCTACAGGGCGATTTGTCATTTTACAAAACAAATACAGTTTGGGTGAGAAAAGAGCCAAGTGATAAATAATCTCAAACCAGAAAGCTACTGTGGAAGTTTTTAGAGCAAAAGAGAAAAACAAAAACAAACCCCAAGAAAACATAAAAGCTCAGGATGATTTATTTCATAATTTAAAAATCAAAATTGCCTTCGGGCGGTGGACTGGTTTGCCCAGTTTTACCCTAGAGTGAGTCATAACAGCTGAGTCGTGTACCCTTGGAAGACCAGGCCCTCTCTGGGGAGAGTGCCGAGTGTCATTAAGCTCGGGACTGCGTGCGGCTGTGCCAGATTCAAATGTCTTTTGAAATTGAGACCAACAGAGGAAAAGCCTCGGGGTCAGTGTGGTGTTCCTCCAGACCACGTCCGGTCCCTGCATCGCCACCCAGGAGGTGGCAGGGAGGGAACTGTGGGGAGCAGAAAATCACTTTGGCCTTTGGGGCAGGGGCCAAGAATGAGGAAGGGGAGGCTTTCTGTTCAGGGGGCAGCGGGACAAGGGGGAAGGAGACTATCGATGTCATGGGGCAGACGGAATGCTGTCTGCCATCGGAGCACAGTCTGCACACAGCCACCAGCAGCCCAGACCTGTATCGGTTATCTGTGGCCAGGATGATGCCGTGTAACAAACAGTCCCCAACCCTCAGAAGCATACAGCGGTAGCATTGACTTTCCTTTTCTAACAAGTCTCGGCTGCCTTTGCCATTGTGTCTGTGGTCCACTAGGAGATGATTGATCTAGAACAGTTTCCCTCCTGTGCCTGGCAGTGGCTGGCTATCTGCTGAAGCCGTGGAGGTTCCGGGGGAGGAAAAACTGTACCTTGATGGACACAGGTGTCCAAAACTGAGAAAGAGATGACGGTCTGGTCAGCGCATCTGTTTCACCTTATTATTGACTCATTCTAGGTTAGGGGACTCTGGGACCCCCAGGGTCAAGGTCTCACCTGCATCCTACAAACCGTGTTATATACAAAGGGCCCTGGCAGACACTCTGCCTTCTGGGGAGTCATCCCCCAACCTGCCAAACTGTTCTGATGCCACAGTTATGTCATGTAGAGAATCATTTACAGTAAAATGTCTAGCTCTGTGTGTCAGACTCGCCAGTGTGGCCATAGAAGACTCAGGAGACACACAGGAAGGCTGAGGCCGGGGCCCCTGGAGGCACCCTACAATTTCTATTCCCCTCTCCTGCCTCTATCATTCTCCGGCTCTAGTTCCAGCCCTCCTTAGCGCTGGCTTAGCAGCCTGGGGTTCTTTGGAATTACCTAACCCATCCCACCCACACTAACTTAGTGTGTTTCCTTCATCCGGCAGTTTCCTAGATTTGCACCATCACCACCAAGATTAGCCTTGGCCCCCAGGTTCTGTCCCAATGCCACTTAGCAGTTGTGATGGCTTAGCCAGGGCTGGTGGACCAACTGCACCGATGCCCTCCGTTCAGTCCCAGGTGGCTGAGTTTGAGACCTGGCTCTGCATCGATTCCTTGCATGACCCTGGGCTCGTCACCTAGAACCATCCGCACCTCAGTTTCCTCATCATTGACACGAGGAAATATTATTTCCCAGGGCTGTGTTAAGAACTCTGTGAGATGAAGTATATAAAATGCTTAATACAGTGCTGCTAATTAGTGAGTGCTCCATTAATTTACATCTCCAGTCGGAGCCTCCCCCTACCCGTCTGCCCACACGCACTTTGAATGCTAGGCCTGCGTAAATAACTGTCCACTCCGCCTCTCCACTTTGATGCCTAATGGGCATTTCCACGGCAATGTGTCAAAATGAAACTAGGGATTTCCCACTGTAACCTGTTCCCCATACAGCTTTCCCATCTTGGTGGATGGGAGCACCACCTTCCAGGGTCTCGGGCTGAAATCCGGGCCCTCCTCTGCTACCACATTCCACATCTGGCCCATCAGCACATCTGCCTGGTTCCACACGCAGACCACATCCAGAGTCAGACCATCTCCCACCGTCTCCACGGCCCCAAACAGACCCAGCCTCCACCTGTCCCCCTGCCTCCACCTTGAGTGGAGTCTGAGAATAATCCTCTCTGGTCGTGAGGTCCCATCCCTCTTCAGCTCAGGACCCTCCAGCAGACTCCCATTCCACTCAGAATCAAAGCCAAAGTCCTGGTGGTGACCTACAAGGCCCCACATGCCGTGCCCACCCCCCTTTGCTCTTTGATCTCATCTCCTACTCCCCTGACCCTGCTCTCTCCTCTCCAGCCACAGGGCACTCCTCGCTGCGTCCCCAAACACCCAGGTACACTCCACCTGAGGGCCTTCACACAGGCTGTTCCCCCGCTTCCCACACGTTCCCCCGAACAGCTGCATGCCCCGTGCTCCCCTTCGGGTTCTCCAGCACAGGGTGTTCCTGAAAGACATCCACCCTCTCTCCCTGTTCTCAACCCTCCCTCTCACCCTCAGCTCTCTCAGTCTCTTTAGTCCTATTCTTTTCCCCTCATTTTCTTTGGCATTTATCAGATTCTAATACGTTATATAATTTATTCATGTATTGCCTTTATTATTTACTCTCTCTCTCTCCCCCTGCCTGAATGTAAACTCCAACAGGAGTTCTGTCTGTCCTGTTCACAGATGGATTCCAAGTGCAGGACACAGAGCTTCAAACAGAGTGGGTGCCCTATGAATATTTGTTTAAGGAATGAATAGACTCATAGCTATAAGTATCGTCCTGCTCTGAGCCCCTTATAAGAAGGAGCTGTGTCTCAGTCCTGCCTGTATCCCCAGCCCTCACCGTGGGGCCCGGCACTGCTAAGATGCTCAGCATAGCTTTTTGGAAAGGATGAAACCCAGAAGCTTCCCCTTCCTGGAGACCGGGGATGCCAAGCACGGAGCCCATACTGACTTCCCTGAAAGGACCAGCCCACACGTCCTACCCTGAGAGAGGAAAATTGCCTCTGACATGTAATTTAGAACCTGACATGCCTGGATATAAAGTCTTACTTGAGGGAATGGAATCAAACCTAAGGGCATCTCCCCTCCACCAAATGGATATTCTGGATTTACCCTCTCCTGTTCCCACCCAGCCTCTCAGGCTGCTCCCCCGGGGGATGGACAGAGTTGCCATTCGAAGGCTGATGGTCTTACTTTACCCAAGTAACCCCAAGTCCCCTCAGAGTCTCACTTTAATATCTGATCAGGGATGGGCTACCACCTTTCTGATTTCCAAGAAGATGGCTATTTGCAAGCCAGGAAGAGGGCTCTCATTAGGAACCAAGTTGGTCAGCACGTTGACCTTGGACTTCCCAGCCTCTAGAACTGTGGAAAATAAAGACCAAATCCACCCAGTCTAGGGCATTTTGCTATGACAGCCTGAGCTGACTAAGACACTTGTCCTCACAGCATACACATGGCTGGCAGCTTCTGATCAAAAGTACCTGTCTCACCTTGTTCCACCACTGAGTCCTGAGAGCTTCTTGGGTTCTCCAGAAGAGATGGAATTACTGAGACTTCTCTACCTATCCCTTCTGCCTTCTTTAAACTTTCTCAGTCTTGGTCACTGGGCCACTGAATCTTCTGAAGTCCCAAGTAGTCCTAGGGAAAGCAACCAGTCTGTAAGATAATCTGAGCATGTTAGAAATCGCCCCCTACTGGGAAGTCAGGGAATGGCCTGGACAGGGATCCGGTTTCTGGGGCCAGGTCTCAACAAGCATGTCTCACAGGAATCACCAGGGGGTACCTGACCAGAGAGGCCAGAAGTCAAGGTGCCTACTTGTGGACACTTCATAGCTGTGTGTGTGTGTGTGTGTGTGTGAGAGAGAGAGAGAGAGAGACAGAGACAGAGACAGAGACAGAGACAGAGACAGAGAGAGGGATGGGAGGGCAAAGATAGCGATGTACATGGTCACATGCAGGTGCAAGAAACATTATTGCAGTGAACTGGAAAAGGTATGAGTGAGGTAAATGTTTCCAAGGAAAACCTCAAAGAATTCTTTCTTCTGCAGATATTTTGAATACCCTCATATGCCATGTCCTTTTATTCCATTAAGGCCTTCTAACATGCTTTTAATGTTAATCAACTGAACTGTTTGCTTCACCAAATACCAGAAAATTATTCACACCTGTGTTAGAGAATTAACAGCTTTATACTGAATATGACATTGGCTTTTTAAAAAAATAATTACTACCTATAATAATCATCTTAATAATGTCATTGTCAAGGTCAAGCAAGTCATCTTCTCTGGTATAAGGAAATCTTAACTTTTGCTTCAACATGGATGGACTCGGAGGGTATTATGCTAGGTGAAATAAGCCAGTCAGAGAAAGACAAATACCATATGATTTCACTTATACATGAAATCTAATGAACAGAATAAACTAGCAAACAAAATAAAAACAGACTCAGACACAGAGAACAGACCGACAGCTGTCAGAGAGGAAGGGATTGGGGGACTGGATGAAAAAGCTAAAAGGATTAAGCAAAAAAACCAACAACTCATAAACACAGACAACAATAGTATGGTGATTACCACAGGGAAACAGGGTGGGGGGGGATAAATGGTGATGGGAGGGGACTTGGCTTTAGGTGGTGAACACACAATACAATATACAGATGATGTATTATACAATTGTACACCTTAAACCTATATAATCTTATTAACCAACGTCACCCCAGTAAATTCAATTAAAAATGGCATTTTTCATGTACATTAACTAAATACCGGATTGAGGAGAAATGATGCGGTTTGTGGGTCACAAACCAAAGCTGTTATTCTTCAGAGAGTCTCTGTCAAAATGGCTTCCATCTTTCCATCACTTTCCTCGGAGGAAATGTTGGACGACAGAACCGGGAGGGCACAGTCTTGATTGGAACGTGTCAGGAACTCAATGTCATTGCGTGACATTGTACAGGGATATTTGCTAGGTTCTGCGCTCATGTCCGAAACACCCAGGTGCCCTTCGTCCTCACAGGGCAGGGAGGATAATATGACAGAGATGCCCACATAAGGCCCAGAGTGTATCAGCATTCCCAAGCATATACTGAAGCCATGCCTACAGGCGCCGAACATCCTGAAACACACAGAAAGCTGGATACATGTTTGTTGAATTTAATATCGAGATGAATGAATACAAGCATCGAAATGAGAATGAGAATATGAATAGCTAGCTATTCTGTTGTTCTCCAAGTGGGCAAAACACATGTGAGGCTGGGATTTGTCCTGAGCCACTGTGCTTTGAAATCTATAGGCAGCCTGGACTGTGGTAGGGGGGAGGGTACCTGGGTCTCGAAACAATGTTCTGTGAGAAGAGTGGAAGGAACGGAGAACGTTCAGCCCAGGAAAGTACTCGCGGAGCGTGACGTGATCCTTGTCTTCAGATGGTTGAAGGCTCTGGGTGCGGAAAGGTTGCTTTGTATGGCCTTAAGGAGAAGGGGACCATGCATGTGAATTACTGAGATACGTTTTGCCTTAGGATCTAAAATTTAACAACTTTCTAATGGTAGAGCTGTTAAAGATAGACTGGGCTGATTCGATAGGAAGTCAGGTATTTACAACTAAAGGTCTTCAAAAGATGTTCTGTCAGGTGATAGATTCAAAAGTTAGTCTGGATTGCCTTTAAAGAAAAAGTTTCTTTGGCTCTATGAAAGGGGAAGAAAATTACTCTATTAGTTGGAGTAAGGGCTAGGCTGCCATAACAAAGAGACTGAAAAATTTCATCACTTACAGAGCAAAGAAATGTATGACTCTCTCACCTAACTGTGTAAGGCAGGTCATCAGCCCCTGCTCCCTGACAGTATCATGGAAACCAAGCTGTTGTGGGTGTGGCGTGAGGCTCCCAAAGTGATCCCAGCCATCACTGCATCAAATAAGTGAGGAGGAAAGAGGCAAGCCCCGGGCTGATGCTTCCAACTAACCGAGGGACACAGAAGCCACTCACATTACCTCTATTCCTGTTCCACTGCTATGTCTGGTCACATGACTAGAAGTCACTGCAAGGGGTGCTGGGAAATGTAGTCTGAGCTGAGCAGCCAGGAAGGAGGAAAAACGGACTGTGCTGCAATCATCTATCAATTTAATTGTCTGTCAACTTACATGCTTATTAGTCTATTAATACTAATAAGAAATAATATGTTAATATTAATATCAATAGAGTTAAAAACAGCTTCAGAAGCAATCTGCCTGGTTTCAACACCTAGCTCCACCATTTAATAATTGAGAGTGGGCAAGTAAAACTCTGTATCCTTTAATTTACCTGTTATTCTTTATCTGTTACACGGGGATAATAAAACTACCTAATGAGGTTTTTGTGAGGATCAAATGAAATAGTGAAACAGAAGTGCTGAGAACAGTGCCTGGCACCTAGAAAGGGCTCATTAAGCATTACGGCTTAAAACGTTGTAAATGTGGGAGGAGGAAGTGCGTTCTTCAGGGTACCCTGCCCTTGACCCAGGTGAGCAGAATGCGAAGGATTTTCAGGGTGTGTAACTGAAAAGCCTGATTCGGCCTTTTTCACTTCCAGAAATGGCCCACTCCCATCCTCCGGTTCCCACTTATTTGCCAACTCAGATAGAAATAGTTGCTTTGTGGGGTTCCTTCCTGGCCCACCCTCCCGCCTGCTTTGGGAAAGGAGAGCAGACTAGGAAAACTGTGAAGTGCCGTCCCTGAGTGTTCCATAATGTGATTAGATTCTAAGCAAATAAGCACATCCACCTGCTGATTGAACTCCAATCAGCCTTTGGAAGAAGGATAAAAACCTCATTGCAAGAACAAATGCCAACCCACAACTAAATAAATAAATAAGTCACCCCGTCTCCGAGCTGGCTTGCATTAGCAAACGAGTAATCAGGGTTTTTACGTGGAAACATAATTCCGCCATCTCATTTGGGTTTTTATGATGAATTTTGCACGATGCCTGAGGCTGCCTTACAGGGGACGTGGGAAGGCCTTCTCTGATTAATGGAGCTGATGATTCCCTCTGAGAGGTTAAGGCTGCTTGAAAATCCAACCCATTAATTAGCAAGAGCCCTGGCTGCCGGGGGTGGTCTAGGCCCCATGGGGAGCCATGGAGTTGGCCACGTGGGAAGACTCCTGCTGGAAGCCGTGGCGCAATTGGAAGGAGAGAAGGGTGGGAGTGAAACTGGGTGAGGGGGGTGAGATGTAATTGTTCCGAGCACCTCTGTGTGCTAAGCACTGTAAATGGAATTGCATTTAATCCCCACAACAAACCCACGAGGGAAGTGTTTTAACTCCTACTTTCATGAATAAGGACACTGGGGTCCAGACGGGTTAAGTGACTTGCCCAAGTTACACAACTCTGCTTTTCTCCTCCTCCTCCAGAAAGCCACTTTCTCCTAACACTGATGGATAATCCGAGCCATGTTCTGTAGAAACTCCCAGCCTGATGGGTGAAGTCTGTCACCTGCGTGCTGAAAGACGACCCTGGGTAGCTCATTTACAACATGCAATGCAGGTTATAAGACGCAGGGGCTCTCAGAAGGGACTTGCATAGCTAGTAAGTGGCAAAGTCAGGGTCCTAATGAAAATGTGTGAGATTCCAATGCAAGCAGTTGACAGTTTATTGGAAGGGTCGGGCTTTGACTCAGCTTCAAGGAATAAGTAGTGTTGGCAATGGAAGAGGAAGCATGACAGGTGGATGGATGGGGACCCAACACAATTGCAGGCTGAAGTGAGTGTCCTTGAACATATGAACATGCACCTGTCCCCATTCCAGCTCCCAACTTGCATCCCTTGCTCTTTCCTTCACCCTCAGCCCCCACCTGCCATATTGCTCCCACACATCTCCGCCCCCACGCAGCTGCCTATGCTCCTGCCTGCCCAGTGCAATCTCACCACCCTTTACACTCAGCCCAGCATGCTGTCTGCTGGAGCTCTTTGTATAATTCACCCGCTCACTGAACAAGCATCAGTTTAGCATGTACTATGTGCCCAGTGACCTCAGGTCCTGGGGATTCTGTAGTGGACAGTATGAAATCCTTGCCCTGATGGAGCTTACCTTCTAATTTAGGAGGCAGAAAATAAGCAAATACAGCTGACCCTTGAACAACATGTGTGTTAGGGGCACCAAACCCCAATGCAGCAGAAAATCAGTGTGCAACTTCTGACCCCCCAAAACTTAACTACTAATAACCTACCGTTGACCAGAAGCCTTACCAATAACATAAACAGCCAATTAATACATATTCTGTATATGAATTATATACTGTATTCTTACAATAAAGTAAACTAGAGAAAAACGTGCTGAGGAAATCATAAGAAAGAGAAAGTGCATTTACTGTATTTATTGAAAAAATCGCTGTATAAGTGGACTCCCACAGTTCAAACCCATGTCGTTCAGGGGTCAACTGTATGCAGCTAAACACCCAAATTTTGTGAAGTGGTGTTAGGGCCATAAAGAAGAAGAAGTTGTGTGTGGTAACAGGGAGTGAGGGGGTCCAGGGAAGGGCTGAACTACAGGTAGCAGGGGAGGGAGACCTCTCTCCTGAGAAGATTGACATTGGAGGGGACACCCAGGTGAAGTGGAGGAGGGCCCCACGCAGATGCTGGGAAGGTGGAGCCTGCAGGCTTGTTCAGGAACCAGCCAGGGGGCAATATACCTGGGGCAAGGGAGGGGGAAGGAAGACTGGGGCTAGACGATGACCGGGCGGGGACAGGGGCCTTGCTGTCCCTGCTCAGCACTGACTGCTGTCTGCTTTCCCCTGCTCTGCACAGTCTCCATTGCCTTTGTCTTTGCTTCTCTACCCTGCTTCAAGTCACACTCTGGTCAACCGTGAGCGTATCTGTCCTCCCCGGGACTGCGGCCCATTGGGGCTGAGGGCCTCGTTTTCTCTATCATCATGGCCCTCGTGCCTAACACAGAGTGGCTCTCATACCTCTGCCTGGCAACAGGCACAGATTGGAAGGACTCAGCTGAAAGGTCTAGCAGTGGGGTGTGGAGTCAGGCATCCTGGCACCTTGTGGCCCAATACACCTTATCTGCAGGGCCCGGCTCAACAACCTAGTCTAACCAGTCTGATCACAGGCACGTGTGATACTCAGAGCCAGGGGGTATGTCACGCCAGTGACCTGTGTGTTAGTCATCAGATGGGTTCCAGCAACAGGGACGAGACCCCAGGGGAATGCTAAGGGGTAGATAAAGGAGTGGGGAGGCTGAGACTCAGGACAGAACTCTGACTGCAGCTGTAAAATGATCCCTTCAACAGAAAACTGAGGCAGGAAGCTTGTTTATGGGGCTGGGCTAGCCCAGCAAGGTGAGGCTCTGACTCAATGCCCCATAGATACCCAGACTCACCCCTACACCCCCAGGGGTATCCAGTCCTAGGCTTGTAGCTGCATCAAGAGTGCAGACAACAGTTCTGACGGAGTCAGGGGCTGGAAGGGAGCTCCATCCAGAGACTGAAGATGCCTTAGTTTCTGGCCTCTTTACATACAGAGACCACGCTGCAGCCGCGGATGCACAGGGGGGCTCTAAGTGTGCTAACTTCCTGCTCCCTCAACAGCGCGCACTCTGCGCACACAACCCCTTCCCCTGCCTTCTTCCTGCGTGAATTCCTTGGACAGCCTCATGTGACAATCGGGGCGGAGGTTGCGGGGAGCACTTCCTACCCAATAGAGCTCTCAGAACTAATTCTGAGCCTGAAAATAAATTTGTAGCTGCAAACGTGTAACAACTTCTGGATCCACCACTGCTTCCCATCCTCCCTCCAGTGATCAATCAAAGAACTTTTAATTAGCTCCCTTGGCGTTCCCGATCTCCTTCAGGCTTGCTGGCCAGGCTCTGGCGAAGCCCCCAGAGTCGCTGGATGTAAAGGTGGGCTCTTCCAGCTCACAGGCGACCCTCATCTCTGCTGGCACCAAGCACTCCAAAACTATGTGAAACACGCTGGTACCTCAGACAACAGACGCGAGGTGAGCAGAGCTCAGAAAAACAGAAGGTCCTCATAGGACCTCCTAGTCTAATAGTCTCATTTTACAGATGAAAAACTGAGATCCAGAGAGAAAGAGAGAGAGATCTTTCTGTGTCATTTGGCTTGATTTGGGCCTTTGAAGAAATTGCCTGCATCACTGGTTTACTACCTCTTGGTTTATTTTAATCTCTACTACTAGTCTTTCCTTTTTGGTGACTTTGTATGAAATATGAGCGTTCTGGAGCACCGCTATGGAAACAACCCCTCACAATCTGAAATGGACAGGAGCTTGGAAAAGACATTAAGAAGTGGATGTTCCTATTAGCATTCCTCCCGTTTCTGAAAATACCTACACTGGGCCCAGGCTCAGGGATACCCAGGTCCCTATTTGGACATCCCATTGAACCAGAAAACTACAGGTAGAGCTAGATTTGGGTGGAGTGGTCTGGGAAGCCCCATGGAGGAGATGACATTTGAGCTGAGTTGTGCATGACAAGGATGAGCAGCCATGGGGCGATCTGAGAGCAGAGGGCTCTGAGGAGCCTCATGTGCAAAGGCCCTGAGGTAGAAACAACTCTTACATTAAAAAGAGAAGAAAAGCCACCAATCTAAGCTACTTAATCTAATACCAATCACTCCCTTTTTTGTCATTCTACTTTATTATCTTTATCAACACTGATCACTGTCTGCAAATGTCTTGTTTCTGCATTATTGATGGTGTTCTGTCCCCACTCCCTAAAGCGTGAACTCTATGAGAACAAGGACCTAGTCTATCTTGTTCATTGTCATATCCCCATTGCCTGAAAAGTAGTAGGTACTGCACAAATATTTGTTGAATGAATGAATCAATAAAAGAATCCATGCCACATGTGCTATCAGACAAGGTTAGAGGAGGCAGAAGACAGAACATGTGGGGAGTTAAAGTGCACTCTAAGTCTGATGCGGAAGTAAAGAGGGGACTCATATGCACACTCTGTTATGTGGAGAAGATACTGTACAGAGCATAAAAAAAAGATGCAAGTGCAAATGATATGACACATTCCTGCTGCTTGGCAAAGACAATTTTTATGCCCACTGTCTCCCCACCACACAGTGAGAAAGGGTTTCCCTGACTCTCTTCTGACCTACAGGAGCCCAGTGCTGAGGTTCCCAGCACAGGCAGAGAATGCAGGGACAGGATCGGTTCCAACACATCCTGACTTCAGTGCCCACAGCCCTCATCCATGTGTCTTGCTGGCAACTGCCCCTAAGAACTGCACCACCTTGGCCTCCCCAGCTGGAAAGAGGGCTCAGGTGGGCAGCAGCAGCCCCGTGACCCAGGGGAGGCCCTGCCTTTTTGCAGAAAGAGGAAAATGCCCCTGGTTGTTATTGAAATAGTGGATGCATAAGGTGCCTCAATCAGACACATTCAGAGTTTTTTTAATGACTTTTTGTGTCAAATGGAACATTTAGTTGTTAAACAATAGAACTGCTTTGCCAAAGAAGAATAGGAGGAGGAGGAGCAGCGAGGGAACCGTTCAGGCAGATGTGCGGTGCTCCAGGTGAGAGAAGACAATAGCTTGCACTGGAGTTGCAGCTGTGGAAACGGAGAGATAGGAAGGGATTCAGGATGGATTCTGGAGGCAGAGCTTTAAGGACTTACTCTTGAATTGAACGTGGAGAATGATAGAAAACAAGTCATCAAGTAAACAGTCCGCAAATCCAAATCTGCAGGATGGAACCCTTCTCCAAACTCCCATGTGCAACACCCTATTTCACACCCCTACCCAAGTGCCCTATGATAAATCTAAAAGTAGAATCTTTATCTTCTTTCTACTGAAATAAATATTGCTTCCCTTATCTTTATTTATTGCTTCAGAGAAGGACCCAGATTGGTCCATTTGGATCACATATCCACTCCTTGGAGGAAGGGATTGGGGAAGTGTGATTGGTAAGGCTTGGGTCCTGCGGGTGGGAGAAGACTGTGATTGGCTGGTTTCCCCGAACCAAATAGAATTGGGAGGGGCAGTCTGCCAGAGGATGGGTGGGGGAGGCAATACCAGAAGAGGAAGGCGATGAGTGCCTGGCGGACAAAAACAACAGATGCCATCCACCAATGACACATTATTGCCCTCAAGATGAAAGATAAGCCCTCTAGTGTGACACACAAGGACTTTGCCGTCTGGCCTTGTCTACCTCCCCTGCCTCATCTCTTAGGCGTCTCCCTAACCGTGCTCTGGCGGTGCTGAACAGCCTGCAGTTCCCGGAGGAGACCCTGCTTTCCCCCTTACCTCCGACCTCTGCTGGAAATGCCCCCTGCCTGCTTCTTTGCCCAAACCCTGTTTTATCCATAGGTGATGTTTGAAGAGAGAGCCTTCCTGATAGTCAGGCTGTCTTGGACTCTACGCTTCCATCTTGCATCCCCTGCAGCCTCGGAAGTGTCTGTTTAGCCCTGTGTGCGCACTGGGCCAGGAGCTCCTTGAGAGAACAGCTGTGCCTTTTATCTCTATTTCCACCCGCATTCTAAATGCTTCCATGAGTGTTTGCCGCATTGGTGAATAGGAAGGAAGAGTCGGGAGAGAAGAAAGGAAAAAGGAAGGAGGGAGGGAGGAGTCTTAGCAATGAATGAGAGAGCACCTCAATGTAACAGAAGAACAAAGACCGAGGAAGATCAATAGGTCACCTGTTTCTCATCCAAAAGTGAGCTGGGCAAAGTCTGTGGCTGGGATAGGAGGCAGTCTGGGGGCAGGGCGCCTGTGCATACCCCGAGGTAGATACCTGGATGTCCAGTTAACGTATTTTTCCTCTGCAAACTCCCAAATGTGGAGCAAGAGTGACAGTCATGTGCTGCTGGTAGGAGTCGGCATTGGGACAACCCTTTGGGGGAGCAATATGGCAGCATCTTGCAAAGTTGAAAGTGAATGAACACGATGGTCCAGCTATTCCACTGCCAGGCACAGAGGTCCTCTCTCACACACTCGGGGACAGGTACAGGACTGTCAGCTGCAACACTATCTGTCACTGTGAAAAATCTGAATCAGCCGAAATGTCCGTTTGCAGGGGAGCGGGTGAATGAATCCTGATGTATATATATGAATATAATACAGGCGGCAAAAGGTAAACTAGCACCACCTATGTCAAAACAGGTGCATCTCAAAAGCATATAGGAAAAAAAGTTCTGGAAAAATATGTAAAGTACAATGTAAACAACACTTTAAAATGTGCAGAGCATACCAACATCTTGCTTCTGGATAGATATGTAGCACAAGTATAATAATGTGTGTGGAAATATCAAACTTTGCTCTAAGAGTGATCATCGCTGGTGAGGAAGGGATATAAACGAGATGGAAAAATGCAGACAGTGTTCGTGGGGAAATTAAACTTCATCTGTAATGTTTTGTTTTGTTTTTTTAAAGTCTAAAACCCATGTGAAAAAAATCTGTGATAAATCTGGATAGTGGGCACAAGGGACTTTTGAATATAATCTCTTCCAATGTAGTAGTCACTAGCATATGTGGCTGCTTCATTTTTTATTTAAATTAATTAAAATTTGAGAAGATTAAAAATTCAGCTTCTTAGATATGCTAGCCACACTCCATGTGTGGAATACCTGCTGCGACCAGTGGCTGGTGTCCTGGAAGGCTAGTAGCTGCCACGTGGGGCAGGGCAGATTACAGAACATTTCCATCATCAGAGAAAGTCCTGTCGGATCATCCTAAACTATATCTGAGCCTACGGGAGCTTAGCAGGACTGTCAAAAACCAGTCATTGTGAACATCACTCACTGATAGGGTTGCCAGGGGACAGAGCTAACTCAATGGCACATAACACACACACACACACTCACTCACTCACTCGCTCACTCACTCACGTGGCCATTCCAGGATAGAAATATAGAAGAGTCAGAATCACGCTGAAGGAATTGTCTAGATTTGATTTACATTTAAGGAGTATCCCTCTGGCTACTATGTGGATGATTAACTGGAGGGAAATTGGTTCACAGTTATTGTAATAATCTAGCCAAGAAGTGATGAGAGCCTTAACTAGGTAGAGATAGACAGGGCAGAGTTTAAAGACATTTCAGAGGGAGAATTCACAGGACATGGTGACTAAGCGCATATGGAGATTAAAGGTGGAGGAGTTAAGGATGACGCCTAAACTTTGTACTTTGTTGATAGTTAAAGGGTGTCACCACTGAAATGAGGAACATGGGAAAACAGAGCCAGTCCGAAGAGAAAGACACAAGTTCATTTTTTTAATTTATTTTAATTGTTGTTCAAGTACAGTTTTCTGTCTTTTACTCTCATCCCAGCCCACCCCTCCAGTGCTCCCCACCTCCCTCCCATTCCCACCCCTACTAGTTTTTGTCCATGTGTCCTTTATACTTGTTCCTGTAAATCCTTCCCCTTTTCTCCTGAAATTCCCTCACCTCTCCTGTCTGGTCACTGCCAGCCTGTTCTCTATTTCAGTGTTTTTGGTTATATTTTGCTGTTCGTTTGTCTTGTTGTTTAGGTTCCTGTTAAAGGTGAAATCATGTGGTATTTATCTTTCACTGCCTGGCTTATTTCACTTAGCATAATGCTCTCCAGTCCCATCCATGCTGTCGCAAAGGGTAGGAGCTCCTTCTTTCTTCCTGCTGCATAGAATTCCATTGTGTAAATGTACCGTAGTTTTTGATCCATTCATTTACTGATGGGCATCTAGGTTGCTTCCAGCACTTGGTATTGTAAATTGTGTTGCAGCGATTCCACTACAAGTTCATTTTTGACATGTTGCATTTTAGATGCCCATAAAACTCACAGGTGGTGGGTGTTAGGTAGCAGTTAATTTCATAGGTCTGAAACTCATGAGAGAGTTCTTTCTGAAAATAACAAGAGATCTGTGGCTCAATAGTATGGACATGGTAGTTAGACATGAGCAGGGATGACATAACCCAAGGAACGTGCTAGACTGAGAGGAGTACGGGACCTAGAAAGGGACCTATCAGGAAAGGGAAGATGCCCGCTTCTCTGCCCACCCCCTTCCTCACTTCTACCCCCTTCCTCATTTCAACTTTATCCAAGGTCCACACTATGGTACATAAAGCCCTAACTCAACTCAGAGTGTAATGTTCTTTGTTTTCCATCTTTTTCTCTTTATGACACTCACTAAGTGGGGATGATTACACAGCAATATTCAGGCCTTCCTGAGTCCTCCAAACAAACAGCATCAAGCACCATTTGAAGCTCACCTGCATTGCCAATAGAACCCCTAATAAAAGCAGCACTGTATAGGTGGGTAGAAGAAGAGGAGCTTTAAATGGGCAGCTAAAGACATTGGGGAAAATCAGATGAGGCTGGGGTCAGGAGAGCCATGAGAAGACGGATTGTAGAAGGAGTTTCTAGGAGTTCAGGTGACAATAAGGAATAGGGGGGATCCTTTGGGTGCAGCCACTTGGAAGTCACTGAAGACCTTGGAAAGAGCAGCCTCAGTGAAATGCTGGGGAGAGAAGCCTCCTTCAGGGATCTTCCCTGTGGAGGCCATTGGCCAAGGGAGTGTATCTGGGGGTAACTTGTGTCTGGGTTTAACTTAAACATAGGAATTCCAAAGAAGAAGGGCCAATAAAGGTGACAAGTAGAAGATCAAGTGCTGAGAGAGGGAGGTCCACACGACCCACCAGTACCACTTCTGGATACATATGAGGTCTGTGCAAAGGTTCCAGCCATGCAATATGAAAACTAAAGACATTTATTGAAGGAGAAGCGTTGTACATAGGACAGTGAAGCCTCATCCCCTTCAAAGTTGGCATCTTGGAACTTCACACAGTTCTCCCAGTGTCTTTTCCACTGTTCAAAACACTCTGCAAAGCCCTTTGCTGGAAGCGCCATCAGCTGCCCCATCATATTTCCTGAATCTCATTGATGGTCTGAAACCTTTTCTCTTTCAAAAATGATTTGAATTTAGGGAAAAGCCAGAAGTCGCAGGGCGCCAAATCTGGGCTGTAGTGGGGTTGAGTTACCTGGGTGGTTTGATGTTTCACCAAAAAACTCTGCACAAGATATGATGCATGAGTGGGCACATTGTTGAAGCTGACAGTCACCAGTTGCCCGTAGCTGTGGTCTTCTGAATCATCCAAATAGTTTCTGTAGAGGAATGTTCAAGCTTAATGCAAAAAAAATTTTAATTAAAGTTTTTTATTTTTTTAAGAATTTCTTTATTTATTTTTAGAGAAGAGAAAGGGGGAGAGAGAGGAAGGAAAACATCAATGTGTGGTTGCATCTTGTGTGCCCCTTACAGGGAGTCGGCCCACAACCCAGGCACATGCTCTACACTGGGAATTGAACCAGCAACCCTTTGGTTCACATGCTGGCATGCTCAATCCCCTGAGCCACTCCAGCCAGGGTTTAACACAAAATCTGATGCAGATTCATTGCTCTACTCAGTCAGTCATTTTGAATGTAATGGCCACACAGTACACGTGCTCACTCAATAGTGTCTACCACCCCCACTGCCTAGTACAGTGAAGCTGGCCTTGTTCAGGCATGCGGTCCACTCTCCTTGACTGACAGGTTGCACTGATGTCACGCAACCCATTCTCATTATGTTAACAATAGCTGGACTTTTTCTGGGCAGACCTATATCCAAAAGAATTAAAATCAGGATCTCTACGAGACACCCACCCTTCTGTGTCACTGCATCATGATTCACAACAGCCCAGACATAGAAACAACCTAAGTGTCCATCTGCAGATGAATGGATTTAAAACATATTCAACCTGAAAAAAACAGAAGGAAATCCTGCCATTTGTAAAACCAAGGATGAACCTGGATGGCATTTTGCCGAGTGAAATAAGCCGATCACAGAAGGAAAACGACTGCATGATAGCACTGATATAAGGCATCTAAACAGCCAGACTCGCAGGAACAGAGCAGAGTGGTGGTGGCTCGGGGCTGGGAACAGGAACAAATGAAGACTTGCTATTCAACAGTTATGAATTTGTATATCTCATCCCAGTGATTTCCAAAACCTCCAGCTCTTACAAACTTCCAGGATGACTTAAGCTTTAGAGAGCCGCTGTGCCACACTGCACCAATAGTTAACAGTGTCGTCTTTGGTGCTGAAAAGTTTGTTAAGAAAACAGATCTAGTGTTAAGTATCCTTACCATCATAATAATTTGAAAACCCAGTGTACGTCAAGAGAAATAAAAAGTTAAGTTCACATAAATTCCTATATGTAAATGTTTATAGTTCTTTGTTCATAATTTCTCAAAACTGAAATTAACACAGATGTCTCTCAACTGGTGAGTGGGTAAACAAAATAAATATCACTCAGCAATAAAATAGATGCAGCAACGTGAGTGAGTCTTCTCTGCATACTGTAAGACTCCATCTACTGGGCATCCTCAAAAAGGCAATACCACAGGGGCAGAGAAGAGCAGTGACTGCCGGGGACTGGGAAGGGGGACGTGTTGACCACAGAGAGGCCCCGGGAAATGTTTTGAGTTAGGGGAACTGTTCCATATCTTGATCGTAGTGGCACCATGTGTTTTTGACAAAGTGCATAGAACCATATTCCAGAAAAAGTAAATTCTCTGTGCGTAAATTATACCTTAATTTTTTACAAAAAAAGCACACATGTGGAAAAAATCTAGGATGTGTCCATGACTTTGTGTGGTTAAAGCTTTGTGAAGGTCAGGGTCATTGGAATTAAATAGATCAAGAATGGTGAGGTGGGAGAATTAGAGGCTGAAATAAATCTTAATCATGGAGCATAGAGTCCCCTGAGCCAGGGACCCAAATCCAAACTGACTCGCCTGCTTGCCAAGTGTATATACACATACTCATTTAAGTACATTAAAAGTACTAATACTTCAGAGTAATCATATGGTAAAGATGGTCCATATATATAGAATTATATATGGGATTCTTCATCTGGGGCTGTTATGTGTATATGCATATCTATGTCTGTGTGTGTATATATGTACATATATATCATATATAGATGAGTATATGCATATGAATATGTATATATTCTGAGTATGATTCTTAATCTAGGCACACCTATGAGATCCCAGATCCTTAAGTTTTCACCTCATGAAATAAGTAGCAACACACTCATATGTGAGAGTAAATTTAGACATTTCTGGTTTTTAATTGAATAAATTTGACACGTAGCATCGTGTAAGTGTGCAGTGTACAATGTGTCACTCTGACACATGTATATATTGTAATGCGATTGCCAGTGTAGTGACATTTATCACGTGACAAGCATAGTATATCACTGTCCTCATTCATTGCACTCTGCATTGGATCTCCGGGCTTATTTACTGCTTGTTATACGTTTGTGCCCTTAAACACCGTCATGCTTATGCCTCTCTCCCCATCTCCCTATCCCCCCATTTTACTCTCTGTGTTTTACAGGTTTAACTTTTTCACATTCCACATATAAGTGACACAGTACCTGTCTTTCTCTGCCCAGCATATCTCACTAAGCATAATGGCCCAAGGTCCCTCCCTTTGAAACTCAGGCCTTTCTTGAAGCAACCAGTCCCAGTTATACCTTTTAGCCTGGGCACCTGGATGAAGAGCCTGGCTTAGCATCTCACCCAGAAGCACCCAGGCATGTGAGGGTCAGAGCTATCCTGATGTCGGTGCTCTTCAGAAGGCACCCTATTCCCTGTGCACGGGCCACACTGTTACCTCTTTCCCTGGAAGAGAGTACAGCCGCTCTGTTCTTGTCCAGGATATCCTTAATGTCCCTTTGGATGACAATATTGGGCAGCCAAGGTTCTTATTCTAAGCAAAACTGAATGAGAGCAGAGGAACATAAACTTGCCTGCAATAATTGCCCTGGCGATGGAAGTTCATCACTGTTCCTATTAATAGCCCAACTATGTGAGTGGCCTTGTAGGGAGGGTTCCTTGTGTGCTCAGCTCAAATCTCGTCTTTCCGAAACCACCCAACTGTCCTGAAGGCGAAGCCAAGCAAAAGACCACTGGGGCTGATCCCAGAGCTTTATGTGGAACCCCTAGTGAGCACAGTGAGCTGAGCCAGCCGTCAGGAAGCCCCAAGGCTGCGGGCCTAAGACCAGGGCCGAAGAGGACCACGCTGTCTCCTTTCTCCTTTCCCTGTAGGTACACCCACACATTTCTGCCCTCTGTCTTTCTGCTCCAGCGGGTCAGAAAGATGGGTCTGAGGAAAAGCATGCCACGGGGAGAAAGGGTAAGGAGGCTGCCCTCCGTGGTGCGCTCAAGTCAGCTCCTAGGAGCTCAAGGGGGCCAGGGCGTAGCTCTTCCCAGCATCAGGTGCAGTGACTTCGCATCGGTAGTTTGAAACCGGCCATGGAGGCAGTATTTACACCACAGAAATTGGCAAACACTACCAACGGAGCATTTTAGTTTGTCTCATTTTGTTTTGTTAGACGTGTCCCAGCACCACAGTGGCTTGCCTGAATGTCAAAATCAGCTGCCTTGGTCATTCTGGGCTTCTCGGGGTGAAGGAATGTTCAAGAAGCAATCCCTAGTCCATTATATTTGCTTTATGATAAAAGAGAAAGAGAGAGATGAGGGGGAGAGAAGGAGAACAAAGGGGGCATCCCGGTGCTAAAATCAGTTTTAATCCCTTTGTTTATCACAGGACCCTTTTTCTACTCTTTCTCCCAAAATGTTGACCTTGAACGTGACTCCTCTGTGCCAGCTCTTCTTTCCTTTAAAGAGAGTACAGGGAGAGGAGTCAGAAACACACCAGGGACTTAGCTCTCTCATCAAACCCACAACATAGCATTGGTACACATCTTTTCAATGTCCCATGCTTTCCACAGCACCTCATGGTATTCTGTGCATGAGTGTGTATGAAACTTGCCAGTTGTATCCAGTCTCACTGCAAGTGGAAAGCCATGGACATTTAGTGGCAGAGCCAGGATGGAATCCTGTGGCCTTCACAAGCATTTCCAGCATAAAATGGACACATCCTCCCTGCCAGCAAGCAGCCCTCCAGTTTCACCTGGGAAGCGCTGGAATTGGATCACAGGGAACTTACCTGATATGCATCAGGGTGTGACTCAGACTTAACGATGTGATGGGCAGCACACAGCCACAGGCTAGTGGAACAGCTAGCACAGTGGGGTGGTGGGGTAACTGTGGGATTAATGGTTGAAGCTTTTGTTTCCAATCCAGACAGCAATTAAAGACCCTGGCATAGCTCTTATTAACCAGACACCCAGGTGGCTACAGGTTTGCCCCCACCCAATCATTTGCTGCAGACCCTCCTGGCTCTGCAGACAGTTTCCAGAGACGCGCTAAGGCATGCATGCCCTCTCTGCTTACGGCGAACTGCGTTGTCCAACACACTGCATTCTGCAGTGGAGAGCTGGGGGAATTTTTTTCCTAACAAAGATCTAAAAGTCTAATTTAAAAAGACAGTGGCGTGATTTGCTACAAATTTTTCTGCCATGTAAAGAAGGTCTGAGGAAGTGAGAGTTGCTTTGTTGGCTGGCCATTTTCTCATTTCTACTACTCCTGTTTTCAAACGTTGCCTTTGTTCTATCTTCCCAAGATTACAGCTAGTAGCTGTTTGTATAGTAATTTCCCAGGAGGGAATCAAGTCTTATCTGTCAGTTCAGATCGTTTTCCACTTACTTTTAAGGGCGAAAAGTCAACAACTCAAAAACCATTACAAAGGAGTGAACAACAACAACATGGCAGGGAGCTGGGTGGATTTTCTTTCCAAGGCTTCCTGGCCCGGTGGCCTGGCGGAGGCCCCCTGGTGGTTGACACTCAGAAACACCTGCATGCGGGTGACTCTACAGTGTGCCACCCTGCTTCCCAGGCCCAATCATCTCCAGACGGCCAGTGTGGCCAACCATTTACTTGTTATTTTTTTCTTTATCTAGACACATGTGTTTTTACTTTGGTAAATGTGTTTTTAAAAGAAACTCTGTGGTAAGGGCAAGAAGAACTCTTTCTTTTGTTCCTAAAAGGGGTTCACGGGAAATCAACTGTGGGTGGGGACCCAGAGAATGCTGGGTGAGGGAATACAGCGCCCAGTGAATGACTGGACAGACATGGTTCTGCATCTCCGTGCGTGGTGGTCCCCTTACCCACTTGCCCCAAAGAGAGATTGCCTAGGTCACTGTTCCATGAGCTGGATAAGAGAATCCCCCTGCCCTGTGCGTGGTCACCGACACACCCAGGTGCATACATCCCCTTTCCCTACTGCCTTTTCTCCCTCCTCTCTCCTCTGCTGCCTCAGACTCCAAGGCCCTCCACTGACCCAGGTTCCCGGGGCAGGGCAGCCGTGCGTCATAATACTTGTGAACAATAATACAGCCCACCACAGTATTCAAGTTAAAAATGGATTCTTTGGCATGAAAAACACAGTCATGTGACTCTTCCTGCTAGGTACTGTGGCTGAGGCTACTCCAGTTGGACCATTTTGTGCTCATTGTCTTACAGATCAGTGATTTTCAACTTTTTTTAATCTCATGGCACACATAAACTAATTACTAAAATTTTGTGGTATGCTAAAACTATATTTTTTTTGCAGATTTGAAACAAAGAATAGGTGTAATTTTTATTCATTCACACTGGATGGCTATTATTGTGTTGGCTGCTGTCATTTTCTAATTTGACAATCTAAGGGAAAAGAGGTCAGTGCCCCTGACTAAATAGTCAGGTATTGCCTGTTTTAAAAATTCTTGTGGCACAGAGGCTGAAAATCACATAGTCTACTGTGGTAGACTGTGAGAAGACTGAGAAAGGGGGAATTGATACTGACCGAAGGAATTACAGACAACTTCAAGCAGGATGCATGTACTCCGGATTTAGAAGGATGGATTAAACTGTTGGTAGGGGGTAATGGTTGAACGAGGTTCCAGTTGGCAGGAACAGGGTGAACAAGACTGGGAGGAGCAAAATGTCAGGGACAGCAAGCAGCAGGTGTGACTGCATGTCAGAACACAAATGCAGTGGGCAACAGAAAGAGTAGAATTAGGAGACAAAGTGGAAAATCAGGTTGGGAATGAACATGCTGTGTTCCCCATGCAGTGGAGCACCACTGGGTAGCTTTATGCAAAGGAATAACAACAATCAGATTTATGATTCAGAGCGGACTACCCACCATAGGTATAACTAGAGGACAAAATCATTTTACGGGGCTATGGCTGTAGCTCACACAACACGAAGGGGCTGGATTAGGGCAACGTCTATTCCTTCATCAGTCACTCAACAAATCTTGTTGTACCCCCTGTCTGGGAAGAGCATGGCGGGAAATCAAAACCTGCAGTCTACTGGCGAGGACACGTGACCAAAGAGTTATGTAAAGAAACGCAAAACTGCAGTGGCCCGTGAGGGCTCCTGTGGGAGACACACGAGCGTTTGACAGGAAGGTGTGACCTGCTCTTGGAACTCTTCCCCACAAAAATGACAGTTGAATTGAGGTACAAAAAATTAATACACGTTAGCTTGGCATAAAATGGAAGAAAGATTTTTTTCCCCTATAGAAAAACAGAATAAGCTAAAGCCCTCTGATGGCAGGAACATGACACATAGAAAAGAAACGAGAGAAATTCGGGCCTGGAAAATGATGCTGGGTGAACATTTGGAGCACGAGGAGTCAAGCCATCCAGGCTCCCTTAGGCTGTGTTACATAGTTCTGCTTTTATTCCAAGAGCAAATGGGAGACACTGGAGGGTTTAAATGGAAAAGGAGACATGGGTTTTACATATCTCCTAATTAGACAGGAGATGGGAGAGGAGCAGCATTCAGTGTGGAGAAGCCCATCTTGAGGCTATTGTAGGCCAAGTGAGCGATGACCATAGCGTAGACCAGGATAGTGATGGGGAAACCAAAAGAAGTGCATTAATTCCGAAATACTTAGCAGGTGAAATCAGTGGGATTTGGTGCTAGATTGAACATGGGTTGAGAGGAGAGAGGAGTGTCAAGAACAGCAACTGGTTTACATAGCTGTGGACTGTGGTTATGTTCCCAGAGACAAGGAACACCAGTGTGCGTGTGTTTGTGTGGGGGCATGTGTGTGTGCACCAGCACTTACAGAGATCACAAGTCCAGTTTGGGACATATGAAGTTTGGGCTGTGCCATTTCAGACATCCCTGAGGGGACGTCAAGCCAACAGTACATGGCAGGTCCAGAGTTCAGCGAGGATAGCAAGGACAAGAAGGTGTCAGGGCAGCAAGACGCCATCTGAAGCATTCAGGTTTCCCAAGGAAAGATAACCGTTGCATCCTGATTTCTATCAGGATGATCTTATTGCAAGTAACTGAATGCCCTCATCCAAATGGACTAAAATAATAAGGAAAGTTATCCTCTCCTTTTGGGGAAGAACAGAGGCAGGGTGGACATTTGTGTTGTTGATCCAAAGGCTCGATAATGTCAGCGAAGGTCCAGGTTGTTTCTATTCCTCTGTTTTTCCATTCTTGGGACTGTCTCCACCCTCACAAGTTGGAGGCAGCCACAGGTCCAAGTGTTAGACCTAAACTTAACAATACTCAGAGGAAGAAAGCCGATCAATTCTTTTTACATTCCTCCTCTTGGGTCTCATTAAGTAGCGTAAGCTCACATGCCAGTGCCTGGATCAATAACTTGCAAGAGGATGGGATTACCATGATTGGTTTTGACTAATGACCTGTGATAATATGGATGTTGGATAGTCAATCAGTATGTCTTTTAAAACTATGATAGATTAGATAGATAGATGACTGGTAGATGACAGATCGATAGACAGACAGACATAGTAATAATAATAAGCAATCATTAAAAGCTAGCTGTGTCAAGTGTTGTAGTAAGTTCTTTACATATATTGTTCGTGTAATCCCCACCATAGTCCCAAAACACAAGCTGTGTTTATTCCCATTTTACTGACGCAGAAACTGAGACCGAGATCATTTGCTCAAGTTTTCTCCACTAGTAAGTGGTGAAGATTTCACATGCTCAGTTCCAAGCTTATTCACTTAAAATTAGATAATACTGCCTTTCCTCAACCATCATCAGCGTTTTTAGAATTAAGACTTTTGGAAAAGAAACCATGTCATTTTATAAACACGCATACACGCAGAAAACATTTATACAGTATTATCGGTGCAAAGGTTCTTACTTGAAGTTCCCTCCTTCACTTTGTCATGTGTACTCACATGTCCACTTTGTAATCACAGATTCAGTTGTTGCCTCTTTTTCCTCTTCATACCCCGTTGCACACAATTTTACTGTTTCTGTGTTCTTGCTAATCACTTTTTAATAACTGCGTAATATTTCAGTGAGTGATTATACAATGAATAAGTAAACTTAATTATTCTCCCACTGTTGGAGGTCATTTCTAATTTCATATAATATAGAAAACTCTGCCTGCGAGAGTTTTGGGCATAGCGGGTAGTTTTTCTCTTTCATTGAATTATCTCTTCATTTTTCATACCAACGAGGAAAAATGCAGGGCCAACAAGTACGAAGCATCGTCAAGTTCTGGCGCTGTCCTGCCAAGTTGCCCTGCAAAAACGTTTTCCTGACTGGCCCAGTTCCGAATTGCACAGTCCCTCTAACCGTCCCGCCAGCTCTGGGCGTCTGGACGCCTGCTTTTCCTTATACAATAGAGACAAAATGGTATTTTCTTCTGCTAACCTGTGAGGATGAACATTTCTCTGTGCATTTAATTCCCATTTGTACTTCCCAATACATCAGTGATCTGTGTGTACCTTGCACCCCATCTGGCCCGAGAGTTTTAGATGGTGTTCCCTGCAGGGGTGTTGAGCGGGGCCTGGGAGATGGGGTCCACTGAAGGGAGGGCTTGCGGGAAATGTAAAGTACCTCCCGTGCAGCTGGGCTTTTGAAGGCTGGAACCCATTTCGAGCACACGGCAGCAAGCTGCGGATGCAAGGGCCCTTAATGGGGCTGTTAGGGAAGAGGTTGTTACCAAGAATTATTTGGCTCATTCCAAGCTGTAAATTCATTTCTTTGCCCAGTTTTACCACGTGTCATAAATAACCAGAGCTGTGTAAACAAATGTCACCCAGGCACATGAACCAACAGAAATTAGATTTAAAAAAATAATAATAACCCGGAGCAATCACCTGACTGTTACATATGTCATATAGCAAGGCCACCACAGACCCCCTCAGACCTGTACACGCTCACATGAGGCACACACAGCCATTCACACATACACAGAAATATGCACATATCTCCCTATATATACACATACAGCAATGCACACTTACATGTGCACACAGAAAAGACACACAGGCACACACATGTATACTCACACACACGTACACATAAAGACACACATACATACCCATACACACAGAGACATGCACATATGAGGTCTGTCCAGGAAGTATCCAGCCATGTACTGTGAAAAATAGAGACATTTATGGAAGACGATATAAGAAACATTGTGCATAGAACAATGATGCCTCAATCCCCTTCAAAGTAGGCACCTTGGGACCTCACACAGTTCTCCCAGTCGCTATAAGCTGCACCACTATACTTTCCTGAATCTCAATAATGGTCGGACATCTCTTCCCTTTCAAAGGTGATTTTAGTTTTGGGAAAAGCCAGAAGTCCCAGGGTGCCAAATCTAGGCTGTAGGGGGAATGAGTCACCCAGGTGATTTGATGTTTCACCAAAAAATTCTGCATGAGATGTGATCCATAAGTGGGTACATTGTCACAATGAAGCTGCCAGTCACCAGTTGCCCACAGCTGCAGCCTTCTGAATCATCCAAACAGTTTCCATGAAGGAATGTTCAAGTTTAAGATAAAATTTGATGCAGATTCATTGCTCTACTCATGCAGTCAGTTTGAATGTGACAGCCACACAGTACACATGCTCACTCAATGGTGTCTACCACCCCTACTGACTAGTACAGTGATGTCGTCATTGTTTACACTTGGGCATGCCAGTCCACTCTCCTTGGCTGCCAGGTGACAATGATGTCATGCAAACATATATTAACAACGGCTAGAGTTTTTCCAGACAGACCTCATACACACACACACACACACCCCGTGGCTACCTAAGAGAAAAACAGCCTCATAGGGTCGTTCTAACCAAGTGCAGGAGAACAGAGAGGGGCGCTGGCAGATAAATAATTGCTAGAAAAAAAGAACACTTTTTCTTAAACAGTTCTTCAGGTCTAATAGGGTATTTACTGGGAAGTATGTGAGAAGATAAAAGAGAGACTCCAGAACGAGAGGCTTGCTGCCAGCTTTGCTCTTACCGTTTGTCTTCCTAGGTGAGGAAATATGGGGGTATAATTGGGTAACTCAGCGGAAAGTGGGAATGAATAGACAAACAGAACCGGAGTCAGGAGGAAAACCAATCGGGATGATTTAGTGACTCTGGTTTGCAATCATGGGCTTAAACGGCAGCCTCAGCCTCACTCAACTCTGAGTGATTCTCAGCTGTGCAGGGACCCAGAAGTTTCCATGCAGATCATGGAGATACACGCTGTGCTGCTAGACCTTGCAGGACGAGTCCCGGCAGCCGTTTTGATGATGTGTCCGCACCGTATCGCATCCCTCCCATGCACCCTGCAGTGAGGTTTCCTCCCTCAGAGCGACCCTGGCTGCAGCCCAGGGGGGCGGGAGGCCTGCAGGGCTTGCTCTCAGGTCAGTCCGGCTCCACAGCCCACGGTCTTCTCCCGGCCTGGGCTGAGGATGCATGGGTCACACGTTAGGATCAGGATTCAGGAGATGTCCCTGGGCACTGTCTCATCAGGTTTGCACTCGGCAAACATTTCCAGGGTGGCTGTGGACTGAATGTTTGTGTCCAAAATTTGTATGTTGAAACCCCAATCCCCACTGTGATGGCATCACACGGTGGGACCTTTAGGAGGTGATTAGGTCATGAGGGTGGAATCTTGGGAATGAGGTTAGTGCCTTATAAGAGGGACCCCAGGGAGCTCCCTCGTCCCTCCCACCTTGTGAGCACACGGCGAGAAGATGGCCACCTGTGAACCAGAAAGTGGGTCCTCACCAGACGCCGAGTCTGCTGGCACCTCCATCTCGGACGTCCAGCATCCAGAGCTGTGAAAATTAAATTTATGTTGTTGATAAGCCACCCAGTCTGCAGTATTCTCTCATAGCCACCCACATAGAGCAAGACAGGGGCCTACTCTGCACAGAGCACTGTGCTGGCGAATAACACACAATTCATACCCTCAATATGTTTCAGGTGTGATGCAGAGGACAGAAGAAGGTTTTTTTAAATTAAAATATGGCATGAAATATGGGCAGGCTGTGGATGCTCAGGGAGAGCTTGGCCTGCCCTCAAAAGAACTTCAACTCAGAGAATTTTCTAACCTGTCCCCACTCTCACAGCTAGTACATGGCAGTGACACCAGCCTCTGCCAAACACCTCATCCCACCAGGCACACATTCTCCCGTCTGGAAATGGGAAAATTGTCTTGGGACTCTTGGGTCACATGGTGACACATGGCAGTGACACCAGCCTCTGCCAAACACCTCATCCCACCAGGCACACATTTTCCCGTCTGGAAATGGGAAAATTGTCTTGGGACTCTTGGGTCACATGGTGACACATGGCAGTGACACCAGCCTCTGCCAAACACCTCATCCCACCAGGCACACATTCTCCCGTCTGGAAATGGGAATACTGCTTCCTGCCATGTAGGCTTGTCATAAGGGTCAAGTTAGGGAATGCATGGGAAGGTATTTTATGAAATTTAAAGAATTCAATAAGTGCTATTTATGGCTGCTGTCACTGTTATTACTTGGCTGTGACATGCCAGCCCAAGGATTTGGGAGGGGTAAAGGAGAGAGGCGGTGATAGAGAGAAAATTATGGGTCCGATATGATTGGTTTATCTGATCTAACTGCTGCGTTCATTTATATAATAAAAATCCATCAAAAGCCTACAAAGCTCATGGCACCATGATAGGCTCTGGGGACACGGCAGTGAATACAACAGTCAAGCCACCAATATCACATTCCTTCATCAATAAATAACATTCACACATGTTCCAAAGCCAGAGTTTAGCCAACTTGAGGGCTTATAATGGTGGGGGGCGGTTTGACCTGCCTCAGAAGGGCAGGGCAGACTGTCCCGAGAAAGTGGTTGAGATGAGGCCGAAGATTCGGTAGCAGACCCAGGCAGAGGGAGAAGCAGGTGCCAGGAAGGAGCATGGCTGGAAGGCCACGTTAGCTGGAGTCAAAAGTCAAGGTCAAGAGCAGAGGGAGCTAAGGTCCCCTAGACAGGAGGGGGAACCCAGGCAATGAGATGCAGAAACAGGCTTCCCACGCAGGAGTGCCATCATCGCACTTACCTTTTTAAAAGCCCACTGTGGCTTGCTGCCCTGGGACTGGATGGAAAAGAGGCCAGGCTGGATTTGGAGGTACCGTGCAGAAGCCAATTGCTCTGGTCCGGGGAGGGAAAGATGGAGCATGGACTAAGAACTTGGCAAGGGAGATGAAGCGCCTCTGAGGACACATGCCAGAGAAACACGAGATCCTTGGATTATAAACCTTTCCCACGTAAACAGCGTTGGAATCCACCTAGTCATCAAGTTGCGCGTGACGCACCTTTCCCGTCAAACTGTGTATTCCCGCCCCCAGAACGGCCCTTCACACGTATAAGGAAGTACTCGGTAAACACAGTCCGATCGCACAGACTTTTAGGTGGAATGCACCAGCAGTGAGCAGCCTCAAGTTCACGGATGGATGTGAGGTGAGAAGCACAGAAAAGAAAAGTGCTTAAATCCAACCCACACACGTTTTCTTCTTCTCAAATGTAGGCACTCCTTGTCCTCTAATCCTGAATTATTCTCGAAGGAAGGGCACTTAGCCTGTGTCATGCCATCCCAACCATGCCGCCTGCAGGAAAGGAAACTGCTGGGTCCCACGGGCAGAAGAGGGGCAGTGCCCCTGCTCTCGGGCTGGCTTCCAGCCTTCTCCTGGCCCCTCCGGCCTCCGTCCTGGCATCCTCGCACTCTCTCCCACCACTTCACCCTACAGATTTCAGGGCTGTGGGGTTCTCTGAGTAGGATGGGGGCAGGCCCCCTCTGTGTGGACTTCTGCATCGATAGCACAGTTCTCACCAGCACCATCCCAGCAGCCATGTGGTAGGCCAACTAGCTCATTTAAGGGATGGGCACACAGAGGCCCACCCAGGCAGATGAGGTGGTGGCACTTGTCGTAGAGCAGGTTTCTTAGACGCTGGGCCGGTGATGGAGGAGCGAGGAGCAGCACCTCAGGCAGGGAAGAAATTAGGCCACAACGGTGCTTCAGTAGAAGCCTAGACTCAGCCTGAGTCCTCTGGGAGCCTGGGGTGTGAATTGCAGCACAGAGGTCATCCTGCCCCAGTGCAAGGGAGCTGGGGCCTCAGCGCCACCCAATAGTCATGGGCTGCACCCTGGGGTGGGTGGGGAGCTTAATCTCCCAGGCATCTTTGGGCAAGTGACCACATCCACCAGGGCAAGCCTTCCTAGAGCAGTGCAGGTGTGAGCTGTTAGCTGCCAACACCTGCCATAGCTAGGGAGGGATGGGGGCAGGAGGGTGAGCCCACCATGGCACCTGTGTGGGGCACCAGAAGCATCTGCTACAGAGTCTGCAGCCTTTCTTAAATGATGCGTTCATAATGCGGATGATGGGAGGGGCTGATGTTCAAAAGCTACCACTGCACAAACCAGCTGCTCTCATGTGATACGGTCTGGGGTAAGTGCCTTGCTCTCACTAAGTCCTTGTGACTTCTTCTGCAGAACGAGATAATTGGTTCCTGTGGACTTGAAAATCCTTCCTGGCTCTATATATCTGACGTGGATCCTAAAGTCCTATTAAGTTAGAGTTGGGTAGAGAGCTTCCATAGCCAAACACTACAACTAGAAAACATTTTAGTCTCTGCCACCTTGGAATCCAGAAGTGTGTTCTCGGTGGATGATTCAGAAGTGGAGCGTGTCCAGGGCAGTGGAGTGACGCCTCCAGCCTGACATTGTGACATCCTCCAGACCAGCAGCTGGAGCCCCTCATCTTGCTTCTCCAGTGCCTGGCCCACAGCTGGCATTTAAAATCTGTCTGAAGAAAGAGAGAGAGAAGAAAAAGGAAGTACAGAAAGAAGAGGGGGCAAGGCAGTTGGGCAAGTCTCTGGGAAGTACTATGGTAGCATTTTATTTTGATTCAAAAAAGTTCCTAACCTTAGGTAGCACAGAGGATGCTTCTAAACACATGCAAATGAACCTGCAAAAATGGACAGAGGAAGAAGCAGCATCCAGAGAGGGAGGAAGAAGAGCAAGCCAGACCTATGTCCCAGGACCCATTTGAGGCCAAGGGGTGGGGCCTCAAATAGTCAGTAGTGTCACATCTGCCAAGAAGTCAAGCAGAAAAGGATGGGAAAGTTCTTACTGGAGGTGTCAACTAGGAAGTGACTGGCAGCTTTCTTCGGCGGGAGCAGTCCCTGATTCCGTGAACTTTCATTCACTCTGGGCGTGTGGTCTCCTATGGGGCTGCGGGGGGCAGGGGCTGCAGGGTGAAGGATGAGGAGAGGTGGGCAGCACCAGGAGAGGTGGGCAGCACCAGGAGGAAGGACTCGGGGATCATGCATCCCCACGTGGGTAATGGAATCCTGCATAAATTACCTCCCAAGCGTACCCCCTCCAAAGTCAGGAATTGGAGCTAATGGTAAAAACATTCCATATGTTCTGATTAGCTACAACCTCATTATCATGCTTCGCCTCGCAATGTAGCCCTTCAGTTAATGAAATCTGGTGCTGGAGCAAATGAGTCCGTGGAGGGGAGGGGGCTCTGATCCTGGCAGCTGAGCTGTAGTTTTCTTCACTTGTGATGCCTCCTCCCCCACCCTCATCCCGGAAAGAGAAAGAGCCAAGAGAAGAGGGGAGCAAAGAAACAGAACTTGAAACAATCTCCAAATCCCAACAACAAAAACAGCAATCGCTATATTTCAAAGCCAGTGCAAATTAGACTAAGCGGCCGCAGAAGCCAAATGGAAGTCGTAATTCTTCCAGTCCCTTGCTGCTCTGACATGTGTAATAGGTTTGGCAGGGAGTCAAGGAAAACGGGGGCCAAGCGGCGGTATGTTTCAAAGAATCCACAGGCTGATTGCTCTGGAAGCCAGATTTCTGCCCAGCCCAGAGGAGGGATGTCTGCACTGGTCCGATCCTCCATTGGAGGAGGGTCCTCGAGGCTCTCAGAGACGGGAAGGAAGCCTACAAGAAGAGGAGACGTGTGCAGTGTGAACAGGAATCTTGCATGGCCGTGCAGAGTTTGGGTGGGGAGGCCGGCAGACCACTGAGAGCCAGACAACAGTGAAGCAGCCTCCTTCCAGGAAGGCCGGGGATTCTGCAAGGGAAGCTGCCGGGAAATGGTCTTGCTGAGATTCGTCAGGAGGGCGAGGGAGAGAAGCAGGCGAGGACTGGGAAGCGAGCTACCTTCCTCTGTCCAGACACTCTGCTAGGCATTCTGATCCAACCCTCAGGGACAGCTGTCCGTCTGCCTGCTTTCCAGAGCAGGGAAGCAAGGGCCAGAGAGCTCGAGGGGCAGGTCCAGGCTCCCAGAGCTGGGAAATGGTGAGAGTCAGGACTGGAACCCGGTTCTTCCTGAACGCAGAGCTCATGCTCCCTCCCCTACCCCAGGGGTCAGCTTTCCACTTTTCTGTAAAGCACCAGACAGCAAATGTTTTCGGTTTTGCAGACCAGATGGTCTCTGCTGCATCTACTCACCTCTGCTATTTTAGTGCAAAAAAACAGCCACAGAGCCGCAGACTGTATGTAAATGAATGGCAATGGCTGTGTTCCAATAAAACTTTATTTACAAAACAGGTGGTGGGCCAAATTGGACATGTGGGTCATAATTTGCCACCCCTACCGTACACTATTACAAGAAGAAAAATAAGAATATTGCAGAGACTCGTGATAGGGGAGGGAGAGTAATCTTAAGACTCTAACAAATGCAGTCAGAATAATAAATGTACTCACACACCAGCTGGCGATATGATATAAGGTTCAGGCACAGGTTTAATGTAACTCAGTCCTGCGTGGGAGTTTGGCTTTGCCCCCACACATGTTAGATGATCTATTAACCTTTTACTCTTGTTTCCTGTGGTATTAAATGGAGATAATAGACAAGCCTATCTCAGTAGTTATGAAAATTAAACGAGATAATACTTGTGTTTAGCATTAGTCCTGACACATAATAAATATTCAGTAAGTGTTAGCTGCAATTATTCCAGTGGATACGTAATCATCTACAGCCCTGCAAAGTGGCTGTCATCCCCTGCAGGTCACGGAGGAGGATGAAAGTCCCTGGAGGATTAAGGATAGTTCCTGCGGTCTCGCAGCTGGGGAGAGTTGGCCCTGGGTGAGGGGCTGGCTTCTCCCCGAGTCTAAAGCTCATTCTCACCACACCCCGCTGTGGGAGAAAGGAAATGCCCAAAGACAAGGCTTCGGGAGGACAGACGCAGAAGCAGAAAGACACAACTGCCAGCACCACAGTGTAGGGGCCTGATCCCCCCTGGTGTTGCCTTCATAGTCTCCAGTCGTCACCGTCCAAAGCTTCTGCTTGGAGGAGGGACCAGTCCCGCCACACAGCTCTCCTCACTCTGGATTTTCCCAGCATTAAACATGGGTGCGAAAGCTCAGCCTCTCTGATTGCCCCGTTAGCTGCAGGGGCGTGCAGGACAGGCAGCTGGCCAGCTCCCCACTGGTCTGCCCTGCCCTGGGCCACAGCAGCGGGAAAGGGATAACAGCCATCCATCCTTTTAGGGAAGGCAGGTGCAAAGCCACTGACATGCAGGTGTGCCAGGAGCTCAGTTATTAAGTGCTCGTGCCCAGAGTACCCTAGACAGAGAGCTCCGGCAGAAAATGCTGAAGGATCTTAATTCAGAAAAATTAGGTGGAATTTGAAAAATCACTGCTTTGTTTGATTCCTGGCACAGGTCTCCCTTTCTACATGTCTTTGGGGTGTAGATTAGCTTCCTGTGGCTGCTGTAGCAAATTACCACAAACAAGGTAGCTTAACAAAAAACAGAAATGTGTTCTCTCACTATTCTGGGGACTAGAAGCCTGAAATCCAGGTATCACCAGGACCACAGCACCTGGGCTGTAGGGAAGAAGGCGTCCTCTACCTCTCCCGGCTTCTGGTGGCTGTCCTGGCATTCCTGGGCTTGCCCCCCGACTACAGCATCTGCCTGCGTCTTCACAGTGCCTTCCCCTCTGTGTGCCTCTCTCTTAAAAGGACACTTGTCATTGGATGTAGGACACACCCAGATCGTCTCATCTCTAGATCAGGTTGATCTCATCTCAAGACCCTTAACTTCTGCAAAGACTCTTCCCAAACAGACTCACGTTCACAGGTACTGGGAGCTAGGCTGTTGCATGGATCTCTTGGGAGGATGCTAGTCAGTCCCCTGCAGGGCATCTCATTGTCTGAGTCGTGTTTCCTAATTCCAGAGTATCGCTGAATGTCACTGTGCAACGGGACATTAAGATGCATTGAATGCTCCCCTCTCTACTGCTCCATGTAAATAATTGCCCCCAGTTACTCTACTTGGTGCAGCAGCGCTAAGCCCAGAACCTGGCTTTCCCGGTCCAGCTCTCTCTCCTTATCTCCTCCCATTGTTGTCCCTGGGAAAGTAAACGCACCTCCAGTTCTCTGCCTCCCATGTTTCTATCTGGTCTGATGAGGCCAACGGCAGCCAGCCCCATATGATTGACCTTGTACAAAATGCAACATGAGGTCATGCCGGGTGAATGTCATCCTCTTCTCTAAAACTTGCGTTGCAAAGGACTTCAACTTGGTTCTAAATACGGCTTTTGGATGTGGAAGCCTCGTCAACAATACTGATTCTTCTTGCTCTGCCCCCTCTCTGCGCAAGTGCCAATTTAGAAGCAGCCTCATGGACGCAGGAAATGGTTGGCTTCAATCTAAGCATTATGACCGAAAACAAAAGAGAAAGGGCCCCACCCCGCCCACTCCTCTGGGAGCACATCACCATCAGATACAAACGACCGAGAATAAACCAGAGAGGGTAAGCCCTCGGGCTTTTACAGAAAAATTAATGCTGTGCCCGTTGTGTGACAAACACCATGTGAGCACATTTTTATGGAAAAATAAATGACCACTCAATAAATACCTATTAAATGCCTATCATGGGTTCCAGACCATATAAACGGAGCTGACAGTTTAAAAGAGTTTACTTAAGGCAAGCATTTCTCTGTTTACCTACCCGAGTATGATGGAAATTTGGCCTGGCACTGGCAAAAATCGTATCTCTATTAGGAGATATCTCATCAGAAGATGGGGCTGTGGGGATCGTGGGACATTGCGTGTACAGAAGGCTCTGAGGGCCGAGGAGCAGGACCTTGCCTTGTCAGAAGCAAGAATGTGTCCCTCCAAAGTCTGTTGCCTGAGGGGACCAGACAGAGCATGCCCAGTGGGTGCCCAGTTGCAAGAACACTCTAAAGCCTTGAGGCCTGCACTCTCGAAATAGCTACACTTTTCCCACGTCGTGGAGCTAAATGGGTTTTTGCTGACTGAACGTCGCCCAGAAATTCCCATTGCCTGTCAGCAGCAAGACACTTAATGAAGCAGCGCACTTAACGGTGGATATGCACGCGCCATAGTGTGTTCCCTTAATTAAAAATTTAATATGTTTGTGTTAAGGAGGCTTGTGGTCATCTGAGGAAAGAATTAAATGCATTTTAAGGGCTTAATACAATGCCAGGGATGTGAGAAATGTCCCCCAAATGGCAGCCATCATGCTCGGGGACCCCGGTACGCGGAGCTCTTGTGTGACACTCACTTCCTAGGGGAATTCACTGAAGGCGGCCTGCAGGGGGCATAGGCGTGCGGGGTGTCCGACTCCCCCATCTCAAGTCAACATGTGTCTTGAGAGTAGAGGCTGAGCTTCCTCCCCTCTGGGTCTCCCACTCCTGATTTCTGCCTGGCAAAAAAAAACAAAAGGAATGATCGGTGCACCTGAACCCACCGTGGCCCCCAACAGTGCGGAACGCAGCCGCTTGCCAACACACACGCAGATCTGGTCCTAATTGGTTGTGTGATGGTGGGAAACACGTAGCTCTTGTCTGGGCTTCAGGGTCTTCACCTGAGAAATGGGGCTTTTGATCATTCTGGCAAGCATAAATATCAATGATTCCACCACGCTTTGTTCGAAGCCATAGATCTTAGTAAAATTGCATGGGGATCAGAGTCATCATGCTGACTTCTGAGGCTATTTAAACAGGAACATGACCTTTACCCTAAAGTGTTTCCCCATCTCCTGAAGACGATAGAGCCTACAGCACACGGACAAATATTAAAGAGACAGATAATAATACATCTCTTTATGACTAAAGGTAACTCTCCGCAGGACATTACTTTTCACAAAATAAACGGTGTAGACCAGGAATGGGCAAACAGCTGCCCAGGAGCTGAATTCAAGCCCCACCCCCTATTTTATAAAGACAGTTTTTTGGGGAACACACCTGCCCCACTCGTTTACGTGTTGTCTGTGACAACTTTCATGCTATAATGGCAGAGTTGAGTTGTTGCGACAAAAACCGTTGGTTCACAAAACCTAAAATATTTACTGTCATTTTAAGACAAAGTTAACTGGCCCCTGGTCTAAATGAAAAAGGATATATCTTCCCAAAAGGTTACATCATGGTGCACAGCAGTGGTCTGGGAAGGCTCTCAGGGAGAAAAGGTTCTGGAGAGAGCCCTAAGAAGTGGGCCAGTAATGGAAAGGCAAAGGGACAGGAAAACTCCTCTAATAGAATCCTAGAGGAGAAGGAACCTGAGGGGCACCTGTGCAGCTTATCCTCAGGGTGGAATCCTCTTTGGACCCCACCTGCCAGACACCTGTTCCCAGAGCCTCTGCTGGGACCTTTGCAGCCAGGGCAAGCACGCCAGGCACTCAGACAGCGCCGGCACAGTGCTGCCCCCTTGTGGGTGGGGAGCCGTGACGCTGAGCGAGTGCCTCCCTCTGAAAAGACTGACATCTACTTCCCTGTGACTTCCACGCGGTCGTTCTTCCAGGGGCCAACCCTCGGGTGTTTGCAGTGATAAATTAGTTGCTTCCAGAGTCCTCTCCACACCAGACTGAAGTTCCCATGGGACGGTTCCCATATTTGGTTCTCAGGCTGTAGGCAATCATTACTGGCCTCCTCTGAGCACAGCTCTTGTTTGTGAATACCCATTTCTAGGGCAGTACCACACTCCCGCCTCGCTGCTCCAGGGATCTTGGTCTTTGGTGGATCTTTGGCTCCTTTTCTCTCTCTGCCAGCCACTTCCCTCAAGTGCAATGTTTTTGAAAGAGCCCTGACATTAGCATCAATTCAGACCTTCACTGAATCCTGGTGCCCCTATGTATATCTCTCTAAGCCTCAGTCCCCTCATCTTTTAAATACAGCCTGCAGGATTAGGATGAGGCCTAGGAGTGATCCTTACAAAGAGCACAGGACATACTGAACACTCACTAAGTAATAGTTATCTCTATCGTTTCAGGTAGCCCTATCTACTAATGAAGTCTGATATCACAGGGCAGTCAGTCTGCAAGGCAAGCTTTACTCTTTGCCAAAAGTCGCTGCATCTGTTCCCATAAAAAATTTACAATCTCTTTTTTTTCCGGGAAAAGCTGCTCCTAGTTTGCCCCAACAGAGGTCTGAATCCAATTACAAGCTGCCCTTCTAGGCTGCATGGCTCTCTCTGCACTCATTCTCCTCCGGGTCGTGCGAGCAGCTCCGTCTGCCTCAGCAGCTCCCACGCTTCGAGCTCCTCCCTCCCTTCCGGCCCCTCGGAGCGGCGCAGTGGGCTGGGACTGGACTCGTCCTGTAGACCTCCTTCTGCTCCCTGGCGTGGCTGGAGCACAAACCTGAGGATGCTCTGCAGCCAGGGCCACTCGGGGGCTCCGAGACGCTGGGGACCAACCTCATTTCCATTGTTAGGCTCCTTCTATTCTCAGTCAGCTCCACAGAACACACTTTTCCTTTCCTCCCAAGGCTGTTCCTCCAAATGTGTAGCCCAGAATTAAAAACAGATTTCAGATGAATCCAAGAGCTAGTCAAGGGTAAAATGCCAAGAATGAAAGTGAATTTAGAGACGGACCCCAGCGATGTCGATGAAACAGTGTGGTGGGCAGAATAATGGCTCCCTAATTATTGATGTTCACGCCCTAATCCCTGGAACCTCACGTGGCAAAAGGGACTTTGCAGAAGCAATTGATTAAGTTATGGACTGCGAGACAGAGATTGTTTTGCATGTTCTAGGTCAGCCAGTGTAATCACAAAGGTCCTAACCAATGGAAGAGGGGGCAGAAGAGAGGTCACAGGGACGAGGTGAGAGAAGGAACTGTCTCAGGTCTGCCATGGCTGGCTTTGAAGAAGGAAGGAGGAGCCACCAGCCAGGGTGGGGACAGCCTCCGGAAGCTGGAAGAGGCGAGGAAGCACAGTCTGCCCTGGAGTCTCCAGAGGGGAATTCAGTGCAGACAACTTTATTTTAGCCCAATGAGACCTGGGTCAGACTTCTAAACTACAAAACTTTAAGATGATAAATTTGTTTTAAGCTACTAAATTTGTTGTCATTTGTTGTGGCAGCAATAGAACAGTACTACACTCAAGAAAAACAGACAGGAAAATAAGACTAGGAAATAGGTCTTGTTAAGAAAATCCATGGAGGTCCTGACCGGTGTAGCTCAGCTGGTTGAGCATCGTACAACAAAGGGAAGAGTCGCTGATTTAATTCCTGGTCAGGGCACAGGCCTGGGTGGCGGGTTTGGTCCCCGGTTGGGGCACATACGAGAGGCAACTGATCAGTACTTCTTTCTCACATCAACGCTTCTCTCCCTCTCTTTCTCCCTCACTTCTTCTCTCTCTCTAAAAATAAGTAAATAAAATCTTTTAAAAACGGGGCGGGGGGGAGAAAATCAATGGAGTTTAGAGATCCAAGAAATAGACGGAGGTGGTTAACTACGTTAAGAGCTACTGGAAGGTAAAAGGAGCTGAGAATGGAAGGAAGAGAAATGTTGATCCTCTTCCCCTGCACATCTTCCATTTCCAGCTCCACCGCCATCCCCCCCGCCCCCGCCCACACGCACACACGATATCCAGTGGCCACCAGGGTGAGATTGCTAGAGACCAAGTCCTATCGTTCTCCAATGTGAAACTCTCTCCGAACTTCCTGCATCTTCATAATAAAGTCCAAAACAGCTCGTAAGACGATCTACCCACAGCCAACTCCCCAGCCAGTGCCCTGCCACTTCCTCCCAAATGTAAAACACACTCACCGTTCCAAACGTGTGACTCCCTAACGCTCCAAATATGATGCATCTGCGACTCTCAGGCCGCCCCTGCTCCCACCCACATTTTACCTGCGCCCGCCCTTGGCCGCTCCCAGTCCCTGCAGCAGCCCTCAAGACCTGGCTCCAGTCCCCACCTCCCTGGGATGTTTGCTCTGACCACACCCCAGCCTCATTCTCGAGCTTCTCTGTGAGCCATGGCAACGTGCGATTCCTCTGTATTTCCGAACGGGGATTTTCAGGGCTGAGCCCATTTGGTGCCCAGCTCTCAACATATGGTATCTTGAATCCCCTCATTGAGGAAGTAGGAGGTCTTGGATCTGACCTGGGCCAGCGTTCTCTCTGGGAGCCATGGCTAGAAAGACAGAACTGGCCTGTAGCTACCAGATAAGTAGCAGAGAAACAGAAAAAAACAGGGTCTGGACTATACGACAGAACTCTGATGATGGAACCGTGACATATCTAACGCTGTCCATTGACCACAGGTGGCTCTAGAGAACTGGAAATGTGGCCAGGGTGGTTGAGGAACTGGAATTTTAATTTCAAATGTATATATGAATAGCCACAGGTAATTCGTGGCTACCAGGTTGGATGGTGCAGCCAGTGGCAAGGTAAATAGCAATGCAGGCAAAACATCAAGATTTCATCCCATCCTGGATGTCAAGGTGAGGAAAAGGGTCAATTAATTATCACCTTTCAGATCTAGGCAACAGAATGGGTTTGAGGATGTAGTGTGGAGGACAATGCTTAGGGACGTATCATGACAGAAGTCATTCATATGCCCTATATAACCCCTCACCTCTGGGTACGGACAGAGTGATGTGCAGGACAGTGTGCTGTTTTAAAACTATGAGAGGGGTCAAGAACTAGGTCTTAAAAGAATAAACTTCTCTTGTCATTGTGCATAACAAGGCAGGTGCATATGTAAGACTAGCGGAGAATTCCTTGATATCTTTTCTGCTGCCCAGAACAATAACTAAATTGAAATGAAAGACATGATTACATAATACAATAACTAAGCTGTAGGGTAAATTGACCTTACCCTTCAGGGAGTTCTCTAGCCACAGGTTTTGAAAGGGCATCCTAACGAGGCTTTTCTAGTCCCTTTGTCTGTCTCCTCTATGGGAACAGGAACTTTTCCCAATTTGGGGGGACAGGGGCTGTAAAAACCAACTTGGTTAATGCTTCTAAAGTGCTGGGCAAGTACTAGGAATTGCAATAAGGGAAGTCAGAAGGCAGGAGTGAAGTTGGAGAAAGTTCACTTTCCTTTTGCATAAATAACTTGGGCCATTACCTCAGCTTCTCGTCAGAATGTCTTCTGTAAATAATTCACAGTAATAGGCAGCGAGGTAGCTGTGGGAGGAGTAGTGAATTATTCACAGCAGTGGTGGAATGTGAACCCTAACACAATCTGGACGGAGCATGGGGGACATGTTAGGAAGAATCGAGACTGGGCTCCCCTGGAAGGGAGGGCGGTCACAAACAAACTGAGTAAGGTTAGCGCACTTCTCAGAGAGCGAAGGCCTGCTGAGGGTAGCCCCTGGGGCAGAGCAGTAGCAAAGGGCAGAGTGCAAACAGCCAACAGTAATTTCAGGCAGCACTTGTTTGTTTGTCTAGAGCCCCATGCAAGGTTCCCACGAGGAATATTTGCCCTGGGTGTGCCTTCCCTGGGCAAGATGGGAAGCAGGGAGAGACTGAATGGGGCTAAGCCAGGATTTGTTTTAACAATGAGGAGCAGGTAGAAAATCGGAGAGCGCCCAAGCCCCAATAACTGTCATCACTATGCGAAGTCATGACCTGTATCTGAAGCCCAGGGCCCTCACCTTGGCTTTACCTGCACTGCAGAATTTCCTTCTCATGAGAAACACCTGATGACCATCTTCATCCTCATTCTATAGAAAACAAAACTAAGTTCTGGAGAAGTTAGGGAACATCTATGAGACCTACACTATGGTCTGGCTTCACCACTGTTTTCTTGCCCAGTCCGATGAAAACGCACCACAAGCCCTATGAGAAGGTCTTGCAGTTCAAATATGTACAATCCTCAATCCTTTATTTTTGCCTACAGAGATACAGACCCAGCATGGCATAGGGAGATGGCATTGGCTCCAGATTCAGACAGACCTGAGTTAGAATCCTTGCACCTTAGTCTCATAGTTGGGTGACACTGGACAACTTACTCAGCCACTCTGAGCCTGTGCCCTTGTTGGTTCATTGCACAGCTAACTGTCGAGCATCAGTCATGTGCTGGGCAGCTGGGCAGGGCAAAGACAACGAACACAAATGCGCCTCCCATCCTGGAGCTTACATTTCAGTGGTATGTCGAGGAGACAGTGGGGCAAGAGAGAGACAGTCACAAGCAATTTAAGTAAGAAAGCTCTACAGGGGCAGGCAAAAGTAGGTTTATAGTTGTGAGCACATGAAACACAGTTTATTCTTGTATTATTATTTATTGTAAACCTGCCCTGTATTAGGAGATCAAGAAGGCAAGAGGAGTGGAGATGATGTGCTGGAGGGTCTAGTTGTAAACATGGTGGTCAAAGGTCTCATTCGGGGGGACATTTGACACAGACTTGAAGGAATGACGTGCGGATATCTGGTGGGAGGATTCCAGACAGAGGGATGACCTAGGGCAAGGAGCCTGAGATCGTGACAGGTGAGGTGATGAGAGCTCACCTGGCAGTTTGGCGGAGCAGTAAGGGAGCCGGAAAGGCTGGTGCAGGGGGCAGAGATGAGTGGAAAGAGCTGAGACCTGAAGAAATGCAGCGCACTGGCTGGTTCTACAGAGCCTGCTGAGCCAAGGGAGCCCAGGTGGCCTTGAGCAGAGAAGCGAAGTCATCAGACATCGATTTTAAGTCTCCTGTTGACTGGTGTGAGGTGAACAGAGATTTGAGAAACAAGAGTTCGCTTTCCAACCAGACACTACCAACAGGGGCTGGCTGGCAGGTTAAATGAAGTGATGTCTGGAAGCACCCAGCACACAGTAGGACGCAAGAAGTGACAGCTATTATTACATAGATTCCTTTTCACAGGAAGATCATTTTCATCCTTATTCAAATTCCCATGTTCCCCAAGGGTGTATTGAGTGTATGTCTTTGGGATTCCCTTTGCATAGCTCCACATATTACTAAGAAACACAAAAAATATACAAGATCCTCTTCCTGGAGGATAATGTAGAATTAAACAAGGTGAGCTTCTCCTTTAAGAAAAGAGTTGGCTTTAATTAGTAAAATGTTTTGCTATCTAGAATTGTTCTGCTAAGAATAACACGTCCCAAATCAGACTGCATTTCTACTTCATGCTATTCTTTCTAACTCTCTAAACTTCTAGACACCCAAGGACGAAAACAGTAACAATCACACAAACGAAAAGTCCTTTCGACCTCAACCGTGTTTTTCTCTAAGAGAGAATTTACATCAGGGCTCTTTTACTGAGTTAGGTTCAAGTTTATGAAACATTTTTAAGTAATTACTTAAGTCATAAAACAACGACCGTGTGGAAATGTGTGCACATTCGTCAGTCTTACCTGCATGTGACTTGCTTCTTTCTGTGGCAGCGCTGTCTTCGGAAATGTTGGAAGCTCATTGATCTCCGTCCAGTGGACGTGGAGGGTTTTCCTTGTTCCTACTCTTGCTGCACAGAATCATTTAATAAAGTGAGTTTGGACTGTTTTCCTGAAATCTCAACAAAATGCTAAGCTTTTGGCTTTGTTGATCGACACCGGGAACTTAATGGAGTCAGTGATCTTTGGTATTATTGTTCTTGGATTTTGTATCAATACCAAGGTATGCTTATTCACGCACTCATTCACTGCACACATACTCACAGACCATCTGCCATGTGACACTCGTTACGTTGGATGCTCGACATACAAAGAAGAAACACAGCCTCTGTCCTCCTAAGCCTCCCAGCCTAGTGACAGAGTCAGGCCAATAGATAAGGCAGTGGGTATCTTGGTGATCTGTGCAAAGCAGCATGGAAACGAGAGAGTAGGAACTTTAAATCAGAGAGTCGGGGTAGCCTTCACGGAGGAGATGACATTTGTCATGAAGCTCAAGAGATAAATGGGCATTTCTTTGCCAAGACAAAATGAAATAGGGGCAGGGGAGCAGCCCTCCAGGAGAAGGCACAGTGAGGGCCTGAGGGAGCCTGGTCTATGATGGGAACCACCCATATTTCTGAGCAGGTGCAGTGAGGCCATTCCTTTGAAAGGGAGGTAAGACATGGGGTAGAGTCTGTGCCCTCCAATGTTGGTGCCCACCCGAGAATCCCATGACTATCCAATCCCCCAACATGTGTTGAGTCTTTAACATGTGCCAAGGGCTAGGAGTTCAGAGATGAGCAAACCACGGTGTCTTTCTTCCAGAGGCTCCTGGTCTTGCCAACTGTGCCTGGTATTCTAGCAGCATAAAACCAAGACATTTTCTCCTACTTGATAAATCTCAGAAACATAATGTTGCTCCCATTCCAGCTTGTCATTGGAAAATTCACTTGCCCTTTGAAGGCCCCAGTCACCTCATCTGTAAAAATTGGGCCAGTGTGCTTACTTCTGAGAGGTTGCCGATAAGTGATAAAATACATGAAATTGCTTAAGTTCACACCTGACATATGGCAGGTGCTCAACAAATGTTAGTTACATATTTTATTTGAAAAAAGAAAGAATTCTATTTTTGTTGGAAAGTAAGAAATCTTAACTCATCGTGTTCTAGGGTTAGAGAGAGAAAGAGGTGAAGATACTTAATAATTCTGTTACCTCTCCCATTTTTCCCCACCCAGACTGTTTAATAGAGGGGAAGGGGCTTGTGAAGGGAAAGGTGGTCAGTGCTAGACCAAGATCCACATTAGAGAGGGGTAGAAGGGGGGAATACGTTCCTGTATCCCTAGCATTTAGTGCGGCGCCTGACCCTAGGCAGACACTCCATGAATATTCACTGTTGAATGAATGTATGATCTGCAACTTGGAATCTGCCTTAAGCAAGATTTATAGAGATGTGCAATTTCAGAGATAAATGCACTTGTTCAGTCACCAGAAACCACCAGAGGCTGAGGAATGGTTGAAGGAAATAATGATATTTAAGCCTTGAACAAGAAATGACCCATAAAGGCGTGGCTTTCCTCATCAAACCTTCAACATACCGTCTCTTAGGTGATAGAATTGATTCGATCTGGAGAGCCCCAGAAAGATGGGCTAGGAGCAACAGGACCAAGTCACATAATGGTAGATTTTTAATCTGATTTTGGAGTCGATTCTCCCATGCAGTTGCTCCATTTGAGGACAACCAATAACCTTGAGTTGTCTGTCATGTTCTAGTACACAGTCATGTGGTGGACCCTCAAGCATCCATGGGCCAGTGGACAGGATGGCTGTCAGTTCTAGGCTTCTCAAGTGCACACTTGTGCTTTGAGTCGGGCAGCATCCCTTCCTTAGGGGAACTTCCCTTCCTCCCTCCAGGGGGTCCTGGTGAGCTTGCCAGTCACAGGGCTACACAATGAGCACCCCACCCCCTCACCCCCACCTCTGGAGGAGTGGGGCTGACCTAAGCTAGGACAAGCGGCAGCTCCTTTCAAGGAGGGACTTGAATCTGAAGCCAAGGTTCACAAAGCCAGAAGGGGCTTCCTATCCATCATCTGATGGCAGCAACCCGTGGAACCAGCACACGCGCTTCTCCTGCTGAGACGTCCTGGCATGTCCTGATTCCTGTCCTTTTTGCCAGCCGGTCATTCAGAAAATCTTTTAATTCTATGAGTTACCCGATAGCCTTCAAATAAGTTCCTTTATTACTTATGCTACCAGGTCAGTCTTCATCGTTTGAAAGAACCCTAGCAGAAAGGAATAGGTGATTAGTTCTGTGACTAATTCTGCAACACACAGCCTAATATGCTTCCCCAATCCTCTACCGAAGACCTGGGGAAAAAAGAAAGAAAACAGAGGGGAGTGGGTATGTGGCCTCCACAGAGAACCACCCCCCAAATGGCCTCTGCCACAGTGAAAACGCAGCCTCACCAACTGAGCACCAATTAGCCAGGCTGTCAGACCATGAACTTGAAACTTGCCCACCATGACTGTCTATCACAGAAAGGGGTTATAAAAGGCTGGTGCTGCAGTTCCCCCAACCTCAAAACAGAGGCTACTGATTTAACGGAGTCCACGTGGCAGCCCTTCCAAGGGCACTGGTCTGACCCCAGAAGCTAAATGGGGAGGGTCCACTGCACAAAGGCTCTGAATTTCAACCCTCCTGGGATGGAGGATGAGAAGAGAGGGTGATAGCAGGGTCCCTGGAAGTCAGGCAGCCACTCCTCTGATCCTAGTCATCCCCAATAAAGTCAGTACGAGAGTGGGGATTGGGATCACACGTGGGTAGGCCTGGGTTTAATCTCGGGTCCTGCACTGGGTGGTGTGGCTGAGTGGGTGACTTCAGCTCAGGGGCTGCCACTCACAATTCACTTTATTTATTTTTACCCTTTCTCCACGGGCTTTCTTTTTCGGCAGAACCAGTGTGGTTCCCAGGAGGCGCGTGGGACATTTGTGGGAGTGATTCTGCTTGTCTCGATGATGGGGCACTCGCAGGTGGGGACACGTGCGCTGTGTCCTTCGGTGACCACAGCAGCGCCACAAAGGCACTGCCCCTCCACCCTCGCACCCACACACCCGCCGCACCTCCCAGCAGACCGTCCTGCACAGGAAAAGCCAACAACACACTTTCTAGTGATCTGCACGGAGAACCCTTCTCTGTTTTACATGCACACACAAAGTAATTTTTTCTTACTTTGATAGACTGTTGTTAGACTGAATTTTCCAGGAGTACAACTACCACGTTAACTGGGAGAGAATATATTGTGTTAGTTTTATTCAGAACTTTCCCAAGAGTTGATAGCTAATTCACAAAACAACTAAATATCCCCATAGCATCCAAGTTGATGAAACACCACCCTAGGAGGCTGGTCCCTCAAGTTCTTGCTGATTTTATGGCACAAGCAGCTGAGTCTTATCTTCTGATACAGTTGCACCTGGTACATTATTACTTTATTAAATATTAAATGCATTATTATTTTATTAAATACTGCTTTGCTTTTTATGGCTAGGGAATATATATATATTTTTAATTTTGTGTTGAGGTAGGTATATTATTTATAAATCTCATATGAAGAGGACCTCATAAAATATTTGTAATGTAAAAGTGTCTTAGGCCAAGTTTCCCAAGAAATAGATTCTGAGTTGGAAACCTGCATACAGGAAGCATGTCAAAGGGAGTCCTTGGGATCAACTGTGGGGGACCGAGGGGGAGCGGTGGGGCACCCAAAGAAGCTGAGATGGAGTCACAACAGAAACCTCACCCATCCCATGGGGGGCTCTGGGGCTACAGGTCCTTTGGAGCTGTCCTTGCCTTGAGTCAAGCAGGCTGGGCCTCACACCCTTATGTGTACCAGTCTTTGGATGCAGGTTGTCCCTGTGGAGGGGACATGAGCTTAGGTGAGGACATGAGCTTCTGCTGAACATAGTTCTTGGAGAAACACTCAGCTGACAGCTCTCGGCACTCCTGGCAGCTAGGGACCTTGGATCTCGGTCACACAGAGGAGTCCGGTCTTGTGTGCTTCACAGCACAAGTTCTCAGAAAGGCTTCTATGTGATTCTGAGCGGTCTCTCTTCCTGGGGAAACATAAAAGCATGTTAGTCCCCTCGAGCTACCATAACAATGGTATGGCTTAATGGTTGACCAGGTGGCTTAAACAACACAATTGTATTGCTCACTTCTGGGGGAGAGGAAGTCCAAGATCAAGGTTCCAGAAATGTAAGTTGCATCCCGAAGCCCCTTTCTCTTGGCTTGTAGGTAGCTACATCTCACTGTGTGCTCACGTGACCTCTTCCTTGTGCATGTTTGGGGGTGCGGGTAGGGAGAGAGATAAAGAGCAAAATAGAGGGAGGAAGGGAGGAGGAACACATGCTCTGGTGTCTCTTCTTATGAGGGCACCAGTGTCACCAGACCAGGGCCCCGCCCTCATAGCCTCATCTAGCCCTGACTACCTCCAAAGGGCACCATCTCCAAACACTATCAGCTTGGGAGTTAGGACTTCCATGCATGAATTTGGAGGCACCCAAACATTCAGTCCATACCATTCAATCTATAATAGGGTTCTCCAGAGAAAAAGAAACAGCTCCAATAGGGTGAGTGTATGTGTGTGTAAAATAAATCTTTGTATATCTGTGTATATATAACATATTATACACAGAGAGAGAGAGATGTGTTAGCATGGGCTCACATGATTATGGAGGCTGAGAAGTCCCAAGATCTGCACTCAGCAAACTGAAGACTCAGGAGAGCTGATGGGCACCTCTAGTCTGAGTCTGAAGGTCTGAGACCCAGGAGAACTGATGGTGTGAGTTCTAGTCTGAAGGTCAACAGGTCCAAGACCAGTAAAAGTCAATATTTCTGTCTAACTCCAAAGACCAGAAAAAAAACAATGTCCCAGCTCAAGTAGACAAAGAGGCAGAGTTGCCTCTTACTCAGCCTTTTTGTTGTATTCATGTCTCCCGCTGATGGGATGAGGCCTACCACATCAGGGAGGGCAGTGTGCTTTACTAGTCTACCTATTTAAAGGTTACACTCATCCAAAACACCTCCACAGACACACCCAGAATGATGTTTGGCCAAATTTCTGAGTATCCTGTGACTCGGGCCAAGATGGCACATGAAATTAGCCAGTATAAGAAAATTGGACATGGACAATGGTAGTCCCTGAATGTCACACCAAGGTGTCCTATAGGACCTCCTGTGGGAAGGGTATGAGGTCTCTAATGCAGGGACATGGAGCGTTTGGGAAAGGGGTCTAGATGGGAAGGACGTGCTCAGTGAGGAAAGACAGACAATGTCCCCATTGCATGTCCAGGAGATTTGAAATGCTCCCATCCTTAGCAGAGTTCTGTGTGTGCAGAAACATTCTGCCTCATCCACTCAGGGCTCTCTATTTACCTAATTTTTGTTGTAAACCAGAAAGCTACTCAGCCCCCTGCTGGGGAACAAGACACTGTGACAGATGGTGGTGTCCAGGCTGGGGAATAAGTTGTACATTTCTGCCAATAAAACCAGCCAGGAAAACAGAGAGGTCACCACTGGTAGGCAAATTAGTCCTGGTGTCTTCCAGTTTGTTTCTGATGCAGAGAGATTCAGGATAAAGGCAGTAGCTACATTTCCCAACAGTGGGAATGGGAGGCCCCCGCAACCTCTTGTGAGTATGAGGCAGAAATCCAACGAATCCCGCTGACAATCGCGGTCATGAACAGTGGAAGCAGACAAGGACATTTAATTAAGGTCATGTATGTTCTGATGACCAGGCATGGGACATACACGAATGAAGGGACCGTGAAGATGGTCAGACAGTTGTGTGGAAGAATGGAGATTGGTTAAGCTCACTTACTCACCTGTGAGACTTAGCAAGAAATCTGGAAAACCCCTTACCCAACCACAGACCAGACAAAGCCCAGGGCAGTGACTTAGGAAAACTCCGGAAGAACCTGAAACAGTTTGGAAAGACCAGGCTCTATAACTAGGTTTCACTTCTATTTCATTCTCTTCCCAGGATTTAAGCTCCTTTGCTTTTGGGGCTTACCTCACATAACTCACAACTTGCAAACCAGTAAAATGCACCCACATTTCCCATTAATATAATCGACCTGTAACTATATCAGAGTAAAGCTGAAAAGGACAAGTTGAGCTACTATCAATTTCTGTCAATAAGGAAGTGCCTACTAATTTAGATTGTGCAGTGTTCTTTCACACCGTTGGAGCTGAGCACCATTGTTCAGCTCTCAGGTATTCTGAAGGCTCTCTAAAAGCCTGCACACTCCGTGCCCTGCACCCAGAGGACCTCATGGAGAGATTAGCTCCACAATTCCGTAACTGGGTGACTTCAGCCGGTGGTTCAACATGGCCCCGCTTTCTCCACCTACAGCGTTGGGAGAGTGACGCCTGCTTCACGCTGCTTCTGCGAAAGACCCCACAGTGCGAAAGTGCTCAGTATTGAAGAGCCACACAGGAAAACAGGCTTTGGCTTAGCGGTGAAGGTCCTTGGAAGGCCAAGAGGAATTAAGAGAGTCTCCACTAGCATGGGATAGAGGCTCTGCAAGCCCCTTGTGTAGGATACCTGTTTTAGCACCCCTGACATCCCCGAACAGGGTCAGAGGCCATATTACCCCTGTGTTGCAAGTGGGGACAGTGAGGCCCATCATGGGGACAAGACTGAGCCAGGTCCAACAAAGCTGGGAGACAGAAGCAGTACAAGTTCTTAGGGAGTGAGGTTGGGGGTGTGGAGAGTAAGGAATGAGAGGAAGTTGAGTTTTTCTGTCATAGCCTAACGCCAAAATTTGAAGATTAAATTTCTACCCCTGTGGTCATGAGGAGGCAAGAAGCAGGAATTTTGAATTCCTCAGAGCTGGAGTCTTTGGAGGGGCAGCGGGCAGAAGCACACCCAAGCCTCAGCCTACCCCGTCTCTGCTTTGGATGGCAGGCTTCAGAGGCACAAATGGTGCAGCTGACCCAGAGAGCAATGAAAGACCTATAACTTAGCCAATGGAGAGAATAAAAGGGATAAAAAGATTTAGAAAGAAAAAGGAAACACACACACATTCCTGTATGTGAATTCATGTACATATGGCTTAGAACAGGAAAACTCTCTCCAGGTGCTTGCGTGTCCAGAATACCAAGCCACATGACCACCTTCTCAAATGACCAGACATCAGCCGTGTTAAGTGAAATGACCTGCCCAAGTGGGATTCAAGGGCAAGGCCAAAAGAAGGGGAAACCACTAATAGTTTTTGCACATATGCCATGTACTGCCGATAATTCTTGCTGGTTTGCAAGTAAAGATTCCAAGTCTCAGAATTTTTGCAAATTGTTCAAGGTCAAAAACCTGATAAGTGGTAGAACCAGATTTTGAACACGTCTCTGTCTCATTCCAAGGTCCAAGCTCTTTTCCCAGGAGCCTGTGCCTCAGCATAGGCTGAAGGTTTACACTTGTTTTAATTACCTTACAGTAGCATTGAGGTGTGCTGTGTGAGTGCTAGTACTAAGGACGATTCACTATTGACATGCCTGATACTCCCCTAGAAGGCTATGAATTAAGTTGTCTCCCTTCTGGTGTATAGGTGAGAAAATATTTCCAGGACACGATGTAGCTTGCCCACAGTCACACCCGGTAAGTGATGGTGCTGGGACTAGAACTCGGGACCAGACTTCAACTTCTATGTTGGTCCCACCTGCCATCTCAATTGTCCTGACACCCATGCAACAAAGAGCCTTTTGAAGTCAGGGTGTGCTGGGCGGGGGACCAACAAGGCAGAAATCCAGGAAGCTGTAGAAAAAGTAATGCAGGGTAGTTCCACATTGACAGGAGCCCACTTCTGAGGCCCCGAGTCTGAGAACTCCTTGGGAGGCTGCGCTGCCCTCCGTGCTTACTGGTAACTGAGTGTCTCCACCAGCACACACTGAACACAGGAGAAGGTGTACTGCTCCATGCCTTCCCCGTCTTGATGACAAAGCTGTAATTTTGTCCCTGGGCCAGACAGCTGCCAGCTTCCTGAGGAAGGAGATGACATCTCTTAAATTCTAAGGAGGCTTGGTTTAAAAATAAACACAGAGCAAGTCCTGGTTTTACCCCCTCTCCTCCACCTTGTCCGATGGGGTAGGAAAGGCAAAGGAATTGTCACTGGTCCAGGTATCTGCTAAATAAAGTAACCCCAGACACGCAGCTTCCACAGCCGTGCAAGGTGACACTCAGAATTTGATATAAGTTGGTGAAAATGCGACAACAGAAATAGACTCCAACATACTGAGTAAAGGTCATAAATAAAGCAACGACCTCCCGTTAATGGGCATGGCAGGGGATGTGAATCTTGATCCCAAATCTAACGGGCAGAGGCGGGCAAGAAGCATCTCTTGACTTGCCTTTGAGTGATGTCTTGGAAATGGTTCATAACAACCATGAATTTCAATTCAGTTTAGTAATTCTGTCCAAAGCAGAACCTGATAAGGAAGTAATCAGGACATCAGAGTGCAGCAAACTTCAGAAGACTCTGAGCGAATTTTATGAAGGCTAATCAATAAGTGGGTAATCGTGAATGTGTCAGTCGTGCCCAGCACCCCATCCCCCTGAGAGGAGCAGCAGCGCGTCTGGACCGGGAGCAAATCCAATGAAGAGAAACAAATAAAGCTGACAGGAAATGGGCCGAGAAGAGATACACTGCAGAGGGGATTATTTTCTCTGTTATTATTACTATCGCTTTATTTTACGATCCCACACACGTGGGCAGATGTACTCCAAAAAGCATCTTGCTAAATGGCTGAGAAACCTTGAGGCTCCGGAGTCCCTTTTCAGTCTTGGGCTCCCTCGCTTCTCCCCCAAGGGAGTGGCTCTCCTAAGTCTGGATGCAGAGCGGGCGCAGGCTCCCAGCACGCTTCCTCCCCGTGGTCTCCCAGGGCAAGTTCACGGGTACTTCTTGGCTTTAGGCCTTTTGCCCGCGACCATCAAATGGGAAGCCAGAGATAAGAAAGAAATAACAAACCTGGGGAAAGGACAAAGGCTTAACAAACACTATGGGCGTTCTTTCCATTGCCTTTCCTGGGTCAGGGATGGCCAGGGGGTGGAGCTAGTAGCAGGCAGAGCCGTGTAGTGTTAGGAGATCCAGCTCTGGGGCTGGGCGGACGGGCTTTAAGCCCCAACTCTGGCACCTGGTCATGGCGAGTGGCTCAGGGCTTCCAAACCTCTTTATTCTGAACCTCTTTTGGGTTTGGGGGTCTTTTGTTTGTTGGGGTTTTTGTTGTTGTTGTTTTCCCGTTTGTAAGATAAGGATAATAAAATCTACCAGGATGAGTTACTTATAGGGATTTAAGATTACATGATACACACACATATGTGCATATGTGTTGTATGCAGAGATCGAGATTCCAATGTATAGATATAAATACAAACACAGAGGCAGATGTACACATCACATACACAACCTGGTGGGTGTTCCCTTGGTACCAGTATTTTTGTCCCTGGAAGAGTCTCTGGATGATGGCCCTGTGTCACTGCCCTGGGAGTGGAATTTAACCAACTTTTCCCTCCTTCCTGCCTTCGCTAAAAGTGAGCAGCTGACTAGCACATGCCATCTTGGTTTTTCCTCATCCGACCTGCAGATATAACTCTACCCAGGCCTGCCGTGAGAAGAACGCCAGTCCCCATCTGAGCGACATTCTGAAAACTCCCTGGCCAGCACTCCTCACAGCCATCATGTCATCAGAAACAAGGAAAATCTGAGCAATTGTCACAGACAGAGAAGCCTAATGGACTGTGACAATTCAATGTCATGTGGTGTCTTGCATGGGAGCCCAAAACAGAAAAAAAGGCATTAGGTACAAACCAGCCAAGTCCAAATATAGGGTGTTCACTTCATAGAAATGTGAGATGTTGACAATGGCAGAAGCCGGTGCAGGGTATCTGGGAACTCTGCCCTATCTTTGCAACTTTTCTGTAAATCTGAAACTATTCTAAAATAAGTTGACTTAAATTTAAAAGTCACCCTATCAGAGTAGTAGAAGTCTCCAGACAGTGTGGGTAATTTGAATATTTGTAATAATAATTAACAATTACTGAGTAGTATCATGACCCAGAAACAGGAATAAACCTAATACCTGGCGTTATTTCCTTGAATCATCCCAACTGCCCCACGAGGTAGACACTAATACCCCGAAGATGCAGCTGGCTGATAGGGACTCACTCTGTATGCACCTTATATATCTTACAATATGACAGCAGTTTGGAAACCTAAAAATATTTCTTCCTGGGAAAGAAATATTATTAGAGGAGAGCATTTTTAGAAATATGGGAGACTGAGCTGGTTTAGTGCTCTCTCCAATCCCCCCCCACCAAATTATAGAAATGCTAGATTAACTGTAAAAATGAAAATAATTTAATATAGATTTGGCCTGGGGGGTGGGGGTGGGGAAGGGACTAGAAATTCCCAGATTCCAGAAACAAAGAGCCGGCTCAGCGTTTGAGTTGATGTCACAGTGGTCCAGCTGCACTCGGTCCAGAAACAGAACTAAGGGAAAATAAATACCCAGGGTTTAAGAGGACAGAGTTCAGAATCCTGAGAGGTCTGCCCCTCTGAAAAATGGAAGTGCAGGAAAGCAGTACCAAAGGTTGTCTTCTGCCTGCGGATCTGAGTGGAGGAATAATCTGAGAAAGGTTGGACATGGGGTCAGAATTTACACCACTTCCATGGTATGAGAAAGCCAGAGCATGGAATTCCTGTGTAAACTAATCTAGGAATGCGCAGTAAAACCTGTGAGTCTCAGAAGAAACACACACACAGCGATTCTGTCAGCATACCTTCCTATCCCAGGACATACGGTTTTCCCACTGAACTAATGAACAAAACAAAAACACAACCAAAGCCAGCAATCTACTTTACCCCCTGAATAAATTCAGGGAAAGGACAAATTGATCACAACAATAGATGGTTTTTAAAAAATTACTATATTCACATTGACTTATGAAAAAAAGCCTCAGTAAACAAGGAATAGAAAGGACTGCCTTAAACTCATAAAAGTATACCCAAAATCCCACAGCAAACCTCAAATCTGATGAGGACGCATTAGAAAAATATCTTTACAGTCTGAAATAAGGTACATATTGTCTTCGAGGGCTTAGGCAACACAATAAGAATAGAAAAATAAGTACCAAATACAAGAATTGGAAAGGCATAAACAAAGGATGATAACTCAAAGAAATAATTTTCTGTTTAGAAAAGCCAGGATAACTTATATCAACACTTAGAGTTCAGCAACATTGCTAGTTATAAAAGTCAACATGCAAAAAAGGAACTTCCGTGTTTAGTTTTATAAGAAACTCCATTTCCCACAATGACTATACCATTTTACACCAGCAGTGCATGCTGGATCCAGTGTTTCTGCATCCTCACCAACTTTTGATGTCATTATTTTTACTATTTTTTATTTTAGCCATTCTGGCAGGTGGGTAGTGACATCTTGGCGCAATGTGGATACATATTTCCCTAATGGCTAATGATGCTGGATTTCTTCTCGTGTGCTTATGTTCCATTCATACATCCTCTCTGGTGAAATGTCTGTTCATATTGTTTGCCCATTTTCTCATTGAATTGTTTTACTGTTGAATTTTTGCAAGTTCTTCATATATTCTAGATACTAGCCCTTTGTCAAATACACAGCTTGCAGTTATTTCCCCCAGTCTGTAACTTGTCTTTTAATCCTTTTAACCCATCCGTCGCAGAGCGGAAGTTCTGCATTTTAATGAGGTCCAATTTATCATTTTTTATGGGTCGTGCTTTTGGTGTCGAGTATAAAAATTCTTTGTCAAGCTGAGGCTCTGAAGATTTTCTCCTATGTTTTCTGGTCAATTTTGTATTTTTACATTTTATATTTAGTCTGCTTCATTTTGAATTAACTGTTGTGTATAGCGTGAGGGCTTCAATCTGGGTTTATTTTATTTTATTTTATTTTGTCTCTGGCTATTTTATTATGCCAGCACTATTTATTGAAAAGACTATATCATTTTTCTGTTGACTTGGAAAGATGAAGGGGCCAAAACAGCTAAGACAATTTTGAAAAGAATGAATACAGTAGAAGGATTCACTTTACCCCCTTTCTGGGTGTAGTGTACAGCTATAGCGATCGAGGTCGGTGGTCCTGGCACGGGGACAGACAGACACACAGATCGATGAAATGCATTAGAGAACCCAGAAACAAGCTCACCCGAGTGTGGTCAGCTGATTTTTGATGAAGATGTAAAAACAATGCAGTGGCAATAAAATGAACTGACCCTCAATCGAAACTTCATACCTCATACAAAAATGAACTCAAAATGGGGCATAGATTTAAATATAAGATGTAACCACAAAACTCAGAGAAGCAAGCAGAGAAAATCTTTAGGATCTAGGGCTTGGCTGAGAGTTCTTGAACAGGACGTCAAATCACAATCCATACAATAAAAAATCGATAAATCTGTGCTCATCAAACCATCGCCTCTCTTTTCCAGTATGTGAATGGCTTTCAGTAAGTACGGCGTTGTTACCACAGCAAAGTTATCACGATCAAATGCCCGATCAGCCGTGTGAAGGGCAAAGTGACTGTCCCGCTGGGTTATGAAGGTCACAGACACTGAAAGCAGCATGGTTTGGCGGTCTCTAATCTGATGTTAGAGCCTGGCAGACCGGGCATGCGTCCGGCTTCACCAGTCACTGGGCATCTGGGCAATTCCTGTGAATGTCACTAACGGTCCTGATGTGGGCACCTCGCTCGTCTTTGAATTCTCAGTGCCCAGCACATCATCTGGCTCTGAATGGGATCTCAGTAAATAGTTGTGGAGTTGAGTATCTTGTAACAAACTATAGAAATGACCCCTGAAAGTTTAATCTTGGAATTAAGTATCTCGATCTCTCTGAACCTCCGTTTCTTCTATTGCAAAGTTATTGGTTTTTTTTCTTTTTTCTGTTTACCACGTTTCTTCCAATAAATTGGCATTTTCAAAAGCCACATTTACATATGAAATTGACAAGATTAACATATTTATTGGTCTAGTGCACACAGGAAGTATAATCACAATACTGAAAAATGGCAAAGGAAGATCTCGAACCACAGCTGTCTTGGAGTGTGCAAATAGGGCTCTTGACCTATAATCAGAAGGTCAGATACTCTGACTTGCTCTAGCGGTGACCCATGTCATCCACTTGCTCCTGAGAAAGCTCTCTTGGAGTTCCTGATAATTTGGGCAACTAGTCAACCCCTAGCAAATCACCGATCTGAACTTGGATTCTCTTTCTCCTTTCAGTCCATTCCTTTCCTCTCCTTATTTCTAGTTTTTCTTTTTTCCTCTGTTTCTTTATTTCCCACTTGAGAAGTGTGATTGATCACTCGTATATATCAGAACCACAAATCTACAACAATCTTTAGATCTTTAGTCTCAATAAAATTGCAAGAACTGAGAATGGGACAGCAAGGTATTCCCCAAATTCACACCACCGGTCAACGGCAGAGCTGGAAATTCACCTCGGGTCTCTAGCTACCAGTCCATGGCTCATTCGCTCTGACCTGTCTCAGGGAATCTCAGAGCCAAAATGCTCATCTGGGAACTGGTTAGCTTCATTCTTTAGAAAGTTGAAAGGATGTTAAGCTAAGCTCACAGCAGGGTTTTTATATTTGTTTTGAGCTGGGAAGAGGTATTTTCTGTGCAATGTAGTACATACGTTGTGTTTGCAATGGCCTGCATTCAGGACATCATTCTAAATGCAACAGATAAATCTAAAGAGAGTTGCAGGAAGATCACCCTGTCTACCCTATAAAATAAACCACCTTAAAATAAGTATATATAAGCAGAATGATTTTTAAAACATTCTTTACAATATTCACTGTGGGTAAAATGTGGGGAAATGGAAACTCTCAACCACTAGTAGGTGGCTATGGCAGTACAGACTTTTGGGGGCACTACTGGGTATAACTAAGAGTGCATATCTCACAAAGCACGTGGGCTGAAAACTGAAAAAGGCTGAGGAAGAAATCAATGAAAGCCCATTTACATGGAGAGATGTGTACTGTGTTCTTATCAGAAGAATTCAGCATAGTAAAGATATCGGTTCTCTTTAAGTTGACCTGAAAAATTAGCACAAGTCCAGTCAAAGTCCCGCAGTTTTTAATAGATAGAGAAGCAAATTCAGAAATAGGGAATGGTGATGGAACTAGAATAGTGAAAACATTTTTTTTAAAAAAGAAAGTTGAGGAGTTACAGTACCTGATTTTAAGACTTCCTGTAAAGCTACAGGAATTATGACGGTGGGTGTTGGTGGAGGAATAGACCCGTAGATCAATGGAACAGAGTAGAATTGAGAAACAGACCCACACAAATATGGCAAATCGTTTTTCAACAAATGTACAAAAGCAATTTAATTGTACTCGAACTGAATACCCATGTGTAAAAAGAGACTTTGATCCATACCTCATGCCACATAAAAAAATAACTCAGAATGATTACAGATCTAAATTAAAAGATAAAACTGTAATATTTTTAGAAAAAATATAGAAGAAAAATCTTTGAGCTAGGTTAGGCAAAGAGTTCTTCATTATGACATCAAAAGCATGACCCATAAAAGGAAAAAAAGAGACAATTGACTTTTATCAAATCTTTAAACTTTTACTTTGTAAGAGATATTGTTAAAAATTAAAAGACAAACTATACAGTCAATTAGAATATTTGCGTACAAAATAAATAAATAACTCTCCAAACTCAATAATAAAAAAACAAACAACCCAATGCTTAAATGGGCAAGACTAAAGCAGACACTTCACCAAGACGTTCGACATAGGAAAATATAAAACCACAATGAGATATCTCTACATATCCATTATAACAGCTAAAAAATTTTTTTAATACTGACAATACCAAGCAATGGTGACGATGCAGAGAAACTAGACATCCCACACATAGCTGACGAGAATGCAAAATAAACAGCAATACTGGAAAAATTTTTGGAAGTTTTTTATAAATGTAGAGATTATATTACTATACAGCCCAGTAATCCCACTCTTGGGCATATATCCTGAAGAAATGAAAGCTTATGCTCAGAAAAAAACTGTACTCAAATGTTTAAAGCTTGTTTATTCATAATTGTCCCAAACTGGAAGCAATCCAAAGTCATTCAATGGGGGAATGAATGAAGACGGCGTGTTTCACCCGTACAATAGGACATCACCCAGGAATAAGAAGGAAGGAAATACACGTATGTACAACAATTTGGATGACTCTGAAAAACAGTATGCTAAATGATAAGAGGTCAGCCTCAAAAGGTTGTGGGATTTCATTTATGAGACCTTGTTGGAAGACGGAACTGTGCTCGTGGGGAACAGTCCCATAGCTGACACGTTTTACACCTATGGGGAAGGGTGTGACCATACCGGAAGGGAGAATTCCCGGTTGGTAAATCTGTTCTGCATTCTGATTGGGAGAGTAATTACACAAATCTAGACGTGTGTGAAAAGTCATAGAAGTGTACTGATGTAGACTGCGGCCAGTGGGATCCGTATGTTGGGGCTACAACGAACAAATTCCATGGACTGCCGAAGTCCTGTGGAGAAAAAGGGACCACATGGCCACTGTCTGACTGAGAGAGGGTCGTGACCCCTGCCTAGACGGGATTTTATTGCTTTTCTGAGCACATTACACAGAGGATGGTCCTCGTTTACTATGCACAGGTTCGCTTTAGGTGATTACCTTTTACAGATAACAAAGGAGAGGAAGTTGCTAATTACTTCAAAGAAAAAGGATATTTGCAAATGTAACGGAAAAGTGATTGAACTGGTTACAGATTTTAGGAAGTTACTTTAAAGATATGGAGTAAACATTTGCTGCCTGAATTCAGGGTGAGGGAGTTTTAGCAAAAAGCAAACCTCAAAGCAGCCTAGGTACAATGCAGGCCTGATTCCCCCCACCCCGGGAGCACTGATCTGTGGGCTGGGTTCCTGTGTGCCCACACACTCCCCACCAGTTTTCTGAGTCGGGCTGGGCTACATTCACCATGCCACGTGGATAGGTTCCCTGTAGTGTACTTTCAAAAAGGTCAATTTTATGTATGATAATTTAAAAAATAAATGTAAAATCTGCCTAGCATTAATGGATCTAGCTAATGACTATCAAGGGATGATAGGAAATTTTATAACACACACTCAGGCTGTTGATTCCAGTGAAGGTAGGAAATGAGGGGCGGCGGGGGGGCAACTCAAAAGAATAAAAAAAACAGGCTGATTTTAGACCATTCCACAGAATATTCAATATGTAAAGAAATATAACAATGTCTATAAAATCTTGAGTAAGAAAAATATGGCTCAACAATATTTATATTTCCAAATTGGCATTCAAGTAAAAAAGCAGAAGACAGACATTTAAAAGCTTGTTTATTTTTCTGCAATTAATGATGTCTGTCCAGAAAGTATTTATCCATGCACTATGAAAACTAGAGACTTTTATTGAAGAAGATACAAGAAACATTGTACAGAGGACCTCAGTCCCTTTCAAAGTAGGCACCTTGGGACCTCACACAGTTCTCCCATCTCTTCCACTGTTCAAAACACTCTACAAAACCCTTTGTTGGAATTGCCATCAGCTGCCCCATTTGAATTTTCCTGAATCTCATTGATGATCTGAAACCTCTTCCCTATCAAAGGTAATTTTAGTTTTGGGAAAAGCCAGAAATCACAGGGCACCAAATCTGGGATGTAGGTGGTCTGAGTTGCCTGAGTGATTTGATGTTTCTCCAGAGAACTCAGCACGAGATGTGATGTGTGAGTAGGCGTGTTGTCATGGTGAAGAAGCTGCCAATCACCAGTTGCCTGTAGCTGCAGCCTTCTGAATCATCCGAATATTTTCCATGGAGGGATGTTCAAACTTAATGCAAAATCTGATGCAGACTTGTTGCTCTGTTTGCTTCGTCATTTTGAATGCAACAGCCACAGAGTACACGTGCTCACTCAGTGGCGTCGACTGCCCCCACTGACCAGCACAGTGAAGTCCTCACGGCTCAAACATGCGCATTCCAGTCCACTCTCCTGGGCTGGTTACATCAATGTTGTGCAATCTGTTCTCATCATATTAACAAACGGCTGCATGTTTTCCTGACAGTTGTCTTAACATAACCTAATTATTTTATTTTCATGCTCAGCATTTGTGCTTATTTAAACTGAGAATTCCTGTAATTTACAATTTCTGGTAAAGTTTTAATCATGGTCATCAAATATCACTTCTCTTTTTTCTCTCTGTTCTTTCCTATTAGAGGTTCACCAAATCTTCTCACTCTATCCCTATTCATCCTTATTTCTACTTACCATGTTTTATCTATTTTTTGTGTGTGCTGCCTTCTGAATAATTTCCTCAGAACTAACTTCAGTTCACCAATCCTCTTTTCAACTGGGTCTAATATACTGATTAATTCAACCATGAATTTTTTTAATGTATCATATTTTTTAATTTTTAAAATTTCCATAGTATTTTTCAAGTATACCAAGACTTTAAAATATTTCTTTTTATTTTCTAACTCTTTCTTTGATAGCCTCAATCATGTTCAATGTATTTATTTTATAACTGCCATCCAAGAGGTCAATTATATAAAGCATGGCAGGCCAGTTTACTGCATATTATGTCTGCTGCCTTGCTCTGCCTTGGTGTGGTGTTTCTTTCCGTGTTTTATAACTTTTTATTGTGAAATCGTCTTCAGTGGGACTTTATCCATGCTGTCTTGTTGGAGACCACTTCCTGCCTACAGATTTGCTCTTGTATGGCCGAAGTATCACTCTCTGAAACTACTTACACAGTTTCTCATGTTGGAGTTCCTAAAGCACAGAGGTAGTGCCACCATTAACCCTGCATCGGCGTGAGAGTAATCTATGGTTGCAGCTTCTTAAGGGAGATTTCCCACAATGACAGCAAAAGCCAGACAAACAATTTTTCTTATCTCCTTAGCCTGGTGGGCAAATTTTTCTAATACATGCTTTTACTGAGGATGTAGCTATTTGAGAATCCTGGCTTTAGTGACTGTCTCATTTTCAGTGAACCCTCTCGTGAAGCCAAGGACACTTATTTTATCTCCACATGGCTGTTAAAACCCAGCCTCAAAGGATAATATACTGTATGATTTCATTTATATGACATTCTTGAAAAATGAAAAAAAAAAAGAAAAAGAGTGCTTCTCACTGTGGTTTTCTGTTTCTTCTTCTTTTTGACCTTAGAGAGATCCTTTGCATCCTTTTAAAGTCAGCAGTGCCTTTTAGAATGCCTGATATGTTTAATCCAATATACTAAATGAATCGTAGTTCAAAGTTTTCAGATAAGTTAATTTATGAAGTTGCTAGAAATGTAAGTTCTCAGGCAAACAAAACCAAATAAAAAATTACTGAGTAAATAAAACACTAATGAGCTCTTCTTATAGACACAAAAGTCTATATAGTCTTATCTGTGTGTATATGTATACATACATGTTAAAAAACAAAATGCCAAACTCTTAAGAGTGGTGATTTTGGGAGAAGATAATGGTAAGTCAGGGAGAAGCAGGAATAGAGATAGGGAACAAACTCTGGTTCTTCATATGTGTTCATTATTTAAATTTTTAAAGAATGTTTTTATGTAATGTAAATACATTATACATTTTCAACATGAACTTAATCAAAGAAAGGCAATGTAGGTACCAGCAGAAGGGTACGTGGGGATGTGGAGAAGGAACATTCCTGTAAACTGTCATCTAGGTGACAGAGGCATAGAAGCCTACTGAGGGGAACTCCCCAGCCACCCCATCACATCCCCATCACACTCTGTGCTTTCAGTCACTCCATATACGTCCTTTTAGTTTGTGTTCATTAAAATCCAGCTTCAAAAAGACCACCTCTGGGTGAATTTCTAAATTGGTATCTCAACAGAGTGGAACCTCCATCCCAGAAGCAAGATTCTGGCAGCCAGAATGGACCGCAGCAGTCATGAGAATCATGCTTCAACCAAGTTCTTACCTGTCAGCCTTTCCTGCATTTCAGTCAAGAATCATACTTGCAGAAACATCAAACTGTGAACTTGGTAAATCAAACCAAACCTTCTCCCTCTTCCTGATATCATCCACTTCTTGCTCCCCTCCTCGGCCACTATCTTGCCAATCTCTACACACTGTTCAGTGATTTTCCTACTGCCTGTGGAAACAGAGCAGCCGGAAAGTTCCATCAGCCGCAGGAGAGACATTTCCTGTGGTGTGTGATTCTGTCCCTGCCCTCCACCCACGCACACCTGCCACTCACCTTCTGAAGTCTGCAAGGCTTTCGGAGCAGCTCTCTCTGCATGCACGCGTTACTTACCAGAGCGAACCAGAGCGGCTTCACACGCACTGACTGGAGAAACCATGTTGGGCTCCTCAAAAGTCCCATTAGTGGGCACCAAAAAGAAGTTCATTAAAACAATGTAATACCCTTAATGCAGCTAATGCGCTTCCTCCTGTTCTAACAAGCTCATGAATAATAGATGAAGGGAGCTTCATCTGTTTTAATTAATTTGGTCTCGAAATTAATTCAATCCAGTACAAAATTAGCAGGCAATTAAGTCTCATTGGCCCAACTGGACAAAAATATACCTTTTGTTGCCTAGAGAAGCAAACCAGAAATGGACAAGAGCCGTGGTCCATTCTCCCAAACCCGAATACCAATTCCCACAAGACCACAACTTGGTCCTCTTTCTGGATCTCATAACTGAATCAAAACGCTCATCACTAGAATTTCAGTATTTAGACGTTAGGAAATTCTGGGGGTTGGATGGGGACTTCAAATGCATAACAAGATTGCTTTTGTTTTGGTTACATTTTGTTATTGAAACCTCCAAATAATTTGCAAGTACACTAAAGCATAGGATATAGTAAAAGTTATCAACTGCAATACTTGGGCACATGCAATAAACACATTTGGTTCTAAGAAATTATCACAGTTTGTTATGTGCATGAATTCGGCTGACTCTTGGTACCATTATCCACTTGCCAATTACATATACGTGGTGCTATAATAGTTTATCTTAAAATAGTGCATTTCTTCTCTGGATCTTGGCACACTTAATGAGCAATTTTTTTCTTAACCTTCATGATGTCCTTTAGAATTAGGAAGATATAAATATTGTTAAAATGAATTTGGAAACAAAGATACCAGGGTACAAAGATGGGGATAGGTGATCATAGCACTGTAAGTAGCTCTAAAAGACATCGACTTCAACCAGCTCTCTGGTGCTTGAATTCTACCTGCCTTTTCTTGAACACCTCCAATGATGGGGAACTCATTATTTTGTAAAACTGCCCATTTCATCTCTAAAGAATGTGATTGTTAAATTCATCTGAAATTTAGGTCCAGTAGATAAAGGCTGTTTCTACCCCAGACAAGTCTGATTCCTCTTATATCTGGCATCTATTCTCTAAAATTTGTCACTAACACCTCGTTCTGAACTCCTTCAGTCAAACTTCATGACCTGACTCTGCACCCTTTGCCATCGTAGTCAGTCTCCTTGGAATCAGCTTCAAGGGACCGTGCAATAACAGTGGAAAGGATCAGACTGGGAGCCAGAAAGACTGGAGTTCAGTTCTAGGGGTCTCACTTCAAGGGTAACTGAATTGGCTGCAAGCTGCCTACCATGTAAAATCATTATGCAGACTAACTGAGAAAATACATAAAGAACATTTATCGTAGAGTCCAGCACAATTAAATATTCAATAAATGGTAAGCAAATAATAATTATAGCTATTTCCTACATAGCGCATACCAAGCATTTTATACATTAACTCATTTGCACTTCACAAGTCATGATATTGTTGTTACAGATGAGGCATCTGAGGTACAGAGAGGTTAAGTAACTTGCCCAGTCACACAGCCAACAGGAGACAGAGCCAGAACTTGAACCTACAAAGTCAAGTTCCAGAGTCCAAATTTGGTCATCAAATATATCTTAAATAGTGGGTCCCAAAACTGAATGCTTTTGAGGGTGTGGTCTGGTCTCAGCAGAATAGCAAGTCAGGGCCTTTCTATTCTCTCAATGCAGCTCAAAATGATACATACCGTTTTTCTTCATGTAGGCTTTATCCATTTAGACATCCCTCCCCCCATGATGTTCTCATTGCGACTCATGCAGTCTTCACTCTCCTGCTCTGTTTAGCTGCTCAGTGAATCCAGGGATAAAGCTTTAACCGGGCCCTTTTCAATGCCTTCTCATTAAATGTGGTCCAGAATTCTAAGCTTCTGGAATCTTTTGGGATCCTGATTTTCTCACTGAACACATTTTCTCTGCTCCCAACTTCTGGTCTCTCACACATTCGATGAGAGTGCCTTCCCTAACTTCGTCCCAGACATGGATAAAAATATCAGATCGGATATGGCATCGAGCCATTAGAGTTCTTGCTGCAAGGTGACATTGATCTGTTGATCGGCACTGTCTAGGTAGGGGTCAGTCCTGGACGAGAATAGAGCGCAATTCATCTTCTCTTTTAGACCAGGGCGTTGTTGTTGTTTAATCTTTTCCTTTTACCTAAGGTAATTCTGGTTAATAAAATACATAAAGGCAGAGTAGTAATCAAACCCTAAAATTAAGTGATACCCTTTTTCCGGGCTTTCATTTGCCCATAATGTAAAATGGGAAGGAAATTAAATCAGTAATCTCCAAGAACACTCTCAGCTCTAACGCTCCAGGAAAATGCCAGGGTGTGCCAAGCTCTCCAAAGTCTGGAGTTTTCTTCTCTCTAAAGCCCTAAATCCCATCACTCTCCTTCACATGTTACTACTCTTCAGCCAATCACAAAACTCGTCCAGTCTCACGATCACATCCTCTGCTCTTTCTTGTCTGTAAAATGTGCGTAATTTGTTGCTATGAGGAGCAGAGATAATGTTTTCTAAGCACTAAGCACCGTGCCTGGTACCGTGGCGGCTCTTATTAAGAGAAGATCAAAGAGAAGGCATTTCAGGTTCAAGGTGATGAGGATGGAGCGTCACCGAAGGCACAAACTGGGTACGGGGACGGGGATGCTGGGGCAGCAGCAGTGAGACCCAGGCAGGACCCAGGTGGGGGCAGTTCTTAGAGCACGTGGCATCCACTCCAGGCATCCTCACTACTGTGTGCAGAAGTAACATGGCTCAACGCCTTAAATATGAGAACCCAGGACCTCGTATCAGCTGGAAGCTTATACTCAGACACCAGGTTCTTATTGAGGAAAAAATATTTATATTAAATTAGAAATTATAGAATGATATATATTCCCTTTCACCCTCTTCTGGACCATGTGATGGTCAGAAAAAAGGAGATTTTCACCAAGACTTGCAAGGTCTTTCCCAGAACAGAGTGACGGAAGTCCAGCCCAGGTTTTCACCAAGACCCCCAGTCTTAGCAAATGTGATTGGCTTGTAGGGAGAATAGATGTTTTCAATAAAGGGAACCTCTTTTCCCTTTGTGGAAAGTTTAAATATATTTATTAACAGCTTTGAAGTTAAGAGAGAGTCAGCAAAGATCGTTTTTATAAGCAAGGGAAGTTCATCAGAGACTGGAAACCCTGTTTCTTCTCATGACTGAGTAGCAAACACTGGTATCAGCTTAGCTTTGGGTGTCCACAGAAAGCTGAGCCCTCTCTCTCCGCTCCCACCACTGGAGCAAGCAGGACACACCATCCTTTCATGGGGGGATTTAATGGGAACTTCAAGCTCTGCCTGCTCCCCATTTACTAATTTACCATCAACCATTCCCTAACTAAGCACACACACACACACACACACACAACCAGAAGGGCTAAAATGCTACCATTAGGAATTAATCCTTTCTTGTTATGCTTGGCTGTCTTCCAGCCTTCCTTGTTTAAGATGCAAATATTCCAGAAGGGGTAATAATAATGCAGTTTACATTTAGTTATTGACTTAAAGTTGGTAAAACAGTTTCACTTTTATTATGTCTTTGGTCTTGAACATCTTCTTCAGCTCCCTGTACCCAGCGCCAGCGTGTGACAAAGGCTAGCCACTCCTTAATAAGTGAATAAAATGAATGAATGAGCTGACACTATGACATTGGTAAAACAGGAATTATTGTCTCCACTAAAACCAAGAGTCAAAGGTAAATGAATTGCGGCCAGTCACAAACAAATGGTAAAGCCCAAACCCCTTGGTCACAAAACAAAAAAAGGTATCAAGTCTCTAACCGGCCATCACCTTTCTTTAGGCCAGAGTGTCTGAAGCCACGTGAAAGTAAGCAGGTGTGATATTATGATTTATAAGAAATAGATATTTGGATAACCAATGTATATATTTAATTTTATTTTTCAATTACAGTCATATATTATATATTTGGTCTTAGTCCAGGGTTCCTGGCTCATAGCTCCCCAAACCCTCGGAATTGCCTAAGTGTTGGAAGTGATAAAAGTGTCTTTTGTTATGCGATTGAAATAGCATTCGTAAAGCACCCAGGGGTGGGGGCTGGTTGCCAGGAGAACCAACGAGGTGGTTGGAGGGTTGGAACTTTCAGTGCCACCCCTTGACCTCTGGGGAGGGGAGAAGGGCTGGAGATGGAGTTCCATTCCCAGTGGTCCGTGATTTAATTAATTGTGCCTATGTAATGAAGTGTCCATAAAAACCCCAAAGGACAGGGTTCAGAGAGCTGCTTGGTCGGTGAGTACGTGGAGATTCAGGGAGCGTGGCATGTTCAGAGAGCACGGAAGCTTCACTCTTTTTCCCCCGACCCTGCCCAGTGCACCTCCTCCATCTGGCTGTTCTGAAATTATGTCCTCTTATGTAATCTAATAAGTAAGATGTTCCCCTGAGTTCTGGGAGCCACTCTGGCAAATTAAACCCATGGGAACCTCTGATTTACATCCTGGACTTGTGATTGGCATCCTGAGTTAGAGGCAGGCATGGGAACATCCAGTCTGTCCCCAGTTGGTCAGAAGCACAGGTAGCAGCACACTTCACTTGAAACTGGTGCCTGAAGTGAGGCAGGGTGGGCAGTCTTACAGGACTGGGCCCTTAACCTGTGGCAGCCGATGCCACCTCCAGGTAGACAGTGTCAGCACTGAGTTAAATCGTGGGACACCCAACCGGCGTCTGGGGCATCACTAGCTGGTGTGTGAGAAAGCCCCTCCCCACCCCACAAACACGTTGGAATTGGGTCCAAGGACATCAGAAGAGTTTGTGGCAGTGATGGGATGGCATGGGGTGGAATATGGGTGGGGAGCTGCAGGACTTGTAGATCCAAGAAACACAGAGACAAAGGTAAAACAAACGGGAAACCTACCTTCGCGGGGCTTACATTCTAGAGGGAGTGTGAGGAGAGCGCCCAGGACTGACAGTTAGCTGACAAATACAATACACAAACAGGAAAACCTGGATTAAAAAAAAAAAAAAAAACACCGAATGTCATTGAGGGAGGTTAGGAGTGGCTTCTTTAGGTTGGGCCATCAGGGAAGATGTCTCTGAGAAGCTGACACAAACTGAGACGTGAATGAGGAGCAGGAGTCAGGCAGAAGGCAGGTCTCACCGTACAGGTTGTCCTGGGAAACCGAGAGAAAGCCAGCGTTGAGCTCAGCTTCTCCCTGTGTGCTCACTGCTGCGTCCTCTGGTCCCCCAGTGGTGACGCATTTCCGTACTCTCTCCCACGTTCAGAAGGAAGGCACTCAGATTGACTTAACTGCTTCTGCCTGGCTGAACGTCCCCTGAGGGGCTGGACGATGAGCTGTACCTGGTCCACTCTAACGTGGAGCAGCCATCTCTGTCTTAGACGAGCTGTCTCCCGATTAGGAGGTGAGCAAGATCATTTTCAGCTGAAAGATAACAGACCAGGGCGCAGACAGAGACGTTGGTCACACTGCACAATACACAAGTCTGCAGACAGAGGGCGCTGCCAGCGATGTGTCCTTGGTGAGGATCATAGCAAGCTCCGGGGATTGATTTAGTTGGGAGAAATACACAGCAACTCTGACTTTGGCGAAAGTAAATTATTGACAGAGTAAGGGATAGCTTACAGAATCAAATGCAAAGCTGCGGAAATGGGTCTTGGAAAAAATGAGAACCAAGGCAACTTTGGATTTCCAGTCTCTTTGGGCTATTGAATGGAATGAGTGGATGCCGCCATGTTGTGTGGGGTGTGTCACAACTCAAATTCCAGGGAAAGAGCATTCGGTGGACTGAGCTTGAGTCTTCTGCTCACCCCTTGTCTGGGAGTGGGCAAGGGAACATTTCCCACGATGAAATCTAGGTGCCGTAACCAAAAGAAGACATCCTATTAATCAGGCAGGCGAACCCCACAGCAGTCCTTCACGATTATCACCGAATGCACTTCACGGGACTAGGTCTGGTTTAAGTAGATGAGCCCACAAATCTCTGTGGAAGTTTCCAGATTCGCTGATTAGTAGCATGGCTTTTTGCCTATTTATTTGAATTTTAAAAATTTCCAGTAGTCATGCCGTTCGTTTTTCTCCAAGAAGGCTTAGGCCACAAAGCCAGTCAGCTTCCTTGCAGGCAAACAATCTGATAAGCAAACACATTGGCATTTGAAAGGCCAGGTCTACAAATGGTCCCTTTTTCTCCCAAGAAGTAATTCATGTTAGGGACCTGGCGAGGGATGGAAAAAAATAACATGCCCTGGTGCTGAATGAGTTTGAACCTAATGCTGTCAACAGGCTGTGGATGTGACAGGAGCTGATCTCAGATTAAACAGCTCCTTCAAGGACAGAGGCACCGTCCTCGTAATACCTGGAGAACTGGAATTACTCGGATCGGATTGATTCTCTCTTCTCTTCTCAGGGAAATATCCAAATGGCTCAAATGCTGGTCCCTCCTGCAGAAAGCAATACCATGGAAGAGACAGTTTTCTATGTGGAGGTCAAACCTGGATGGTCCCTCTGCAGCCTGACAACTGGCCTAGGCAGAGTCCCACCAGAGGGAGGGTATCAATTCTTCCGACGAGAGTAGGGTCATGAACAGGGCTCAGTTCTAACTTCTCCATCCATCTCAGGATTCTCTCCCACTCCAACGGACAGGCAAAGGGACTTGGGCCCTGCTTCATTAGGTAGGCACATGCCTTGGGTACCAAGGAAAAGCCAGGGTCCCACATTCCCAAGAACAGGAGCTGTCTGCCTTGTACTCAGAGAGCTCACAGCAGTGATAAAGGACATGGGCTCAGGGGCCTCGGGACTGGAGGGTGCTCCTGCCTCGGCCACGTGCCAACAGCGGGGGGAGGGGGGGACTTCTACTTTTCAGCTCTGAAATGAAAATAACAACAGACCCAACCTCATAAGGGTGTTAGTAAAAATGAATTAGTTCATGGAGTCCAAGCGCTTGAAACGGCGCCTGATGTGTAGTTGAGTGTTCAGTAAATGAAGGCATGATTGTCACCAAAGGGGGAGGAGCCACTTGGCCCCCCTTCCACAACCCTGATCTTTTATTTATTGGACCAAATCCATCTATCCTGCTGAAGAAGAAATAGGGGCTTGACTTACTGTTCACAAATATGTCCAAAAGCACAGTCCCACACTGGGGATCATTTTTACACCCCCTCCCCAGCTTTACTAGCCATGCCCACTGATCCCCAGTAAGGAGGTTTCTACACCCCAAAACGACTGAGATTTGACCAGTTTAAGCTGATGCCCAGCCTGGAGGCCAATGTTGTCTCTCTTTACTCAGCCCCTGACTGACAGCCCACCCCTCAAACAGGTGATCTGACAGGTTGGCAGCAGGAGAGAACACAGACTGTAGACTGGGCATCCCTGGTTAAAATCCCCAGCTATCAGCGGAGTCTTGGATCAAACATTTCACCTCTCAGGCTTACGTTTGGCATTCAAAGGTGTTGTAGTGTGTCAAAATAATGCATGTGGTTGTGGCTGGGGGAGAGGGGTAGCATGCTTCTTTCCCACACCAGGTGTTTCCTTCCGGGCATAGAGAACCTCCTAGCCACTCTCCTCCACTCACTTATCCCTTCCCGGGGACAAAGAGTGTTTTGTCTAATGATGTGTCAAAACATGTGTGCACATGTATGTGCATGTGTGTTTGAGGAGAAAGGTGGGGGAGAGATCTTGCCTTTTAATTCTTCTTTCTTCCTGGAAAAACTCACATCTCCCCTTCTCCCCAGCTGTAAGTTTTACAAGAGGCATAACCCTACAAATCACAGTCTGAGCTTATAAGGGTATTAGGTCTGCCCTTGGTTGAGATTTCTAATATCTTGTACATTGAGCCATAAATTGTGGGAAAGAGACAGGAATAAAAATGGGGGGGGGGCGCAAATAATGTGTGGAGAAAGAGCCTTCTGGTATACCCAGGGCATGATGACACTCTGTGGTACTTCAGGAAATGCTTGGTGTGAGTTAAGTCTCATGCTGGGTGACACATTTTGAGTGCTAGTTTTGCTGATAACTAGCCACATGACATCAGACAAATGATTCGGCTAACTCCACATAGAGAAAGGGAAAAATGGGAGCTCCTTCCTCACAGGGTCTGCCTCCCTGAGTTCAACAACATTAGAATTCACAAGACCCACATGCCCGCCTCCTAGATGCAGTGAGGAAGGGGCTGGGTCCCCACCACACACTCAGCATTTGGGGACCGTTTAGGGAAGTTATAGGATATTCATCTAGCCCTTAAATTATGTGAATACTTTGATCTGCATTTGCCTACCAGTGTCCTGTATCTCTCCTTTTCATCAGTCAGGCCAGACTACAAAGAGAAAACTTCATTGGTTCACTCAAAAAAAATTGTTCTTAGGAAAAATATTTATGAAAGACCTACTTTGTACTAGTCATTGTTCCAAACGCTCAACATACAGCACACCCAAAAACGAAATTGTCTTCCTACAGCTTACAGTCTAATAAGGAAAACAATAAAGAAAATTTTAAGAGTTTATTTCAGGGAGAGAGAGGACAGGATGTCAGATGGTATTACGTGCCCAACAGAAAAACAAAGCAGAGAAAACCAACGGGACGGGAGTGCAAGCAGCAGGGAGTGGGGGACACTCAGGGCACAATCACCAAGCGTGCAAATGTTGCAAAGATTTTGACGGTGCAATCAGGGAAGGCCAGTGTTAGTTCCTCTGTGCCTATAGCCTTAGATGTCAGTCTTGACAAGGCCCCGAGGAGTCTTCTGAACCTGCACACTCAGGGACTGGCCTAGAGCAGGTGTCCGGCCCCTTCAGCCCGAGCCAGAAATGAGCTGTGTGCAGAGGGCAGGGAACTGATGCAGAGACTCTGCTCGCTCTCCAGCCCAAGCCTCCTGACCGTGGCTGCAGATGAGTCGTCTTGGAAGATTTGAAAATACAGATTCTCCTGGCACACTTCCAGAGACTACAGCCTGATGGATCGCGGATGGGGCCCCCCAAGTGGTTTGAAAGCACAAGCAGGGTGGGGACCCCTGCTGGAGGCGCCCTCAGGGCCTTGCTGACGTGACACCAGGAGGGAGGCTGGATTGGACTGAGCCCTGGAAGCAGAACTTGATGGAGGAAACTCAGGAAGAGAGGTTGAAGCCTTTCTTTCTTTCTTTCTTTCTTTCTTTCTTTCTTTCTTTCTTTCTTTCTTTCTTTCTTTGTTTCTTTCTTTCTTTCTTTTTTTTTTTTTTGCTGGCATGTTCCTCTGGGCATGGCTTTGAGGACTGCCTCACCCTCTTGCAACTGTGCTCCCAAAAAGCTGAGGGAACCAAGGAGAAACACCACCATCATTGCCCCAGTGATATCTGTACTTGAAGGATAAACCAGGAACACTGAGGCATGGGGCAAAGGGACACACACGGGCCCCCAAATAGCCTGCTGTCCCCTCTAGTCCAGGCAGCAGCAGCTGTCAGGGTCCAACCTCTGACACCGGACCCTGCCCGGCTCACCCCAGTAGGAAAAACAGAAATCTGAGCTAACACCCCGAGAAAGATTAAGGACAGCCATTGCCTCAGCCATCCTCTGCCCCACTGGGGTGGTCACAGATTTAGGGTATCCTCTCCACCAAAGACACAGCTAAGGAGCAAATGACAGGAGAGAGACAGGCCGATTTGGGACAATTTTTAAATATGCAAAAACAGTACCAAAGCTACATATTGCAAGTTGCCCTGAGCAAGGTGCTCCTTGGTGTTTTACAAACATGATCTCATTGGAACCTCCATCGCTCTATACGTGGGCATTATCATCTCCCTTTTATGGATGAGGAAGCCTGGTCAGAGAGGGCAGGTAAGTTGCCTGATGTCACACAGCTGGCAAGGAGCCCATCTAACTACTCAGCAGTCACAGAGCTGGGGGCTTGGTGGCCACATGAATGGAGAATCTCCGAGACAGAATTTGGAGAAGGTGTCTGTTGGAATCCCTTATACCCAGGACCCGGGAGCAGGGCTCCTCGGGCCAGGGTCTCAGGGCAGCAGTGGGTGCAATGCCATCCAACCTGGCTGCTGGGAGCAATTTACATCTGTCCTGCAGCAAGCCCCTCAGAAGTCCTTTTCTTGCTTTTCGTTATGAAGATTTTAGAGGGTTAAGTCTTCTGTCTCAACAGGCTCATCAGAGAAATTCCCTTGGCTAGGTGGTGAATCACAGAATAAGTCCAAGCAGTGGGCAGCCCTGCTGAGCAGGAAGCCTGGGCTTGAGACAGACCCCAGGGGATGAGCAGAGGGCAGTCTGCATGGGCAGAGCAGGAGGCGAAGGGATCAGTGCAGGCCCCGCTTCCCGGGAGCTGCCACCCAGCTGACAGCAGAGTCTGCCTGTGAATTTGGGTCACACAGTGACCTTTCCCCTCCTGGATCACATCCTGGACGTACACTACATTTGTGTGTAGTAAAAAACTGCACGCAGGGTGAATTTTCTTAGCTGCACGTGATCTCCTGACCTGCCTGCCAGTTCCCAGCTGGCCCTAATTGCAGAGTGCAGCAGCTCATGCAGATGGACCCTCTGTCTCTGCTCAGCCAAGGTCAGCAGTGGTCTGGGGACCAGCCCGTGGCCCTGCCCGGGAGCCTTTGCTGTGGAGATCCGAAATAGCTGCTCTGAGTCAGCAGGGAATGTCTTTCTAGTTGCAGGAAGCCAGTGCCTCACCCATGAAGGTCTTTTATTACCACTAGACTGTCTAAAATTATCTGTTATTGAGGAGGAGAAGGGAGCTCCATTTTCCTTCCATCACACCTGTTTCTCCCTGTTGCCTCCTTCAGAGGCAGGTGATGAGTGTCCCAGAATGGGCTCGGAGATCTCAGATCCAGCCCAATGGGCCCTGCTCCCCTCAACATCGCCTTGCTCACCCCGACTCTCACTTTCTCAAAACCCCAACCTCAGCTTCACTCCTCCACCTTGACGTACCAGCTAGCGACCTTCCCAGTTTCCCGATTTGGTTTTATTTCCTGAACTTTCTCATCTCTTCCCTCTGACAGAGCTCCGTACAGACTGATAATTCTTTAATAAACCTTCAGTTTGGCAGGTCCGACACAGTTACCCAAGTTGTCAGATCTGAGAGGGAAACCCCAGAAGCAGGGTTCCATTGCTTCTCATTCACCGTTACAACTGGATAATTTTGAGTCCTGAAGTCTTGTCAATTCAGCTGAATGAGTGCCTACTATACATCTATTATGTGCCTGTTATACACCTACTGTGTGTACAGCCTGGGCTGGGTGATCGAGGGGATGGACAGATGGCTCATATTGCTGGCATTTTAAGGGACTAGCTAAAGAAATTCTTAATATGTAACCTGTGGACCCTGGGATTACATGGCTAGTTCCAACTTACCTGCAAACAAGGCACAATTTTTTACAGTACGTTGTAAATTACCTATCTGGAAAAGCATTTTTCTGTCAAATTATATTATTATGGTACTCTTTCCTTTCAAACAAGAGCTGTCATCATGGTCACCATTTGGGGACATTTAGAAAAGATTCTCAATGATAGGAAAGAAGAAAATCCAACTGCCATTACAATTCCAGCAAGGCTGGTGTATATCAGTCCTAGCTTAGACTGGACAATATCAACACAGCTCACATATTCTTTGCTCATACTTTCCTCACCAAATGTGGCAGGGCTCCAATGTGGCCGTCCTTTTGTGTGACCATGGTCTTGCCAAGGAACACTGACAGCCAACCTGAAGTGGCACCTGACCCTTGTCCATCTTAGCCTAACACCGGACAGTGTCCGTCACTGGCAAAAGAACAAAATGAAAATCTACAGCACTCCCCTGAATCACAACAGCAACAAGAGGAGAAATTAAAAGAGACACAGAATACTGGCTAATCTTTACGGAGCACTTATTAAATACCTGGCATTCTGTCAAGGACTTTACATACCATGTTTTATATAATTCTCTTAACCAACACAGGTGTTAGATGGTGTATTATCTTGGCATTTTTCAGATCAGAAATCTGAGGTCTGGAGAGATTAAGTAACTTGCCCGAGGCCACACGCAGCGGGGATGGGGTGAACCAAGATGCAAGTTCATTTTCACCGACTCAGAGCACTGCAGCACAGAGCTGGTGGGCCTCACCACCACTCTCCCGACTCTTTAGAGGGGAGGGGGTTTGTGTCCCATTATCGGTGCAAGGAAGTGTCTTGATGGATGATAAGTCAATATTGCAGGCACCCTAGGACAGGGCTCACATGGGTGTCCAAGGCTGCTCTAGCAGAGACCAGCCCTCTGCTGTCTCCCACCCAATGGTGGCTTCATACTCCTGTGTGTCCGCACCAGCAGCTCTGCTCTCTTCAGGGACCTGCCTCCCGGAACGGCACTGCCGGCCTCCTTCCCCTTCCCCGGAGTGGCTGTGTTGACTTCTCACTGCCTCTAGGGGGATCGTTTGTGAAAATGATGCTTAGTCTAAAAAAATAAATCTGCATGATTAATAAAACTTGGATTTACCCCAACACAGAAGCCTTACCTGGATGATGTGGAAGGTTCTATGGGAGAATGAAATTCTGTGACATTAGCTGAGATATCTTCCCCTCATACTTCTCAGTTCTGCCCTCTGCCCCCCACCCACACACAACAACCAGCAGTAAAAGCTTTTATATGCCCTGCTCTCAGTGGGGAAGAACAATACAACCTAAAACAAAAACCCAGGCAGTTTATAAAATGCCATAATAGTGACAGCAATCTTCAAAGCCTGAGCATAAAAAAAAGAAATCAGGAGCTGAGCCCTGAACAAAACCAGTCATAGGCATTAGATAAGAGACGGGGAAGACTGGGTGGGGAGGGGAGCCACAGTACTGGGCTGAGAGGAGAGGTAATTCACCAAATCATCTGGGAGAGGGGCGTGAGTGAGACAGTAACTCCCAGAGGAAGGGACTGAACTTCTCGTCCTGTAGCTGGTGGTGGAAACTGGGAAAAAGAGGGGGATCTGCTTTGGGTCTTGGAGCGCTGGAAGGAAACAGAAGCTGCCCTTCTGTCAAACGACACCACTCCCAAAACATTGACTTCCCTCTCGCGTTTGGAAGCAGGTCATGGAATTGGCAGCTCTTTCCCCTTCAACTTGCAACTGGATGTAACTAAGCATTGATGTCCTTCAATGCAGCCGACTCCTGGTTTTCATCTATTTCACTTACTCCATCAAAGAAGAAGGGCTATTTTGCAAGTCCTATTGCAAAACTTGACTGGCCATCCATATCTTCAAAATAATGAATAGTTTCTTTGCCAAGCAAATTTTTACTTAGAGGGGGAAAAATGGTACTCGGCAAAAAATGAACACCTTCGTTGCTTGGAAACACTCATGTTAGGGGGACCATTTTTCTCCCTTTCATAGCACCCCCACTAGGGCCCAGAAAGTAGTCACCACTGCCCCCTCCTTCCACATTTCTCTTTGTCTCCTTGATGGCAGGAAAAGCGTCTAGCATCTATTACTCCAGAGGATAAAATATCTGCATCCAGTCTCTTCCTTCTTTTTCTTTCTCTCTGGCATCCACCAAAGCACATTTTTAAAGCTCCTGCAAGGGGACATGTTAATTCCAGATGGTTGCTGTAATGCCAGGGGAGAGGGGTTGTAGAATATCTGTTCCGACTATGAATGCAAGACATGTCTTCATTCCAAGTGCCCCGGTGATAAAACTGATGCTTGCCCTGCCCCATTTGAGTGCCATGTACTTCTTTCAGTAGGTTCTAAACTCAGAAGTGGGAGAAATAGGAAAATTTATTGGCCATCTTAAGCCCTAAAAGAGATTGTTCTGTGTTTGGTGAATGTGGTAGATTGAAAAAAATGGCCATAAATTCTTCTCCTTATATCCACAGCCTTACAAGGTAGCTGCTCTCATGGATAGCTGGAGTTTGGGCCCATGCCTTGAATCTGGGCGGACCATGTGACTTGCTTTGACCAGTAGGACAGGAGCAAAGGTCACACACTCACATATGACCTTGAGAAGCACCTGGGCTTGCTCTCACAGACTCGCTCTCTGGCTTTTCCTAGATCCACTTGAACAAGCTCAGCCCCGCCTCTAGAGGAGAAAAGTCCAGGTGGAGAGAAGGCTCAGACACCCCACCCACTGAGACCAGCGTGGCCATCACATATCAGCTGGCCTTGCCAGCCCACCAGCATTAATGCAGACACACCTGAGTGAGCCCAGGAGAGGTTCACCGAGCCCAGTCCAGGGCAGAAGAACCACCAGCAAAGCCCCACCCAAACTGTCGACCTACAAAATCATGACCTACATAAATGGCTATTGTTGAAGCCACTAAATTGTGGAGTGCCTTGTCACAGCTACAGAGCACTGAGGCAGTGAGGAGAGAGGAGACAGGTGACATTGTCCCTGTTGCTTTCTATATCAGGGGGCCTGAGTGTCAGGCCTGGACAGTCAGCCTCAGGGAACTTCCTAGTGTTCTCACCTTGAACCCCCTTCTCAGGACATTTTATCAAAACATAGGAGAGGCTCTGAAGACCTTCTCCAGAAGGACATGCTGGCTTTAGAGGACAAGTCTTGAAGCTGAAATTCTGGCTGAACCTCTGGTAGACAGTTGTATTTTCTATAGACTGAAGAACACCCCCTTCTCAGGACAACCTGATGAAGAGAAATGTTTGCTGGACATTTTTGGCAAGGTGGATAAGGCAACATTTAGAATTTAAGCTCAGCATTTACCATATGGATACTGGCAAAACTCCCCAAGCTTTTCGGCCATTTTCACTGCTCTGGGAGAGCCGAAAGGTGGAGAGTTATCCAGTTTCCAAGGTCAGAAGAAATGTTTTTGCAGACCATGGTCCACAGTGACAAAACCTTGTCAGTGTCTCTGCAAGCAGAATCTGCAGACCCCTGGAAATGGCAGAACTCTGAGATTTACTATTGTATAGACAGCCTTACAGTGGAACTGGGGTCATCCTCCCCACCTTGCTGACGTAGAGGACATTAAGAATGCACAGAACCTGCCAAAGTTGACCTCATTAATGCAAGGACAGAGGGGATTATACAACATAAATTGAACTCAGAGAGTCCTAAGGAATTCTGGGCCTCCTTGGACACACATCTGCCCTTGTCTGGCAACAGGGGCTCTGGGAACAATGATGTGCTATTACTTCATGAGTCACAGTTTGGGGGCCTCACTGCCAACAAAACGGGTTGGAAGTGATTAGATAGCAAAAAAAACTATGTTGCCATACAAAAACAGCTTCGAAATTTCTTTTTCTTACTTAGTCAAATAACAGTGTACTTCCTGCTGAAATTCACACTTCAGCAGAACTTAAATTTACATTTTTTATTCATTTGCAAAATTGGGATTTATTGCCTTTTTTAAGGAAGTGGCCATAAATGTTTTGCAGGGGGAAAAATTGAAAGAGAAATAATTCTTTGTAAAACTTGTTTTTATAGTCTGTCCCTCATAGGAAATCCAATTCCCACACGAAGAAATAAATCATAGGCAAAATCTTGTCTGTACTGCCACCTATATCAGGACTGATAGCTCTCATCAGAAGATCAGAAATCAAACAGGGATAAAAAATAATTGTCATTAAAAAAGAGTGGAGAGGAATACAGTAGATGAAAATATGGTAATAGGTCAGGCTTTCTTTTTTCTTTTTGCCACTTACTAGCATGATTTAGGGAGGATAAAAACATGTCTGAGGTGTTTTGTTTTTTTTTTCAGTAAAAATGTAGCTAATAACTTTTATCAAGTATGGGAGTTGTGAAGATTCAGTGAGATCATGTATATGCTGGGCATACAGTAGGCACTCAGTAAATGCACCCTTTCTGAATTCTGATTATGCCCTTTGCATTATATTCAAAACCACTTTCAATCCGTCTTGACTCAAATTTACAAGTTTCATCTACCATCACTCTATACGTTTTGCCTCCTATCCCCGCACCCTCGGCCTAATGAGTAGCTCGGGCAAGTTCCTTAACTTTCTTACCTGTCAAACAGGTACCTGCCACATGGAGTCACCATGAGGGTTAAATGGGATTGTGTATTAAAGTGCTTGGAGTAGCGTCCTGTGTATAATAAGCATTCAGATGTTAACTAAATATAACACTTCTATTCATCATCATTATTCCACGTTGCCCTGACCCCTCCCTTCCCCACGTTGCCATAGATACCATTGTATTCTCTGCTCTTCCAAACCCTGCTCCTCCATAAGTCTCAATGCACTGCTCCTTCTCTGGAACCGTGACCTCTCCTGGGCGGCCAGGCACTCTCCATGCACGTCTCCTATCTCACCTACTGCAATGCCTTATGGTTACTGGATCATCCATCTGTCTCCCCAGCAAGCCATGAGCTTCCAAGGGTGAGGACGCTGTTTGTCCATCCATGTATCACCAGGAAGGACCCAGCCAAGAACCTGGCTCAGGGCCGCTGCCCAGGGAGTATTTGTGAAAGTGAGAGAAAGAATGAATGCGTGGTTTTCATCTCCTTTTAAACAAACATCACCTTTTTTTATTTATCTATCAATTGTTATTTTCATTTCGGCAGGGAAAAAGCTGATTTAGACAGGTAAAAGCAAAAAGGGAAAGTATCTCTCAGTGAAGAAGTCCAGGCGGCTCCCTTTGGCATAGCTGGATGCAGGTGAGGGGTCCACCACTTGCCTCCACTTTCCTCTGTGTTGGTTTCATACCAATGTGTATGAGCCACATTCGCCCGCAACACCTTGTGGGCAAAGTGCCCACCAATGACCTTGGACTTGCATATGTCTGGCCTACTAGTCTCAAAGCAGAGTTTCTCCTTCCCAGTAGTCCCATAAATGTCCCCAAACTGCAACTCATCAGCCTAATACCCACGTTTGGATAGAGGCAGAAGGAGCCAATGGGCCAAGTCCTTCCCAATGGATTGAGAACAGTTGCCAGAAGACGGGGAAATGGATGCTACACAGGCAAAAATGTTCTTGTCCACTACAGACTCCACACCTGGTTTTCCAGTTCCGAGTGTTTCTAGACCTTCACCTGGAGACATGGCCTTCCACCAGTACCTACTACCTGCTTTCTCCAATGGCAGTCTGTGGGTGGCCTCTCCAGGAGCGTGCCTCGCATTTTGAGGAGACCCACCAGTCACTCTCAGTCCTTCAGTGAACTATTTATTGTGTTTTGTGAGCCTTTGCCCAGGCCTGCTGTCCTGTCATAAATGGGCAACTCCCTGCCCGTGGCCAGTGTTGGTGTTTCAGGGATCCAAATACAGGATACCCCTCCCCTATTCTGGTACAAGACCAAGGAAGTAATAAGCCAAGGAGTCAGGCAGTGGGGATCTGAAACGTCACCGTCATCTCTTTGAAGACCAAGGCTTAAGTGAGTGGCAGCAACTGGCTTCCTGAGGCTGCATCCCAGAATTGGGCAGACTCACCTACCTGCTCACAGACACACTGTAAAAACCTACAGCATGGAGGAGTGGAGAGGGACAGTGTGCTTTCTGCAGGTAGGCAGAATAAAGAGAAAAACCAGTAAGAGTCCACATTAGGGATGCCCTGTTCCTTCTCCAAACTAGCCAATCAGGCTAGTCTCTGTTCTCCCAGAGGAGGAGCAATGGAAGTCTGAGAGAGAGACAGGACTGGGGTGTCACCCCAATGGGGACCCTTCCACACACAGTGGGAGTTAAGTGTCCCCCTAACCACCAACTTGGTCTGACTTGTCTGTGCATCTCTGGTGCTGTAATTCTGAAAAAGCAATCTTCTTCCTTCCAGCCATGGTCTCTTTGCAGCCAGTTGGAAGTAACTAAGGAGGATGTTGTCACTCCTGGAAACGAGCAACCTCTACGAGCCAGGCATCTCCAGGCACACCCCTCCTCACGTTCCGCACATGGCAGGGTGGAGCGTGGGAAAAGAGGGATGGGAAGGGGGCAAATCGCTGACCCAGAAAACCAACCGATGGCAGCTCCTTTTGTCTTCCAGAAAACAAAGTGTGCGGAATGCCAAGGGTTTTTGCTGACTCTTGGCTTCTCTGCTTTTACATCAAGTGCTATCGTTTGCCCTTGGGATTTATGGTAATTCTTACTCCCTAAAAGATATCTCTGCAAGAATGCCCATAAATTCAGGACACATTGTTTCGATTTTCCTCACTAATTATTTCCCCCTCTCAGTTACCCATCAGCAATTTTTTAAAGCTACAGGATGTTTCTTAGATACAATGGAGCAGGAGATACATGGTGCTGGGATTCTATGGACACCTAATTAAGCATAAATCAAGCAATAACATTGACAGAGGAAGTCCTATGCACAGAAGACCCACTAGGTGCCACGGAGACCCAGGGGAAACAGAAAAGTGATACCTGACCTTGAACAGAGAGCCATTCCCAAGGCTACTTCTCATGAATACAAAATGACTTAGCAAAGCAAACACATTTTAATACAGTAATTTTTGTTAAGGAGATTTCCCACTGTATCAGACAGGGTCCTTTTGATGACTACACAAGGCAAAGTTTCTGTCCATTCTCTGTACAAGGGAAATCTAGGCTTCAACTGAAAAATTATTCTGCTGTCAACCCGTGGACCATGAAACTCTTATAAACTAGTCATGTTTCCCTTTTTATTTTGGCTGCCAGGGAGCTCAAAGCCAATAGCTGCACTCCTTGGCATCTGTGAAACTGTAGGCAAGTTAAATGAACACTCAGCCTCAATTTCCTCATCAGTGCCATAGGAATAATAATAGTAGCAATTCAAAAGGACTGCTATGGTGACTGATTGAGCCAAGATACGTACATGGCATATAATAAGTATTATATCTGTTAGCCACTTTTATTTCTACCTTGAGACGCGGGAGCTGTGGTCCATACCTGCATGGTGATGCTGCCAGCTTTGCTCTCTGCAGTGTGACAGACACTGGGAGCTGAGGATAGAGTGGGAAGACCAGTATGGGGTATGAGAGCAGAGCAAGCTGTAGAGAAAGGGAAGCAGCTGAGCATGGCAGCCAGCATAGGGCACAAGTGGGGGTGGGGTCGGCAGGACAGGTGTATGCCAGCACAGTGTGTATCTGGAGAATTTAGCCCAAGTCTCCACAGGCTGGTATCCAAACAGGATACCAGCATCTGTGGACCAAGCTGAGCAAGTCAGAGGCCCAGACCTGGAGGGTCTAGCAAACAAGGAAGATTCTTGATTCTTGTGTCTTCCCCACCCTTTCCCTGGGAAAAAAGAAAAATCCCTGTTCCTCCCCAGTGTTTTCTAAGACACCACTGTTCACCTAGACTATAAGCCAAGTACCCCAGAACCATCCTAGAATGCTCCTGGGCCCTCACACCCGGAACTGCATGCCGAAGCTTGACTTAAATCCACTCTATCTCCCCCTCCGCCACCTGGGCCAGGCTACCATCTCCTTATGCCTGGAAAGGTGGCAAGACCTTCCAGCTGTCCGTTCTTCATACAGCAAGCAAAGCAAACCTCAGCACACCCTCCACTGCTTAAGACTCTCTCCTGGCTTTCTATTGCCCTTGGTGTGAAGTGCAGCTTCTTCCTTTAGCCCACGATGCCCTTCATCATCTGGGCTCTGCTGACCTGCTCTTCCACTCCGTCCTCTCATGTCCTGTGGTTTAGCCACATCACTCTTCTGTCTGTTGTCCGGATGTGCCAGGTTTTTATCACTCTGTGGTCCTCTGTGCTGGCTGTTCCTTCTGCAGAGAATTCTCTACTCTCCAGTCTTTCTAGATGGTACCTCCTTGTCATTCAGAACTCAGCTCTGATGTGAGACCTTCCCCAACTGCCCGTGCCAGGGGGGAACCACATCCCACTTTATCCCACCCCCTGAACTACACTGAAAGCTGCCAGAAAGCTATCATACCCCCCATGCCAACGAGAAGGTGAGCTCTACAAAACAGGGACTTCACCTGTCTTGCTCACAACTGCTCCCCCCGTGCCTGGAACAAGGCCTGGCATATGCTTGGTGCTCAGCAAATATTTACCAAGTAAGCAGCTTAATCAGTCGGGAAATGATGCAGGGTCTGAGGGAGTTCTAAGCCTAGAGCTGAGTATGGGGAGAGGCAGGACACAGAGACCAGAAGCCGGGTAAGATGGGAGAGGGAACATCCAGCTAGGTATTGCAAAGACACTGCCCCAGGGGTCGAGATATCTACATGTGAGCCAGCTGGATGGAGCAATTCTAGTTGATGAGGCCCATTTGATCTAATCATCCTGTCAGCAGACCTCTGGCGACCCCTATTATGGGCAAGGCACAGGGGTAGCCCAGAACTGGGTAAAATGTGGCCCCTGCCAGAAGTTAGCTCCTGGGCTATGAGCAGGAGTGGGGATATGAGCAGAATGGTGGTAAGTACCATGATATGGGGAATATTCAGAGTTTAATGGCATGTGCAGGAAGAAGTCCTTACCTCAACTTTCCCTTGGAGTCCAGGAAGGCTTCACCGAGGAAGGGGCCCTGGAGCTGGGCTCCGATGGCTGAAAAGGAGCTTCCTAGGGAACATGCTGGGCCTGGCGGAGGAGAACTCAAGACCCTGTGAAGTCCATGTGGCCCATCCCTGTGCCGATTGGCACTCCGTCCCCTGCTAACCCTCCTCACCACCAGGTCCCCCTCTCTCCCTGCCGTTCCCTTTCGAATCATGCCTTTCATCTGAAACACCTTTGAAGCCCGCCGAGCCGGCTGTCTTCCACTGTTCAAAGTAACTCCTGAAAACGCTGCCTCTGGGCAATGAACAGGCACTCTGATCCGTCGCTGGTGGGAGATTTAATTGGTGCACCCTTTAGGAGAGTAATTTAGAAAACTGTTTCGGAAGGCTCTTTTAAATGGCCATGCCTTTATTACTCTAAATAATCCTGCTTTTAGAAGTCCATCCCAAGAAAGAGATCCTAAATTGGAAAGAAAAAAAAATAAAAAGCTTGATGTGTAGAAATTCACTACAACCTAATGATCAACTATAAGAGAATAAACACTTTTCATGTGGTAGAATATTACATAACCATTATAAAGGGAATGCCGCCAAAATAATGCTGCGTGAGACAGGATTTTAAGATGTACGAACAATATGATCGTAACTATGCAAAGAACATATTCTGCGGCTTTGTCATCTGTGACCGAGGCTGAAATGGTTAAGGGGAGTGCTGTCTGCTGCGTCGCTGCTCTGGGGGTGGGGTGTTTACTGGTTTATGTGGGAAACACTGGGACTGTCGGAAATGAGGGGTCAAAGGGCTGTTGAAACCCAAAGTGGCTCTTGGATGAGGCAGGTTTTAAAAGCCTGTTCCCCTGGTGTTGCTTGTCTCTTAAATGCCCCTTCTACCCCTGCTCCACGGAGGGAATGCAGCCTCTGGTCACCCCAGGCACTGAAGGAAACAGAGACCCAGAGCCAGAGAGAAACGAAACCGTAGACACACAAGAGCCTTGCCGATGGCAGGGAACTCTGAGAGGCAGCACCTTGGAGACACGTTGGGAGAAAGCAACATCATCCAGGGAAATCAGAATGCAAAGGTTCGGCTCTCTCTTTTTTAAAGTGTACATGTTTCATGTGCGTAACTTGATGAATTTAGAGGTGAGTATATGAACTTGGAAGAGAGTAGGCTAAGTGAAATAAGCCAGAACAGAAGGACAAATGCTACGTGATTGCACGTGTATGAGGTATCTAACACAGTCCAACTCAGAATGGAGGGTGGAATGGGGGTTGCCAGGGGCTTGGTGGGTAAGGAAGGGAAAATGGGGAGAGATCAAAGGGAGTAAAGTTTCAGGTACACAAGATGACGTCCTAGAGGTCTGCTGTACAGCAGAGTGCTATAGCTCACAAAACTATAACGCACACTTCAAAGTTGCTACGAGGGAAGGTTTCATGTTAAATGTTCTTATAACAAAAAAAATTGACTCTTAAGAAGAGCATGTGCTTATGTAACAACTGAGAAGGAAGTCACATCAGTTAGAAGGTCTGAGAGCTTGAGCCAGATGTGGAACTGAGTCACATAGAACTCCCAGGAGAGGGTCAGCACATGCCTGAGACCCAGAATGGCAGCCACGCCTGAACCGGGCTGGTCTCCCAGACACCCCAGTCAGGAGCTCACGCCAGCCCCTCAGTATGGGGAACCGGAGAGGATAATGAAATTGACTCTTTGGTGCTCGTTTATGTGATGACTAAATTTTGTATATCTCCTATTCTAGAATTTGGGTTAAGTCATTTTATTGTTTTTACCTTTAAAAACAGAGTAAAGTCTCTCAATTGAGAGAGAGAGAAAGAGAGAGAGAGATACAGTTTGAATTATTAGGATCAACATTAGGTTCCATAAAATGACAAAAAAACAAACAGAACATAAAAGCAAGTCCCCTTCAGACTGTGGCTTTGAAAATGCTTATTTCTACTAGATGTATTATATTAAAACACATATACATTCAAGAGGGAAAGGGTGGCCAGAGAAATGTATTAAGATGTTAGCAGTGATTATATTGGATGACAAAGCTGGGTGATTTGTCTTACCTTATTTTCCCATTTTTCTGAATTATACCAATTTTCCTTAATTATCATGTATTAACATTCAAACTCTTGAAAGAGAACCTGACTCTTGCACACATTCTGTCTCAAGTGAAGTGGTGGGAGTGGGGGCAGGGGACTATGATGCAACCCCAGAGCCAGCCTCACAGTTTCTCCGGCAGACAGTTCGCATCACACAAGAGCTGGCCCCTACACAGCATCGCGGACACTCTGTTTCATGGGGGTGCCTGCCCGCCTTGGATAGGAATATGGCATCGTTCCAGTGCCTTTGACTCTGAATGATCTCAGGTGCCTCTTCTCAGAGCTTACCTTCCACCAGCTCAACCCCAATCCTAGACCTGATCAGGAGAGATGTGTGAGCCCAGGCCAGCAGCTGGTGTCCTCACTGCTGTTCCTATTCTGTCCTCAGTCCCTACACCTGGAAACTGGACTATTCCAGTTAGAAGCTGTGAGCTATGGTAGATGGACTGTACTTCCGGCCATATTAATGTCCTCCTTGTGTCTGTGCCCTTGACAATGGAATTTTCCATTCCTCCTGCCCCCACACGCACGCACACATCTGAAGATGGTGTCTGTTTCCTCACCTCCTTGAACCTGGGCTGGCCTCGTGAATTACTTTGAACTGTAGAATGTGGCAGAGGTCACACGGTACTAGGACTGAGCCTAAGCGTTTAGGGGCTTTGTTTTTCTCATGTGTTTCTCTCTCTCTCTGTCTCTCTCTGTCTCTCTCTCATTCTCCCTCTGGCATCCTCCCTTCCTTTCTCCTTCCCTCCCTTTCACACCACTGCCCTGCCATAAGGACATGCCCAGGGTAGCCAGAGACCAAGCTCAAACTAGTCTACTACAGCAGGAGAAACCACCCTAAGGCCCACTGAACATGAGATCCTCAGGCTTCGGATCCACTAAACCAGAATTGACAGCAGAAGCTCAAGAGCCCATCCGAGACCAGCAGAACCACCCACCTGACCAGTAGATTCATGGGCAGTGATGAATGCCTATGGCTTTAGCCACAGAGTTTCGAGGTGATTTGTGACACAGCATTATACTGTCAATAGATACTGACACCTGTCCCTAAGGGCCCTTTTGGTCCCTTTGTGACTAAGGCTGTCAGGGTGGGTCCCTGGGAACATTCACGGCAGTCGATGATTACAGCAGGTGACATGGCAGCCCTCTCATGCCCTGACCTGAGGGTAGTGGCAGGTGCTCTGGGATCTCACAGAAGCAGAGGGGCCTTGGGAGATGAGAGATGGGAAAGTGTGACACATTTGATTCTTAGCAAGTAAGCCTCCTCCTTCTATTCATCCTCCGGTTACAACAATCTGCAAATGAGTACCATTTTCATTCTATGCCTCTTCCCAGATTAGTAAATATTTCTAGTCTAAGCTAAATAGGCAAAGATTCCTCCCTCAGCATCTGGGCTGTTTATTATCCAAGACCCTGCTGTGAAAAACTTTATTGTGTTCTGCTGAAAAGTAACAGAATTATCACAACAATAATGCTAAAATCTGGTCTATATTGGGCCCATAATTACTATATGCCAGTCACCATGATAAGCATCAGTGTATTAAGACATTGAATCTTCTTAACTATCCTATGATGTAAGTATTGTGATCCCATTTTACTGATGAAGAAACTGAGACACAGATAGGTTATACAGGGAAAAAAAAGACATCCATTTTTCCCAATAAATAATTCTGAAATGGCAAATGACCCAGACTTCAGAATAATTCAGATAACATCCAAAATCCCTTTTACAAATCACAAAGATAATTATTTATTAAATCTCTAGTGGGTGGTCAATGTATTTAACTGAATTCCTGCAAGAGCCCTTTTAGGTGCATCTTACCACCATTTTTGCCATCGGACATTCAAGTTCAGAGATTTTAAATGCTTTCACCCCACTTCATGGCTAGAACATGGGGAAGGTGTGTCTGGAACTCATAGCTGTCTGCCTCCACAGGAGGGCAGAGCCTCTGATTCAGGAATGAGGACCATAAATTCTTATTTGCCTTCCCTCCCAGACCCTCGCCAGTGCCTAGCACTAGGAAGCACCCAAGAAATGTTATTACCATCCAATCAGTTATTATTGGCTACTCTCCCTCTCTCCCCTCCGGACTTTCTGAGATTGCACCTTAAGCCCTGGTCACTGTGTGTGTCAGGATGCTGGTGCAGGTCAGCAGTGGGCACTGCCGGGGGCGGGCACGGAGCACACTCACTGCCTGTGACTCCCTGGAAGCCGCCTGATGCTCTGATGTGAAATGTGTGTTTGCTGTCCTGGAAACCTGGAGGAGGAAACCACTTTCCCCTTGACACCCAGCAGAGCAGAAATGATGGAGGGGCCAGAAGCAGGAGCCTCCAGCCATGGAAAGGGGATTGGGGCTATTGCTGCAAGTTGGCAGTGACAAGAAAGTGAACCAGAGCAAGAGGGAACTCGGGCCCCTCTGGGAACATAGTAATGGGAAATAAATTACTTCCTTTGAAACACTGGGTCCAGAATATGATGTTTCAACAGGGAGAGTTAAGGTCTGTATCAAAGTGGGAAAGGTGGGCCCCGGAAGCAATGACCTTGGAAAGGGAGGAGGAGGGAACTAACACTTAGCATCATCCTGCTGTCAATGGCTTTCTGGGCTGTCTCTCCTTGGATGCTTGTCACAACCAAGACAGGCACAGTGGTGGGGTAAAGAGGAAAGTTAAGAGAATGGTCAGGGGAAACCCAGGTATGAATCCCAGCTCGGCTGTTTTCTACTAAATCTCGTGCTACCAACTGGCAAATTACTCAGCCTCTCTGAGCTGGTTTCCTTATTTGTTAAGATAAGAGTGGTAATACACAACATACATAATGAATGAAAAATACCTGTGGCACACGCTCCACAAAGCAAATGCTGCTGTTTTTATTTGTTCCTACTCTTACCTCTGCTACTCTCTCGGTTATGAAGTAGATTCTGGTGCCAAAGGAAATGTTGGACAATCCTGACTCATTCCGCTAAAAGGCTTCCTGGCCTTCATCCACCCCTCCTCCCTGAATGTATAAAATGGGTGCATGGATGTCCTCCTGTCTCTGGAAATCTGGGACTCCGCACACCCAGGTCCTTTATAGGATGCTCGCTTTACTCCTCCTCTCTGGTCCCAGATCTGCCCCTCTGTGCCTCAGGCTGCTGAGTCAGTATCAGCCCAAGGGACCACTTACCAGTGACGTCCCCCCAAAGCCCACACACTTCTCATAAGGTCAGCACCAGCCTGTTACCCCATGCTGTTTGCTGCCCACCTGTTCGGCTCCTTCAACAAGCCCCACTGCCGACACTGGGTCGGAGATGGGTGCAGCGCCTTGGACTATATGCCTAGACATCCCAGCTGTCCTTTCGGAGCCAGCCTCCACAGCCAGGCCAATTTCCAGAGCTCCCACCTCCCTGGTCCCAGCACCCTGCGTTTGCTGCCCAGGCCCCAGCATGCTGATCTCCAAGCCCACCCAAGCACAAATAAGCACTTCCCTCACAGAATATTCTATTATCATGCCCTGCACCGAGCACAGAAATCCAGACAATTAATGCAAACAGGAACTGTACCAGCTCTGCCAGCTGTGGATTCCACTGGGCTTCATCCATTCACCCACTTACTCATATTTAACAAATATTTACTGATCAAGCTGTATATGCCAGATACCGAGAAAATGCCATAACCGAGAGGGCAGGCTTCATCACACTTAGCAGGAGGAACTTGCCCTTAAATAGCAGCACGAGGCACTTGCATGTGTGGCGGGTGCTAAACAGAAGCGCCTGGCCTGGTTCACAGAACACACAGGAACCTGTTCCTTTCCCTTCCTGTTTCTCCACAGACAAAACAGGGAGATGTAAACTCATCTGCTCTCTGACTCACGGATTCTTCAGCAACATTTCTGACTGTCCTGAAATGGGACACGAGTCATAATTTTACAGTCCAAACACCTACGAAATAAAAAGTAAACTACAGCCCCCGGAATGACCACCGTTGGCTCCATCACCAGCCTTCACCTCCTTGAAAGGAAGGCGGGGTGGGGAGGGGGGGACGGAAGAGAGCACTGCGGACAGACCAATGCGAGTGCTGTCTGATGACTGTCTCCGGGGCCAGAGAGAGTGGAGGCTGGAAGGGGCTGGGAGGCAGCAGTAAGGACCTTTGGGATTTCACAGGCTGGAGACCCCATGCATTTTGCTAATTCGAATAAGATAAGCCTCAGAGGCCCTTAATACAGGATGTTTTTTAAGTGTTTCCAAGCTTCCTGAGAATGGTAAAACTGCCTTCTCCATCAGAATTATTCAACTGTGGCTTTACTGCTGAGCTGGGGAATAGCAGCGCCTGTGTTTCTCCTGGAGCCCCCCCCCCCCCCCCCCCCCCCCCCCCCCCCCCCCCCCCCCCCCCCCCCCGCCCCACAGCACTGACCCTCTCCTCTCCCAGAATGATTTGTTTATGGCCAAGGCCACCCTGAGCTCCCTCCCCTTCTTTCTTGGCCTCACCCCACCCTGTCTTCCCAGGACCCGTCCCCCATGCCACAGTGTGACCACCTGCCCCCCTCCACCCTTGCCCCAGAATCGCCTCTTGCTGTGAGTACCTCAGTTTCCTCCAAATGAGGATAACAATAACATTTCCTTGGGAGGAGTTCAGGGACCTAGTGGGTGCAAATAAAGCCCCTGCACAGTGCTTCAGGCATGTCTGAAGCACATGATAAGGGGCAGCTATTATTTGTAGTAACGACAGTAGTATATGCTTCACAGGGTTCGTGTGAAAAGCAAACACAAGAATGGTGGGACAACGCAATTTGTACTCCCAGGGCTGGGGAAGTCTCAAACTTGAGGTCACTTGAGGTCAGCGAGTAGATATTATGGAACCAATGTAGCAAGGGAACCAAATGAATAGAAACTGTAGTCAGGAAGTTCCTTGAGGATAGGGACTGTGGCTGTTCTTATCACTGTTGTATCCCCAAAGCCCAGCGAAGGGTCCAGCGTGGAGCTGACACGCAGCAGATGTTGGAAAGGAAGGTGGAGGAAGAGAGGGCGAGGGAGCAGGGAGGCAAAGAGAAGAAAGCAACAAGCATGCTTTGGCGATGGGACGGTGGCTCAAGTGGGTGGAGGTGAAAACCACTGCATTTGAGCAGGTCGGTGAAGTGTGAGAGGAAAGTGCTGGAAGCATCACCCTCGGGGGCATCAAGGGCCATCAGGGGAACTGTCGGACTTGCCGAAGGGAGGAAGCCGCAAGTCAGGATCTTCAAGAACTTAAAAGAGGGGCCAGGAAGATGAGAAAAGATGGCAGGGCTGGAGAGCAGCATGAGTCTCAGAAGAAGGGCTTTCCCATGAAAACAGGGGGTGAGAGGGGCTCGCAAGGGAGTGTCTAAGGCCAGGAGAAGGTGCGGTGGCCCTCGGTGCCATGTGCCACTCCTCCTGGTCAGGGGGGAGGCAGGTGGGCAGGTGAAGTGGCGTCTTTGGCGGAAAGGCGGTCGCCAGAGAGGGGCGGGCGTGTGTTTGCCAAGGTTAGGACGCGATGGCCTCACGTTCCATGCATGAGCACATGCAGACAGTCACCTCCAGCTTCTTCTGCCTGCACTTCAACAAGCCTCTCCTCCTACTCGACAGAAAAAGTTGAATTTAGGTCCTCTGCAGCCATTTTTTCAGCCACTTCCACTCTAAGACTTAGTCTTATGGCCGGTAAATGTGCAGCCTAATGTAGGTATTATTCTTATTTTCAGTAATTGGAACATAAGTGCTTAGAGGACAGGGACATGTGCTGATTTGTTGACCACCATAACTGCAGCACCTAGAACATTCCCTGGTCCATAGTAGGTGCTCGGTAAATATCTGTTGAAAGGATACACGCTCTTCTTCCTACCGTGAGAGGTCTCCCTGCTACCCACTCTGGACACACTCAGCTTCTGCATCTGTTATGTAACATATCTGATGGTCCCTGGGCCCCCTGCAGAGTCTTCTGTGCAACCGCCCTGCTGTGGGTACTTATGTCAACATAGTGACCTTTCCCAGAGGCGCTGGTTTTTCATGTCCCCCAGGAAGCATCTGGGGTGCTGAGCCAGCCTGGCCCTACCCATCTGCGTGCCTCCTTCAGGCCCTTATGGACTGTGTCAGTTACCTCTTGCCACCACAATGCTACATAACAAACCACTCCACACTCCGTGGCTTAGAATGGCAACAAGCATTTATTGTCACACTCACAGGTGTGTGGGCTCTGTTTCAGGCTGCAGGTCTGGGAGAGGCTGGTGGGATTTTTCTGGAACAGCCGGCTTCCTGGGGCACTGTTCCCCTCACAGCAATGGCCTAAGTGCAAAAAGAGAGAGAGAGAACACAGGGTGCCTCTCCCAGCCCAGGCCCAGAACTGGGCTGCTGGCTGACACAAGCGACAGCCAGCTGGATGGAGCCCAGGATGCAGCCACTGGGCAGAGGGCCTGCAGACAAGAGGGATGGGCTGTTGGGAACGACAATGCACCGGCCACCACAGCTCTGCCATCCACACAGAGGGACCTTGGACCATCCTTGGGTGCTGACCTCTCTCCAAGGTCCCCTTTTGCTGAGCTTTACACCCAGTTCACACAGGGTCTCTGTGTGACTCTCTACAGGAAACACCAGAGCTGTCTTCTGCACCCTCCCCCACCGCCTTCCCTCCTGAAGTGGGAGGGGAGAGGGTAGGATGACCTCTTCCAAACAGGGGTCCCTGTCCCCTTCACGATGCTTTACTTGTCCTCTGAGGGAAGGTGGGACTCTCCAGCCATGCTCGCTCGTCACAGGTCTCCTTTGAGGTTCATCTTGGGTAAGCCGGAATCCTTGTTTTTAGTGATCTGGGTGGGAACAGAGGAAAAAGCAAAACTCACAACTCGGCTGATCGCCACAAGGAAGCGAGACCCTCCACTAGTCTGCGTGAGGACTGGGCTTCGGAGACGGCACAAGACAACACAGAGGCAGAATGGAGAAGAAAACGCCGGGGAAGAAATAACCCCCTCTCACAGGGCTTCAAGGGGGCTCAAACTGGAAAATGTGGGTGTCCGATATACACTGGTTTGATTTTGTTAAGCTTTCCCTTTGCTCCACCTCCATGAACGAGCTCTGGCCAGAAACCCCACAGGGCGGCTCTGTAAGAAATTAGCGGCAGCGCCGGATGTGGTCTGAGAACGATAATGGGAGAAATTTAGCCTGAAAAGGCATTATTTATCTTAAATTTCTGTAAGTGCCAACGTGGCCCAGGCACAATTTTTGAAGTGGCAGACACACATGCACAGCATATTATTTTGTTATCCAAAGCAAATAGATGTGCTAAGCATATTTCTCACTGAAAAGAAATGGCGTGAAACAAAGAAAAAGTAACAATGCCTAAAACTTGTCGTTAATCAAAGCACAATGCTGGCCAACTTCCGCTCTTTAATTTCTACGTTAAAATTATTACAAGAAACATGCATTTGGTGGGCCTAGGAGTAAACAGCTCTTTATCCACAATATGTTAGAAAACACAAAACATTAGTTTAACCCGCAGGCGACATTTCCTACCACCAGGATCCAAGTCCACCCTTTCGGGCATGGATAGAGCCTGCGGAGGAGAAAATCTGAAGAAACTGGAGTGTGGCTTGTTCTTGCTTGCCATGAGCGGGGGAATCAGGATGTCTGGTGCATTTTGGGAAATGGGAAGAGCTTATGCTAAGGTGGTGAGTTAGGGCCATATGGCTGAGTACTGCCAATGGGGTGTGAGCAGAAGAGTAACATAGGCCACATCCATGCTTGGCCCATAAAAACCTACAGGTGGATGTGCATTCTCTCTATCCCTGTGGGCTGGCTCGACCTCAGTGCCCAGAGCAGCCACAGAAGCCACCTGTGGAAGATGGTGGAGCCACAATCAGCCTGGATCCCTGAATGACTGCGTGGAGCAGAGCCCATTGCCAGCTTCACCCTGCCTTTGATTAGACTTTGTGTGAAGGTGAAATACACCTCCACCACATCCAGCACTGGGTTTCGGCATGCACATATTTACAGCAGCTAACAATGCCTTCATTAATACAGCACCCAATCTGGCATTTGACTTATTTCCTCAAAGACAGTTTGGGTTAATGTCTAACCATCTGGGGTTGCAGAAAGTAAGACTTGTAGTACTGGAAATCCTCTCTCAAAGCGAAAGAAATGCTAAATTCGTTGGAACAGGATATAGTCACAGCAGGAGCCCAGTTATGAGAGTTGGAATCATGGCAACGGGGCCCTCCCTCCCGGAATCCCCAACTGTGCTTGCATTTTTATTGCCCACTGGTGCACAGCCATTCCCCTCATCCTGGGCCAGCTGCGAGAGCAGAGCAGAGGCACAGCCTCAGTTGCTCAGCGAGCACCCAAGCCTTAGACTTCTTCGTAGAGGTTTTTCTGCAGGGTGTGTTTATAGATCCCGCAGCCATGAGAACTGCCACGTGTCAGTCATTGGTATTCCGGGCAGGTCCCGTGAGTGCCCTTCCAGTCACGGACATATCCCCGTATGCCAGCAGACACTCTGTGGTGGGCGTTAGTCCGTGTTCTAAGTCAGCAGAGGTTTGAGATTGGTTGTTTCCGGGTCTTAGTCAATTTCACATTTGGAAACTTCCAGTAACAAGGAGGAGCCTGGATAAAGGGCCATATTCAGGAGGTCTATGCCTCTTTCAGACCACTGCCCCCTGCTTACTCCTTGGTGCTGAGTGAGTAGTGGATGTTTCCCTTATTACAGGAGTCCTCCCACTGGGGACAAAGGCTCTACACTGGGCAGCTGAAGGGGGAAAGTCAAGCTGTGCATGCGAGTGTGTGTGTGACGCGCGCATGTGTGTGTACAAACCCCTGTGTCGATGACAGCTCTATTATTTGGGTCTGACAATAGCATAGTCTTAAGCGTTCAGTGAAACCTCCATGTTATTGTCACCCAGAAGAGAGGAGGACAGTGGCAGAGTGAAGTGTTGAATGTCCTGTGTAAAGATGAATGGGTGGTTGAAAGCCCTATGAAAGGAAGTCTGAACAATGCAAAAAGCATGAGTGGACTTCAGAGTCAGACGGCTCCGAGTTCTGACCCACGCTGTGCCCTGCAGCTTGGCCAGGCTACCGCAGCGCTCCACGCTCCACAGTGGAGTTCTCTCACCTGTCACATGGGGATAACAGCAGCTATTGCGAGGCCTTTGGATAAATGGGATCATACAGGTAATCCTCTGGCACGGAGTAGATATTCAACAAATGGTTATTTTCATCACCAGTGTGGCCTTCTAATCAATGGACCCCTTTGCCCTATTTATCACCTATTATTTCATGTGTGTTTGTTTGGTTGGGGTTGTGGCTCAGCTAACTGCCTCACTGATCTCCTGTGTGTGCACCTGTGTCCCTAAAGCAACCCTCCAGAGCCGCACCAACTAGGATGGTAGAGACTAGCCTCTCAGAGCTACTTATTTTTAAACTCGAATTCATTAAAGTTAAATAAAATTATAAACTTAGTTCCTCTATGGCACTAGACTCTCGATACCTTCATGCGGCTCATGGCTACTCTAGCATGCAGTGCCGCCAACGCAGAAAGCACCGTGGGCAGCGCCGGGCTAGACAGTAACGGAAGACTTACGAGCTATTTTCCAGTCGTTCCAAAGGCCTAATGAAAACCATACATTTACCCACAATGAGACTGCCCAGGTTGGCGAGTGCACCCAGGAGACCGCTTTGGGCTGAAACTGAAACAGGCCACTGCGAGAAGCCTGTTACTTTCCTCCACCACCATAGATCCAAACAGGTGAGATAGGGAAGAAGTCAGAGGTCTTTGCCCTGAGTTCAGAGCCAGAGGGCTGGCTTTGCGGTGGGTCTGTTGACTAGTGGCAGTGGACGGGTCACCAAGTCAGATCCAGGTCCTCAGAACCTTTACCGTGGGGGTATGTAGGGGTCGGAAGCTATCAAGTTCAAGGGTAGGTGGCAATGCCTTAGAGGCAGAAAGGATGGTAACAGGAGACAAAATAGTGTCACAGATACAGCATGGGAGGGATGGCAGCCCAGGTCCCAAGCAGAAGCTGACATGTCCGATCGTGAAGAACCCTGGCTGAGAGCAGTTTAGCGCCCCTATCTTCTGTGTGGAGCATAGGCTCTTAAAGGTAGAAAAGAAATAAATTTAGATACTACCATCAGCATTTAAAAATGCTCTTCGAAGTTGTGTGTTTGATTCGTGAAAGTGGAGGAACAAACGCACATTACACCGTGCATGCCGTTTAGTAGGTGGGTGAGGCCAGCATTGCTAAGAGCCCATGGGACAAGACATCCACTTAGGAAGGACGCCATGGGCACTTGGGAGGAAGCCTGGGTGGTGTGCTCAGCAGGGAGCCCTGACTGCTCTGCCAAGTGACCCCCCCCCCCCGCCAGCTTGAGTGTGGCTGGTGGCAAGCCTTCAGAGGAACGGAGAAGGGGTTCTGAGGACAGGGAATGTGTACAGAGCAAAAAATGAGGTTGGAAGAAGAGTGGAAGCCAAGAGAATAGAGACGGACTGAGACTGGCTGATGGGGCAATGACACTCCACAGTGGTGGCATGGCCAGGCAGTGACGCCACAATGTCTCCCCCACGAACATCTCCAACCAGGTCTCCATTGCCCGCCAATGCTTGGCACGAGCGGACTTGTGCAGTCGGAGCACAGAGAGGAGAGGTGCTCCGCTCAGTCCTACGGTCCTGAACAGAGAAGCGCAGGCGCCCTGAGCACAGGGGACAGCAAGCGTCTGGGACCCCACAGGAACCCATGGGACAGGCTCTGGACGTCCTTGGGGATCTGCCGGGCTCTGAGTTCGTTTATACCCTAGAGGGGCAAGGGGGCCCAGTGGAAACCTGGGTCAAGTATCCAAGGCAAGTTGGACAGGAGTGTGCATATTTCATCTTCTCTGCAGCTGCTTTGCAGGGAGGAGGTGGGGAGCATCTAGAACTGACACACTCAGAAGATACCCGTGCAAACCCCAGCTCTGCATTTGCAGGCTGCCTGACCTTGAGCAAGTTCCTTGACCTCTTACAGTGTTATTTTCATCTTGCACGGTGCCTGCTTCCTAATCACCCTCAACCACTCTTCAGTGACTGTGCAAATGAGCCTTGCGCTAAAGGCAGCCTGTGTGCAGAGACAGGTAGGCAGATACGCAGACTTGGCCTTCGGGAAAGCAGCGACAGGGAGGAGGGGCATGCTGTGTCTCTGGAGAGGAAGGAGGCACAGGCGCCCTACCCACCACCTGTCCCAGGTATTCCAAGGCAGCCTGCATTTCCCAACCCCCCCCCATACATGTCTCCATGTCATGCCACATAAAGGTGCGGACTATAAGCTGGGGTCATACTGAAAGTAGCTTGCAATGGTCCAGCCAGAATGGACAGGCCCTGTAAACTGGTGTGCACCAGTCCCATACGCAGGATTTCCCTATATCCTAAAAACAGTGCTCCCATGGGCATGGGCATGGGCATGGGCAGCCCCCTGTGGTCATCAGAATATCGGGGCATGGCCTTTGGAGGAAGGCATACTCTGGTTCCACTGCAGACCCTCACCCTGACCACGTGACATTGAACCACCCCTTCCTTCCATGTGATTCAAGGTCCTCGTCTACACAATAACCGGAGGAATGCACTGAAGGGTTGAAGGCAGGATTGGACATAAAAAAAAAAAAAGCACCTGTTTGGGTTAGTTTTCCAGAGAGCAGGCTGGGCAGCAAGGTTTGGGAGCCATGAGTTTTGTTTTGGAGAAATCAGATGGGGTCGGAGGGAGCAGGGCATGAAGGGGAAGGAGCCACGAGGGGGCAATCACTAGGGTCCAAGCCTGCCGATCCCCATGGGGCCTCGAGTTATAAACAACACTCAGGCTTGGATAGAGCTTACCTGGAGGCAGAGGAGCCAGCGTTTTATACCCACACCTGTTGACTCCTGGCTACGAGCTGCTGGGAGAGGCGGGTGACATAGATACGCAGGCACTCTGTCAGCTCTCCCTATGGTCAGGAAGGCTGCCGTGCCCCAGGACAGTCCTCTGAAGGTAGCAGGGACAGTTGCTAGCTGCAGCAGCAAAGCACAAGGTGGCCGGGGAAGGGGGCGCAGAGACCCAAGAGACCCAAGGCAGGAGCCAGGCCCCAGCCCTGCCCACTAACCTACCTTGCCCTGTTTGGTGGGAATCAAATTAACATCCGTTGTGTCAGGCCTTTGTGTCTTCTTGTGTACAGGTGTAGCAACACTGAGGACCACTTGCACGGCTCTCACTATGGGCCAGGCCTGCTCTAAGTGTTGTTTAGTTCTCATCCCCAGCACACTGTCATCCTCATTTTAAAGATGCAAAAACCAGGGCACAAAGAGGGTAAGTAACTTGCTCGAGGTCACACTGCCGATAAGTGGCAGATGGGTATTTATGCCCAGGCAACGGCCAGTAGCCCCGCTCTTAAACTCAATGCCACACTGCACTTGGATGTGGCCAAGCACCGCCTTTCATGCTCTGTCCAAGCAGGAACCACCAGCCACACGTGGCTATCCAAAATTAAAGCTAAAATATTAAAATTACATAAGATTTTAAATGCAGTCCCTAAGGCACACTAGCTACCTTTCAAGTGCCCAATAGTGCCACCTCACCAGTGGCGATAGTGGGGGCCGTGCACACCCATGCATGCCCATGCACACATGGAATGTTTCCAATAGGAAGTTTCACTGGACAGCACTGGAGAGAGAATCCTCAAGAGAGGGCACGCCGGTGTGAAGACCCCAGGCCCTGAAATGAGACAGGTGTGCTTCCTGTCCCAGCTTTGACATATTGACTGTGTGATTAGGGGCAAACCTCCGTTTCCTCACCCCAGCACCTGCTTCTCCTGGGCTGATGGCAAGAACGAAATGAGATCGGGACCCTACCTCACACATGCCTGGCACAAAGCCAGTGCTACCGTGAGTCCTGTTACTTCTGTTAGCCACCATTGCTGTTGTTACTGTTACTGCTGATAGGGAGCTGAAAGGAGCCACCTAAAAGCTCACACCACATCACAGGTGGGGAAACTGAGGCTCAGAGAAGGAATGCTGCATGAAGATGGCAAAGGCAGGACTAGACCCCGGCTCCCTTCATTCCGTGCATGGCCGTGTCTCCACCGGTCTATGCTCTAAAACAATTCCACGGCCATTTTAGCTCTTCAGCTTCAAGCTCTGTCTGTCGGGTTTGCATGTTCCTTCTCTGACCAACCGTGAAACCATGGAAACTGGATGGCAAATTGAAAAGGCAGCAAACAAATTAGCTTGCAAAGCCCCACAAATGATATAATCGCTCCAGTATTTAAGCTGCAGATATTCTTTGCTTTCAGCCAAGGCCTTTCTCAATTGCTTTTGCAAACCTGCACTTGTGTGTCCCACGTTCGGCCTCAGCCCACACGACTGTGCCAGGCTCCACGTCCACTCTCCGCCCTGTGGATGCAGAGCCAGACTCGAGGGGGAGGCGTCCCTTTGCCCTCCCACCCTCTGCAGGAACGCCACGCCACACGAACAGGCCTGCAATTCATCTCATTCCTCCTCCGAAGCTCGAAGAATAAGCAAACAGGAGTGGTGACCTGTGGGTGAGGAGAGAGGAGAATTGTTTAGGGCGGACCAAGGAGAAAATTATAACAAAAACTAGCTAGAAGCATGACAGGTACTTGTGGTAGATTGCGTGAAGAGTCCAATTCTTCAACCCACACGGTATCCACACCTTTTGCCATGTAACTAGGCAGCGGTGCATTCCCGCTATGCTAGAACATAATTGCATGGACCTGTGGGACGTTCTTTGGCCAGTGCAATGGAACTTTCTACCTCTGTGCTTCTGCCATCACCATGAGAAGAACATGCCTGCTCACCCAGGAGGAAACAGAAAACTCGATGGGATCAGAGCTGCCTCGGCTTAGCTAACCCAGACAAGCCCAGATGAGAGCAGGACATGCATTTACTCCCACCCCTGCTGATCCACAAAATTCAGACAAGTCCAGCTAAGATCAGGAGGGAACACTCACCTTGGACTAGCCGATCCACTACCAACTCACAAAAGCATGAGCTGTAATAATAAATGCCTGTTGTTATAAGCCCCTGCAGATAGAAGTGCTTTGTTACATGGCAATAGCTGCCTAATACATCCTCCTGGATTCTTCTCTTTCTCACTTCCTATATCCAGTCCATCAGCAAGCTCCAAATATATCTACTCATTTTCTTCCAATTGCAAAGCCACCAACGTTGTCCACTGCAACATCATTTGTCATGTAGACCACTGTGATTGCCCGATGACTAGTTCTGTCACCTGCACTCTTACCTGCCACGGATCCATTCTCTACACACAGAAGTCAGGACTCTTTTCTCAAAGCAAACTGAATTATATCTTCCTACATGTAGAGTAGGGAATAAATCTTAGAACAAAACCCTGACCCCTAGTGATGCCTGCCAGCCCCGCTGACCTCTCCCAGCTCTGGTTATGTCACCCGCCCTGAAGTCACATCAGCCTCCTTCCAGTTCTTGGAGCCTGTCAAACTCATGCCCACCTGAGGCCTTTCCACATGCTGGTTCCTCTACCTAAAATGCATTTCTCTTTGCTCTTAGCATGGCTGGCCCTATCCCTTCCTTGAATCTCATCCTAAACTTGACCTCCCTAACCATATGGCTAAAGAAGGCTCCCTCTGTTTTCTCCAACTCAAACTTATCTCTTTCTTTCTTAGAATTATTGGAACTGGCTGTTGTTCTACTTATTTGTCTCTTTACTTTCTTCGTTTACTCTAAAGGTATTTCTTGAGCTCCTATTATGTGCCAGGATTTGTTCTGGGTGCTGGGGAGACAGCACTGAAGAAGGCAGACCCGATCCTTGACCTCACTGACTTGCATTCCAGTGCAGGAGCCTAGGAACAGGTAATACATGGACCTTGCTCTCCTGGGTCGACAGATTAAGTGGGAAAGACTACATAGACTTTAAACGCTGGCTCATTAGAACTGGCTGCCAGTGACACAGAGGAAGAGATACAAGTATATACAGACCCGGCTCTAGGTCGGTTTATTCTAAGCATCACTCAGTGTCATCCCTGTGGTGTCATCTTATTCAGCCCCTCTCCGTCCCTCCCAAGCCTTGAGTTGTCTGTTTTCACTGTTATTTCCTTCCACTGCATAGGGCTTTTCTCATTATTATGTGAATGGGCCCCAATACCTAAGCAACAGAGTGTGGCAGATGAGCCACCAGTCACCATTGTACCCCCTGCCCCACTCTACCAACCCCAGCTGTGTTCCTGGCTCACCTCACCCTGTGCTCATCAGAGAGCTGACCTCTGCTGAGCTGCACACTTCCCCCGCCCCCTCTTATTTTTTGTCTATTTTTCCACAGGGTCATGATGATTTATACCAGTTCTCGTGAATTCACTGACTTCCCACTTTATATTTTTTCTTGTAAAACTTGATAACTTTCCCTTCTCCAATGCCATAAATTTAGCTTTTGGTAAATACTACCCCACTCGAGATAGATAATGTCATTTCAGAGACTGGAAGTGAGATGAAGGAGATAGAGCAGGGAGAACAGGTAACTCACTGGGTTGAGTGGATGCTCCAGTGCCTGCTCAATAAATGATTGTTGGGTTACAAAATTAACAAAATTATTAATTCGTTATGAATAAATCAAGGCCTCTCCTCCCAGAATCAAGCTTCCCCCTCCTCTTCCATTTCCTTTTTTCTTCTGAGAGTTGGACAGAATTAACTGGCTGATTCTCCCTCCAGATACAGTCCTGGATGAGATCCAGTGTGTTAGGGCAGCCTAGGCTGTTCTAGTAAGGAAGCTGATTAAATAAGATAACAGTTGACATCCTTTTCACCTGATGGTCAAAGATGAGTGGTCCCAGCTGACAGGTGCCCAAGTTTCTTCTTCTTCCAGCCTTCACATGTTGCCTTCACACCCATGATCAAGGCTGGATCACTACCTTGCCCATGTTTTGCTCCATAGGCAGTAGGAGGTACACTGCTTGATTTTAAAGAAATGACAAGTAGCTTCCACATTCCATGGGTGAAAATTTAATCAGGTGACTACATTGGTGGCAAGGAGTCTGGGAAATGTTTTCAATAGTGGGGTGGCCATGTGCCCAAGTAAGACAGAGGGATGTGCTATTTCTAACAGAAAGAAAGGAGATAGGACCATGGGGAACAGTTAACAGTCCTGGCCACACCCAAACCTTTGGCTGAGGACCAAACTGACCAAGCATCCTTGATATTACTGCTTGTTCTCTCTGGAATATTTCATTTCTTCTTCATCCATCAAACCCCTACTCTTCCTCTTGAGCCCAGTTCAAATGATCTCATGGCCATTCAGCCACTTACAGTCACTTGTGCCAAGGGCTGTGGAGGAAGAGCTGAGCCCCTACCTTTTGAAGAGCTCACCATGAGATTCTGCAGGGAAAGCACGAGCAAAGGGCCTGGCACTGGCTACTCAATAAGGGATAAATTAATGAATAATATGTGCTCCACAAATGCTAAGCACTGTCATCACTGTTGTTGTTCTTATTCTTCTGTTCCCAAGGTTTCTTGGGAAAAGGCCACAGGCTACAGTTGAATAAGGACAGGCTTGGGAGCCAGTACAGACCTGTGTTTGAATTCTGAACCCACTACTTTCTTACTCTGACCATGGGCCTATGGATTAACCTCTCTAAGACTCAGATTCCTCCTGTGCTAAATGGGGATTATAGGGATGCTACCTTATGCTGTTATATGTTTTTAAATCATGTAGTCAGGTAAGTGTTTAGTACAGTGCCTGCAATGAGTGTATTTAAATACATAACAGTTTTTGTTGTAGTGTTATCATCATCCTCATCCTTGGAGAAAGACAACCATGGGTTTCAATTAGGCGTGGATTTAGCTGCAGAATTATAGAACCTCATAACAATGGCACCAAAAGACAGTTTCTTTGGCTGCCAAATCAAGGAGCCCACATGTGGGCAGGGCTGGAATGGAGACTCAGGGATGCCCCATGGACCCGAGCTTCTACTCTCTTTTCTCTTCACCGTGTGTTGGCTTGCCTCCTTATATTTATCCTTTCTGGCCTCCAGATGACTGCTGTGCTTCTGATGGCATATGCATATTCTAAATAAGAAGTGAGAAAAAGAGGTTTACCAGTCACGTGTTGTTCCGATTTATCAGGAAAACTAAACCTTTCCTGGATTCTTCACCCCACAGACCTCCCTGAAGTTTCAGTGGCCGGGAGTGTGCCCTGTGGCTGTCCCTAAGTGTCAGGGAGCTGGGAGAAGGGGAGGTGGACAGGGGTTGGTTCAGCTACCGACAGTGACTATCATCCATGTTGAACTGTGTTCTCCTACCCTTGAAAAATGTATTCAAATCCTAACCCCCTAGTCCCTGTGAATGGGACCTTATTTGAAAATAAGCAGCTTTGTAGATGTAATTAGTTAGATGAGGTCATACTGGAATAAAGGGGACTCTTATTCCACAATGACTAATGTTAATACAAGAAGGGAGACATACATGGGGAAATGGCCATGTGACAATGCAAGCAAAGGTGGGAGTGATGCTACCACAAGCCAAGGAATGCCAGAGTCACCAGAAGCTGGAAGAAACCAGGCAGATTCCTCTTCTAGAGACTTTGGAGGGAGCATGGCCCTGCCAACACCTTGCTTCCAGACTTCTGGCCCCAGAACAGTGAGAGAGTACATTTGTGTGGGTTTAAGCCACCCAGCCTGTGGCATTTGTCACAGCAGCTCTTAGGAAACCTCTACATCACTCTACGGTGATATTAAAGTAAATAAATGGATGCATCACAATGTCTTAAGAGCCAAAAGTTGGGGATTGCGTTACACACGCTCAACAAAGTCATTCAGTTATTCATTCACGCAGCCCCAGCCTGATGTCACAGCCCCCTGAGTGCCAAGGATGGGTCAGAGGGGCTGCAGCTGACTCATCTCAAAGCCTCCTGTTCTTGGGGTCTCCGGGGTCCCTTATTCAAGAGCAGGCTTACTTGACCACATGTGTACTGCTTACGCCAACATCAAGAGAAAACTCAGCCCCAGCTGGCCTCTGTGCCTGTGTCCAGCTGCACCACTGGGCAAGTGGCTGGTAATAGATTAATGTGACCTGAAACCAAGAGGACCCAAGACCCCACGGCTGCAGGAAACACCTTGAGGATCTGCTGAAGCAACAAGTTTGGAATCATGTGCTAGGAACTGACTGAGGCAGGGAACGAAAACCCATCGGATGAATTGGGATGTAAGACACATTTTTATGCAAGTAGGTGGACTCGAACCCTGGGTTACCATAGTTTATCAGAATGTCTTCCCTGCTCTGCAAAATCTCTTTAATGTTAAAGAGGGCTTCTCCCCGAAGTGGAGAAGCAAGGAATGGCTATCCTGCTTCATGCATAATTAGACTTCTGCCTTACCACAACAGTAAAAGATGAGGTGTTATTTCAACCCTCATTTTATAGACGGAGAAACACGAAATCGCCCAAGGCCTCACAGTCAGCCGATGGCAAAGCTTGGACTCAAACCCAGATCTCTCTTGTGCAGACTCATGTCCTTGACCACTAAAACAATTCCGTCAACCCAGAGCTGTGCTTAATGAGCTCAGGAAACCAGTTTCGTTACTCAACCCTTGTGGAATTCAAATGAAGTAGTTCTGCCATATTTCACAAAAAAATATATTAATCTTCTCCAACTTAACTTGTTTCCCATAATTTTTCTTAAAGTATCACACATCTTCTGCTCTGTGTGAGCAAAAGAAAAACAAATGAACAAATAGAACCATGTTTTTAATAGAAAAAAAAACCCTGACTCTGATGTCATTAAGATTTTTCCTGTATTATTTTTTAGGTTTAAAAATCAACATGCAGATAATACAGTCACTCACATTTTAATCTGACTGTATTACCTGCAACATCGCTCCTGCTTTGACTTGTAGAACAGACATCTGTGTGTCATAGCATTCCATACAGAAGTAAATGTTTCCAAGCACTCCGACCCCTGAATAAAGTAGAGGGTTCAAAGAATTCTGTATTCAAATCCCAGCTCCCCTGTGTCGAGTGCAAAACCAATCTGGGCTTAGCATGGGAGAGACTTTATTCAAAAAGACTATTGCTGTAGGGAGAACACTTTGACTTCAGAATCTCCAAGCATCTCAAAATCCAACAGGAAAAGGCTTTTCTTTCACAGGGAAGGATTACGGGGCTAGCAAGGACTTTAAGGAAGGCGGGCAAGCGGTGAGGCTGAGCAGACAGCATGACCGAGACAGTTCAGCAAGATTTCTCTTTGTGGCCGGCCTCTTGGAACAAGCTGTTCTGTACCTTGGTGCTAGCTTAAGCTTGGAGATGAGCCAGAGTTTAAGAGCCTATAGGAAGGAGGGAGGTTTGTCTAAAGTTTGGTAAAGCCAAGTCCATGGGTAATGGTGATCCCTTAGCCACACACCTCTGAGCTATATGACCTTGGGTCGGTCATTTTACTTCTCTGAGGTTCAGCTTTCTCTTCTTTCTTTCTTTTTTTCTTTTGTTAATGCAAGCAGTGTCTGATCCCTCCCTCACAATGTAATGAGGATCAGATGAAACGCTTTGCAGAGAAACTTTGATGGATCTCTGTTCCCCCAGGGTATAGAAAGGTGCTCAGTAATATAGTAAACCCCTGCCCACATTAGCTGCTATCCTTACACACCTGGAGAGGCCACATGCACTGACGTTTGTCAAGTGCTTCTGAAGCTGCAGCAGGAGAGCGAGGCTGTCCCCACGCTCTGCACTTGAGTACCCTTCACTTCCCTGCAATGACAGCAACTCAAATGCACGCTCAGTAAATTTGTCGTCCGCCACAAAGAAAATAGATTAGAAAGGTCAGTAAAAAAGGGAATTCTTCTTTCTGTTGGTTTTTTCATGCCTCTGGTTAGGGAAAATAAACACCTTTTATCAGCTAGGACCTTCTACAGAAGCATTTTAGAGTGTGATGGCAGAACTGAGCCAAATGCACGCTGTCTGGAAAACTCCCAGACGGTCTTCAGCTCTTAGGAGTACTATCCAGACGATGGGAATGGAGGAAGGGAAGGGAGCTAGGTGGTTTGAAGACAGGGCAGTATAGTGAAGCCATCTCTGAACCCTTCCTCGAAGAGGGGTCTGGCAAGTGGTAGGTGACAAGGTAGTGGCCTGAGGGCACCCACTACCTCAGGCACCTTCCATGGACCATTTGGTAGACTGATTCCAAGACCCCACGCTGAGCTCAGGCGCCCTTCATGACCCAGCACTGCTCCCTCCAATCTTAGTCCCTCCCCTCTCCCCTCTCCCCTCTGTCCCCTACGGCCACATCAGCCACTCGGCCTCGCTGTTCCCCCACCGGAGCAGGTGGGCTCCTCCCTTGGGCTGCTGCACTGACTGTTCCCTGGGCCTGAAATCAGGTCCCCTCCACACTGGACTCAAGTCTCTGCTCAAGTATCCCCTCCTTATAAAGGGCTCCCACCCTCCTCACCCCATGTAAAATGGGAACCCTACTGTCCCTGTATACTCTGCCCATGATTCCTTTTTGCTCATGGGGCTTATTAACACTTGGAATGACTTATTTAAATTTGTTTTCCATGTTCTCATGAAGCGCCCCCTAGAATGGGAGCTCTGTGATGTTGATGACTTGTCTTACTCACCACCAGATCCCCAGCACCTGGAATAGCACCCCACACATAGTACGTGCTTGATAAACGTTGCTCTATTATCTCACTTAATCCAGTCCAGGAAGTAGGACTATGGTCCCCATTGGACAGATGAGGAAATGGAGGCTCAGAAAAATGGAGCCACTGTCCAGGGTTTCACAGAAAGGAAGAGGCAGTCCTGGCACTGAGTCCATATCTGTCAGCTGCCTCCCTGGAGGCAATGCTGTTAAAAGTGACTCTGAATTGCTCATAGCCCCTTAGGATGAGAGTCCAGACTAAACCCTTCAGTACTGGTGGGGCCATGAACTGGAGTTCAGCTCATCAGGGCACCAGCCACTTCCATGACCCCAGCCACACCTCCAGGATCTCATATCAGAAAACCCATTTGCCAAGTTCAAATGCACTGAGATTGTCTGACATCCTTTCTAAATTATTTTAAGCAGTTGATAATGGGAACACTTATTAAGTCAATGTCCACCTTTATAACATCTTAAAGTGACAGGCAGTGGGAGCAATGGTCCACGTGTTACCTGGTCTTGGCTAAATAGAAACTCAAATGGCCAAGATGCTCCTTAATGGGCACTCTATTAAAGTCAAGGTGTAGCGGAGGTGAGGAAGAGCCTTCGGCTGTGCCAGGTCCTAGCTACACTACTCAAACCCCAAAGAGGCAGCAAGGAGACTGGCAAAGAACTCAGCTTTGGGAGCCAAATGAACTTGAGGACTTCCTTCCAATTTACCACCAACAAACTTAACGGGAAGAGGGGTGTGATGACCCTCTCTGAGCCTCATTTTCAACATGTGCCAAATGGGGGCTGGGAGACGTAACAGCGGCACCGAAGTCCATGGGTTACTGTGGAGAATACACAATATTACACCTGCAAACTGCTAGTCTCACTGCCTGGCACACAGGAAGTGTTTAATAAGGAGTAGCTGACACATTTCTCTTCATTGCACCTGTTTCCCTGAAACCAACTGCCCCAGAAGTGGGGGTTTTATTAACTTCTTAATAAAGATGATATGTGATTACCTCCAGACCAGAGTATACGTGACCATTCTTTGAAAAAGCATCCACTGGGTCTATGGCCATGCCACCCTGAATGTGCACGATCCCATCTGGAAAAGCATCCACCGGCCGGCCACCTGCCTGGTGCCGGGCTCCGCGCTCAGCTCTGAAAGAGACAGAGAGGAATAAGGCATGAACCTCCCGAAGTAAGCCCCTGCTGACTATGTCTGTGCAGGTAATATTGCATTCTGCCTTCGAAATTAAGTTTGTTTCCTCATGCTTCACTGGCATCATTTCTTCCATGTGTTTAGCGATTGGTTCAATGAATTGTTGAGACTGTGAATAACTATGGGAATAAAAGTAATTTTGGGGTGTGAACTTCAGCACATCCTTGACTGTTTCAATCGTCGGTAGATGTTTGTTGGCCCTTCCTTGTGTTCCGGGCACTGCTTCCGGCGTCAGGGGTTGAAGAGGAAACAGCAAAGGCTCTGCCTCTGTGGAGCTCACAGCTGTTGCATTTGGGAGGTGTGGTGGTTTTAGGACACGTCTGCAAATTCTCTGATCATTTTCCTGTGAAGAGGTGGGGTATGTATCCCTCACCTTGCCCCTGGTCCAGCTTTAGTGATTGGTTGGTCGATAGAGTGAAGAGGAAGTGATACAGTGTGACTTCCAGGCTGGGCCGTGAAAGACAGTGCAGCCCCTTCCGGCCCCAGTGTAACACTGTGCTGGAGCCACCATGCAGGAAGCCTGACCACCCGCGGCTGCCCTGCTGGGAGGAAGCCCACGCTGACCCACATGGAGGAGTCCTGAGCCTAGTGGAAAAGACGGAGATGCCAGACCAGGTCCCCCCTGCTCCAGTCCCCAGCTGCCCCACCACCATCTGACACCAACCACATGAGGGGCCCCAGGCCAGAAACCCCCAGTGAAGCCTTTCCTAAATTCCTGACCCACAGAAACCATGAGAGATAATAAAATGATTGATGTTGTCCTAAGACACTAAGTTTTGGAACGGTTTATGATGCATCAATAGACAACCAGAATAGGGAGAAAAACATGCATACACACATACATACATACATACTTTTAGCACTATTAAGAAAAGGAAAGCAGGGAAAGAGAAAAATAGGTAGGGATGTCACCAGGGGAGGCCTCCTCAGGTGCTGACCATTGCACAGAGACCGGAGGGAAGGTGCCTCGAGACTATTATTACAGGAAGAGCATTCCCAAGAGGAAAGAGCAAGTCCAAAGGCCCTGACACAGGAGTGCACTTGACATGCTCGAGGTCGGAGAAGGAAAATGTAGCTGAGCCACGCAAAGGAAGGAAGGAATACAGGAAGGTGAGAGCAGAGAAGCAGCCAGGGGCCTGATCATATAGCGTCTTATGGGACAGCACCATCAGGATAGAAGTTAATACCTACAAAGTACTTCCTTACAAAGTATCAGAGATTATGCGGAGCATTTAGTATCACAACATCCATTATTATTAGCAGGATTAGTACTATTAACCCCATTTCATAGATCAGGAAACTGAGGCACAGAAAGTCAAGGAGTGAGGATATCTGTGGATCTAGGATGTAGTGGGAAATTGACAGGACCTGCTGAGATAGAAGTGAGATGTGAAAGAAAGATCAAGGCCAGCTTCTTAGATCTTTTATTTTTCATTTTTTAAATTATTTTATTGTTGTTCAAGTACAGTTGTCTGCATTTACCCCCCACCACTCCCCTCCCACCCCAGCCATCCCCACGTCCCTCCCCTGCTTCCACTCCTCCTTGGTTTTGTCCATGTGTCCTTTATAGCTGTTCCTGAAAACCCTTTCCCCCCCCTCCCATTATCCCCTCCCACCTTCCCTCTGGTTACTGTCAGATTGTTCCTAATTTCAATGCCTCTGGTTATATTTTGCTTGCTTATTTGTTTTGTTGATTAGGTTCCACTTAAAGTAAGATCATATGGTATTTCTCCCTCACCATCTGGCTTATTTCAATAGCATAATGCTCTCCAGTTCCATCCATGCTGTCACAAAGCATAGGATCTCCTTTCTTTCTGCTGTGTAGTATTCCATTGTGTAAATGTACCATAGTTTTTTAATCCATTCCTTTACTGATGGGCACTTAGGTTGCTTGCAGCAATTGGCTATTGTAAATTTTGCTGCTATGAACATTGGGGTGCATAGGTTCTTTTGGATTAGTGTTTCAGGATTCTTAAAATATAATCCCAGCAGTGAAATTGCCAGATCAAAAGGCGGTTTCATTTTTAGTATTTTTGAGGAAATCCCATACTGTTTTCCACAGTGGCTGCACCAGTCTGCAGTCCCACCAACAGTGCACTAGGGTCCCCTTTTCTCCACATCCTCTCCAACATTTGTTGTTTGTTGATTTGTTTATGATGGCCATTCTGACCAATGTGAAGTGGTATCTCATTGTGGTTTTAATTTGCATCTCTCTGATGGTTAGCAATGCTGAGCATCCTTTCATATGTCTTTGGACCCTCTGTGTCCTCCTTGGAGAAATGTCTGCTCAAGTCTTTTTGCCCATTTTCTAATTGGGTTGTTTGTCTTCCTGGAGTGGAGCCGTGTGAGTTCTTTATACATTTTGGAGATCAAACCCTTGTCTGAGGTATCACTGGCAAATTTGTTTTCCCATATAGTTGGTTCTCTTTTCATTTTAATGCTGTTTTCTTTAGCCATGCAGATAGCTTCTTAGATCTTTTAACACAAACAATTGGGTAAGAAGTGATACTATTTAATGAGAAGGAGGACTCTGAAAACGGGGCAGATTTGGGGATTAGTATCTGTAGGGCAATGTCTAACTCTCAGTCATTTCTGCACTGACCCGCCAGTCCCCAGCACAGTGACTAACACGTAGGAGGTACCGAGCAACGATGTCTGGATGACTGGTCTCCCAAGATCCAGTTGACCTTGCCAGAATCTGTTCTATGCAAAGATTAAAACACATAACTTGCCTTCAACCCATCAAATACTACCTCAAAAATCGTTTTCATTTATACCTAAGCATGATGATTTTTACCACACCCTCTCCTGGGACTACCTTTTAAGGGCAGAGAAAGACAGTGTGTGTCTAGTGAAGGGCCTGCATACCTGCATGAGAGATGGGACTACAATCTCCCGAAGTTCACTGGACAAGCTCAAAGGCCTCCTGACCTCTTGTAGATCTCAAGGTGTGTACATAGCGCCGAAGCAGAAATGCTTGCTACCATGCTCTGGGTCCCCTACTAAATATTCATCGCATTTTATCTCATTTGGTCACAACAAGGCTGTGTGAAGGCAGTACTGTTAGCCACCTCACAAGAGATACAACTACTCAGAAAGAGGAAATAACTTGCAAAAGTTCTCACCACTTCTAAGTGACAGAGGTAGTATTTAACCCAAGCTGGATTCAAAAGTGGGTGCTCCTCCCACCGCGCCCCTCTGTGAAACAGACTGCAATATACAATGCACAGCACAAAGTGTCCCACCTGCCTCGCCCTCAACCTGGCTCCGCCCTCCTCCAGCTGGGGGCCTTAGGCTGGGGACTTGCCTTCCCTGTGTCTCAGTTACCTCATCTTTAAAAAGGAGATGTCAATGATAGTACCAAACTTCATTACATTTTCTGAGGATGTAGAAAGTACGGTGTGGCAGCTGTCCTTCTCCTGATGCCAACAGTCACTGCAGGCCTCTCGAAGGAGTCAGAAGGCAGCGTGCCATAGACTGAATTGTGCCCTCCCCCAATTCATATGGTGAAACTCTGGTCCCCGTTGTGACTGTATTTGTAGATGGGGCCTTTGGGAGGTGCTTAAGGTGAAATGAGGTCTTAAGGATGGTGTCCTCCAATAGGATTAGTGTTCTTATAAGAAGGGACACCAGAGACCTAGCCCTTTCTCTCTGTCTCTCCCCACCCCTCTCTCTTCACCACCACCCCCCACCACATGCTCAGACAAAAAGCCATGTGAGGCCAAAGTGTCCATGTTCAAGCCAGGAAGAGAGTTCTCACCAGTAAAAGAATCCACCAGCACCTTGATCTTGGTCCTCCCAGCCTCCACAAAACTACCAGAAAGTAAATGTCTCTTGTCTATGCCACCCAGTCTGTGGCATTTGGTCATGGCAGCCCAAGTCAACTAAGGCACAGTTCCACACTGTGCTTGCTGTGTCCCTGCCCAGACTTTCCCAACAGGCTGGCCTGCCCCCCGCCTCCCGGGGCCTCCACCTTTCCCGGACACACATGTAGTCACTCTGGTCCTGGAGAACGCAAAGCAGACAGCTCTGGAATTCTAAACAGCCTGCAGACTGCAGCCTCTTATTTTAATGACTCTAATTTATCTCCAACATTATCAATAATAAATCAAACTAAGTGGAATTAAAACAACTTTCCCTGCAGCTGTGTCATGTTCTGTTGGAAAAGACAACCCCCTTCAAAAAGCTGTGCTGATCACCAGCCCCCTCGACCGGCCCCCAGGGAGCAGGCTTCTCTGGAAGGTGCTCGGCATTTCCTTCTGTGAAGATATGTTTTCCATCTGTACCGACCATTCACTGCAGGACTGGCACGTCGAACATACACAGTTCTAGGGATACCACCTCCATGACCTCATTTAATTCAAGCCTGTGGTGTAGGAATGACTATGTCCCCATTTTACCGATGAGGAAACTGAGGCACAGAGGGGTTCCATGACCTGCACCCAGTCACAGAGCTGGGATGCACACCCAGACACCCCTGGCCCCAGTTCCACATCCTCTCCCCAGAAGAAAGAAGTCTTTCTGGTCTGCAGATGGCCTGCTAATGTTCTGGCAAAGGCTCATGGGGTACAGGTAGAGGTCTGGGTCTGAGTCCCTCCTCTGCCTTTAATGATGAATAGACATTCAGGGATTATCCAATCTTGCTAAGCTTCCTCTTCCATCATTAGAAAGGGCAGCTTATAACGTTTGCAGGCCACCATCTACGCAACTCCAGAGGAGATCATGTAGGAAGCACACATGAACAGCGCCTCCTGGAGATGAGCCTTGGGATGAATACATCCTTCCCTGGGGTTTTAGGGAGATTTTGAATTAATAGCTGCAGAGCACATAACAAAATGTCTGTCACATAATCAATAATCACAATTATTATCTATGTATTAGGGTGCTTCTGTGGGTTTTTATTGATATTCACAAGCTGAACTTGAGATGGAATAAAAATGGCACTGACTGTACTGCCTTCTACTCAGCTGATTGAATAATCATAAATAATGGTCAATAGAGTGGAATGGTCTAGAAACCACAGGAACTCAAAGGCACACGCTGCAGCCTGAAGGCCTCATCTGGAAAATGGAGAGGATGAGGTCAAAGAGGCTGTAGACTCGTTGGAGGTCACACGACCACCTTGTGGCAGAATCAGGGTGAGGTGTCAGGTGTTTTGAAACCCAAGACGGGCTTGTCCCTCGCCAGCTCCCTTCCTCAGCTTCCCTCCCAGCAGAATCCTGGCGCTGGCCTGTGCGTCACGCTCTACGGTGGCAAGGCACGTTCACAGAAGTTACCTCTCTCTGGTCCCTGTCACAGGTTAAACTGTGCCCCCCACCAAAGAAACACATGTTGGAGTTCCTAACTCCCAGTACCTGTGGACGTGACCTTACGTGGAGAAGAGACACTAACAAGGACACAGGAGGAGAAGGTGGCCGCGTCACAACAGTGGCAGAGCCTGGGGGGGGGTGTCTACAAACCAAGAAGTGGCGGCAACAGCGGAGCCTAAGAGCAAAGCAGGGAGCAGGTTCTTCCCCAGAACCTCAGAGAGAGCACAGCCCCGCAGACCCGCTGACCTCTGACTTCCAGCCTTCTGAGCAGTGAGAGAACATCGCTCTGCTGTCTAAAGCCGCCTACTCAGCAACACTTTGTAGCAACAGCCTACAAACTAATGCTGCGCCCAGGCGGACATTGGAGTGATGTCCCTGCTGCTTTGCAGGCAGGAGCCAGAGCCCAGAGGTGTGAGCAGTTAGGCCACTGCCAACTTTCCGCCTTCGTCTCACTCCCTCACCACTCTCCAGCCATGCTGGGCCCTTTTTTCTTCCCAAACACAACAGGGTCAGGTCGCTTGTATGTCCTGCCAAGAACACTCTCCCCCAGAACTGTAAGGGGGTTGCCTCTCCCCACCTACCCAGGTCTCCATCCAAACAACCTCCTCATTTCATCCTCCCTGGACCACATGCCCCAGTCCCTCTCGGTGTACAGTCTCTTCCTCCCCCTCCATCACTTCCCTGGGCACCTGGAATGATCTTGGTTTTTGTTTGTTCACATGCTTAGTGTCCCTCTCCTGCCAGGAACATTTCCTTCTGAGAAGCCAGAATGCCATCAGTCATGTGCCTTGCTATCTTCTCAGATGGGAGCACATTATCAAAGCTCAATAAGTACCCATCAATAGATAAGAAAGAGCAGAAGCTTTGAGACTGAACCTGCATTCACAGTTCAGCTCTGCCTCTGTCAGTTCGATGACCTCATTCATGTTATCAAACCTCCCTGGTGCTCAGTCTCCTCGTCTGTCAAAGGGGAACAATAAGAGCCCATATGGACTGAGCTTTTCTTTGTGCCAGTGCTGTTCTCAGCACCGTGGAGGCACTAACTCATTCAAACCTTGCAAAAACCCCATGCTGGAGGGACAGTCATTATGCCCATTGTGGAGCATAGGACACAGACAGAGTGACCTGCCGGCATTCACACGATCACCTGGCATCTCACTGGTTTCTGATCACCCAGGGCGCCGGCACTTAAGCATTGTGCTCTGCTCTTGTAATGAGGCCCCCAAAGATTTTTATCTTGGTAGGCGGTGCTGAGGGCTGGAAACCACACCTGTCCGGCACTCAGACTGGCTCCTAGACTATAATTAGTGCTCAAGGAATAGAAGTTGCCTCGGTTTTGTTGTAACTCTTCTTACAACACCCAAACGCAGTGTTTTTGTTCTTATTTGCTACCTCCTTATTTAGTGATCCATCCTTTACTATACTCTATACTCCAGCCGTAGAAGTCAGCAGGTAGCTTGCCAGCTCCATAATTTCAGGGGGCAGGTGCAGGGTAAGCTAGGAAGACTTAATCTATGCTGGATTCAACAGAGCTCAGCTCTCTTCAAGAAACTACTTCTGAGCACCCAGCTGCACCCCAAGCACCATGGTCCCCAGGACACAGAGAATAGGGTTTCAACCCCCATCCCAACCCAGGTCAGCACAAGTAAAGGGGGAAGCCCAACTATAAAAGCACTGGCCTACACACCCTCACCCCCCGCCCCAAAACACACACACAACCCACCCCCCTGGGGATAACTCACTTCATAGTAAAGGGACAAGGTCTGGACTGGAAGCCAGAAGCCTTGGACTCCAACCCCCGGGAGAAACTGGGGATCATAAGAAACCAAGGGCTGTAGGGCCAGACAGAGGTAGGTTACACATCTATGGCTTCTTACTGGCCAATGGCTTAGTAAGTTCCTTGCCCTCCCTGAGCCTGTTTCCTGATTGTAAAACGAGAGCCATGATAATGCCTGTTCTGTGAGAGTCTCTAAAGGGTTGCATGTAACATACATGTAATAAACTCAATAACCATGCTGTTATCACAACTCTTATTAACAGTGTGATCTGGAGTCGGCCACTCCTCTCCTTGAGCTCTGGTCATCATCTGTATGAAAAAAATGATAACAATTCCTAATGTTGACAGAGACTTTGGGAGAATCTAATGAGACACACCTGGTTTAAAGCCCCATGCACCCTGGAGGTGGTGGCTGCACCACATTATGAATGTCCCTAATGCCACCGAATTATGCACTCAAAAACGATGAAAATGGTGAATTTTGCGTTATGCGTATTTTACCACAGTTTTTAAAATTTTTAATTTGAAAAAAGCCATGCCAGTTGGGGCTCCTGTTTACAGACAACAGAGCACATTTTAGCTGGTAAAGCAGAAAACATATTTATTAAAGAATGCTGGGGCCTCCCTCCTCAGGTGAGCTAGAGACACCCTCTCAGAGGCCGTGCAGCCAGGAACAACAGCCCCATCGTGGGACGGACTGTTCCAGCAAAGACCCCACAGGGTCACTCGGGCACGAGCTGCAGACTCCTCCCCACTAGACCCTCCGCCCGGCTGCACGTTTGCCATCACCCGCCCCTGAGCGGGTCCACGAGCCCCCATTCTTTCATTCCACTTGCTTGAAAACCCAGATTTTGCACACACGTCTGACAGGCAGCATCAAGGTCACATGCCAGGGCCACACTGCCAGGAAGGCTGGGGCAGCAAGCCTCCAGGCTGGACCTTGGGGAGGCCCGGACCCCCCACTGTGAGGTGGGAGGAAAAGTGTGCACTTTTCCCCACGTGCAGGAAAAGTATGCAAAGATACTGGCCACGCAAAGTCCCCTAAAGAATTCACCTCAGGTGCTTTGAACCCCAAGCAAACCTGAGTTTTAGCACCAGCTCTAGCCATTGCAAGCTGTGTGATGGTGGCAAGTAACCCATGATTCTGTTTCCTCACCATTAGAGGAGTATTAATATCAACTGTTGGAGTTTTTATTTTAATATTGGAAATAATAGCTCTTAAATTCCAGGCTATAATCAGTCCAGCCTCCCTACACCCAACACGCCCAATGAAGCATTTGGACTAGAAAGCTTTTTGACAACCTGCCACCGCCAATGGGTAAAATACAGGTGATCCCCGCTAAGGGGTACCATCCCCTCAACGACACCGCAGACACCCTCTTCACAAAGGGAAGGGCAACCGTGAGGCCCTGTGGAGGGAAGTCCAGATAGGGGTGGTTTGGCAGACCCAAAAGAGCACCCAGCTCTGGGATGGATGACAAGGCCGAAGGGCAGGCAGGGCTGAGCAGGTAGGAGGGGCTTCCGCCACAACACCCAGAAGCAGAGGGAGGTCCCAGGCACGCCTCAGCAGAGACAGAGCAGGGTCATGAGCTCCAGAAAGCGCCCAAGCGCACACAGTGCGATCTCAGAGGGTTTTGTTTTGGGTCCTACGGTGAAGAGGATTTCCACTCTGCCTGTGAACCTCCTGGAGAAGTGACGCAGGACCCACATCCTAATCCACGGCCACACTTGTGAAAATTCCTTCCTCATCCCCGAGTCTGTGGTTCTTTCATATTCAGTAGTTGCCCCAAAGACTCTCTCTTCCATCTGTCACTCCTCCCGAAATCACCAGAGAGGGCTCCTCTCTTCCCCCCTTTCTCCCACTCATTTTCCTTTCCTTCCCCCAGGAGCCAGCCCCAAACCTTTCCTAAATAAATCCCTCCAGCCCAGCCTGTCCAGACGGCCAACCAGAATAGTCTGCACAATGTGTCTGTGTGTCTGCCTGTGTTTCTGTGTGTGTTTGTATGTTTTCATATGTCTCTGTGTGTCTGTGTATCTGAGTCTCTGTGAGTGTGTCTGTGTTTCTGTCGGTGTCTCTGTCCCTGTGTGTGTCCGTGTGTGTGTTTTGTCTGTGTGCGCATATGTATGCGGAGGGGATAGGGCAGGGCTGGAAAACAGCCCATTCGGCGATGCTAGAGGTCCCCTTGGTGTGCCGAGAGGAGGAGGGCGCACCTATGCATGCGTTCATGGTTCTGTTGTGCACATTACACATTTTACTGATGATAACCAGACCTGTGAGCAAAGTCTGTCAAGGGCAAGGGCCTGACATGCACCTTGAATTCAGCTTTGCATCTCAGAATTCTCTATGGGAGATTGAGAAAATGGCCACAATGTTTTCTAGCTTCTCCCACGAAGAAGAGGCATCTGTTCCTCACCTTCTGGTCGGGAATGGCCTTGTTCCTTGCTCGGGCCTACAGAATATGGCAGAGGTGGCATCGTGTGAGTCCCGAGCCCAGGTGTCCCTCAGCCTGGTAGTTTCTGCTTTTGTGGTGCAGGCAACCTGGAAACACGTGTGGACAAGTCCAGGAGAGGATTGTGGGAGAGGAGGGGTGGTGGTGCAGTCACCCCCAGTGCCCAGGTGACAGCCAGCCAACCCCCCGAAACAGAGCCACACTGCTGGCCAACAGCTGGCCACAGACTCATGAATGAGACCAGCCAGGATCGGAAGAAATGAACCCCTGGAGCCCAGCCCCAAGTGCCACCCACAGAGTCACGAGCTAATAAATGGCTATATTTTTAGGTCATTAAGTGCTGGGGTAACCTGCTACATGGCAAAAACTAAATGATGAGACATGGTACCTCAAATCGTAGTGTTCTGGTTCTGAAGAGGGCTTCTGGACCAGGATCTGCCTGCCACAGGAACCCCTGCCTGCTGTGGATGTGGGGTACCACAGGTCTCCCCTGGCACCTGTCCCCTAGCCGGCCTGTCTGAAAAGTGGCAGAAATGTTCTGTTTGTTGTTTCTACAGCCCAGTACAACCCTAAGTCGGCTTCGTTTTCATCCCTCCTTCTTGCCGTTTTCCATTATCGCACAAACGTATCAGAAAGGAGAAATGGTTCATCTCCGCAAGCCCAGCAAGTACCAGCTTGGCGATTGGTACGGTGTTTCTGCAGCAAAGTCAGCTCCTGGGGCTGCTGGCTGTAATGGGACACCCACTGCAGGATGCCTCTCAGATGGAGACGCAGCCTGGGGCCCCCTGCGGGAAGCAGCCCCATCCTCACTTATAAACTTCAGGGTTCAGTAGTCAGGAGATTTTATGACTGGCGAGTGGCGTGATGGGAGCTTCAGGGAAGGTTCCTGCCCCAGAAACTGCACCCTCCTTCCTCTGTCACCTGCTAAGCTGATGCCTGAAATTCTACCATTCATTTCCTTCATATTGTGTAATGGAAAATGCTCTGCCTGGCATTAACACATGGACAGTCTGTATGACAAAGCCAGAATAAACAAAGCTAAAAGGCAATTTACTGGGAGGTGTTTGCAAAGCACACGGCAGGCGAAAGATTGGTGTGCAGAATATATAAAGAATTTCTGCAAGCCAATAACAAAAAGACAAACAGCTCAGAGCAATGATGGAGAAAGGCCATCCGAAGACAATTCACGTGTGAGTTCACCTGAATGGCCATAAATGTGAGGCGAGGAGCTCAGTCTCCCCGGGAGTCAGAGAGAGGTGAGCAAGAAGCAGTGTTAAGATAGCAACTCAGTCCCCAGCCAGGCAGGCAAAAGTCATTGCAGGGGAGCACGAATTGGCACCGCCACTTTGGTGAGAAATCTGAAGATGCACATTCCCTAAGATCCCCCCCACTTTCCACACCCCAGATCTAAAACAAAATGTCTCTTCACACACGTGTGAGGACAACACGCCCCGGGCACTCACTGCCACTTTGTTTGTAAGAGCAAACATTGGAAACAACCTAGGTATCTATTTAGAGGGGAAACAATAAATAAATTATAGCATACTCATACGGTGGGATGCTATACGAATCTTAAAATGAATCAATTAAATTTGCATGTGTTATCATGAATAAAATATGTTGGTATAAAGAGCAAATTGTAGAAGGTTAGGTAAAGTATGCAGTTTATGTCAAATTTTAAAACTCCAGGACTGTCCTGGATACATGAATAACAACAACAAAAAAAATCTCTGCAAAGTCACAGACTACCCACCAACATAAGAATATGGCCACCTCTTGGGAGGAAGGAAACGGACAGGAAGTGGGGAAATCACTAAGGGGGCCTCCAACAGTATCTGGAGCATTTAATTTACTCATTAAACTGGGTGATACAGCACAGCTGCTTGTAATTTTATTCTCAATACTATTCATTCATTCATTCATTCATTCATTCCACACATGTTCATTGAGCACCTGCCGGGTAGCGGACGCTGTTCCAAGTGCCGAGGGCCTGACTGCAAACAAGACAAAAGCCCTGATCTGGAGCTGGCATTAGTGGTGACAGAAAGACAATAATTAGCAATATATATTAAATTGTTAGGTGATAAGATTAGAGAGAAAATTAAAGAGTAGAGGTGTCATAAAAAAGGAGACATGAAACATCCAACCGGCAACCAGAAGAGGGTGAGCCGGGGCTGACGGGGAAGACCCTTCCAGGCAGAGGGACAGCAGGTGCGAAGGCTCCAAGCTGGGGGAGGGCCTGCTGGTCCAGAGTGGAGGGAGAGGCAGGAGATGAGGCCCAAAGGTAATGGAGCAATGGGGCATCTTTTAACTGTCTCAATATTCTTAACAGAGAGAGGAAGGGAGGGATGGAGAGAAAGAGAGGGTCCTGAATTATGCCTGGTTAAGTTCAAACAAAAGAAAACTACTGTTTAAAAGTCGATGAACTCTTCAAAGCTTTGAAGGTGCCACTGAGTCCATTGAAATTTCAAAATGAGGACAGAGCCCAAGCTCCCACTCTGCTGCACGCTGGAATGACCCCGGGCACTTGACACATCCGTCAGCCCAGGCAGCTATCCGACTGCTTCAACCGAAACAGCTGGAACTGGAAGCCAGCGTGGGCACCATGTCCCAGGTGGGACCACGGCATGGAGTATGCCAGGAGTCTCTACCCTCCCTGACTACGGAGCTATCTTCTTTTTATTTTCCTTGTCACAGGTCAAAGCGTAGGACTAGGTTTCCCCACAGAACATGGGTTTGTAAAGTGTGACTCAGTTGTTTTGTTTTCACTTATTTAAAAACCTTGCCTGTAAAAATAAGGTCGCATAATATAAGAGCTCATAAATAAACATTACTAGTATTGTTTATACCTTAGCATGAAGGAGTTTACCAGCCCTGTCCCTGAACATAGGTCTTGATTAGGACATCAAAATATTTATTAAGCACATTAAGTAAGTCTCAGAATATGGCAAGAACTTTATATGTTTGCAGTTCAAAATGCCTGTTTTTGAAGATGAGGGAACACCGGCTCGGAAAGGCGAGGCAACCGGTCCAAGGTCACACAGCTAGTTAGTGGCGGAACCAAGGCTATGTACAAGGCTCTCGCCTGCCATTAAAGTCCATCCTGACTTTGTAAGATCTTTGTCCTTCCCTGACACGTAAAGGTCGTTTTGAATTTTATTCTTGTACAAAGAAACACAAAAATGGGAGAGCCAGAGGCTTTTCTGGGCTCCCCTGGCAGCACTAATCTCTCCCTCTCTGGGCTTCCTCGAGACTGTACATCCCTCTGCTGGAGCTCTTAGCGCATGCGTTACAGTTGGAGTGAGGGCGCGGGTTAAAGACAGGAGTGAGGCGGCCGCCCTGTACACCTCCGAAGGCCAAGGCGCTGCACTGTGCTGTGTGTGTGCACCACGACGGAGGGACTGTGGGTCTGCCGGGACTGCTACTCGCCCTCGGGAAAGGGACGGGAAGGCGGGAAGGCAGGGAGTGCACCGCAGTGGTTAAGAAGGGGAGTCTGAAGGCAGACTCCCAGCGTCCGCATCCAAGGCCTAGCTCTTGGTTATTGTGGGGTTTGGGATGACTTTCTGGACCTCTCGGTGCCTCCATTCTCTTATCTGTAAATCAGGTGAAAGAGTACCCTTCACACATGGTAGAAAGGATGAAATAAATTAACATGGGCAAGTTCCGAGAATGGTGCCCAGCATACAGTAAGCACTAAATAAATCTCAGCTATTAGTGTCTTAGTGTGGTTAAAAACTCATCAGCCTGAATCCATAGAGACAGCACAGATTCGCCGTTGCCAGGGGCTGCTGGGAGGGGCAGAATGAGGAGTAACTGCTTAATGGGTACAGGGTTTCCTTTTGAGATGATAGAATGTTTTGGAATTAAATAGAGACGGTAGTTTTACAGCGCTGAGAATGCATTAAATGTCACTGAAATGTTCTCTGCAAAATGGCTAATTTTATGTTATGTGAATTTCACCTCAATTAAAAAACAAGAAAAACTGGCCAACCTACATCCCCATCCCGATTCACCGTGTCTCAGCCGAATCTCTATTTCCTCGTCTGTCGAGAGTAATGATAACACCTTGCCCACAGGTCACACGCGAGAGCTAAATTAGGTGATTATGTAAATTAGTCCATGCATAGAAAGCTCCGGCACACAGGAAATGCTGAAGAAATGACACCGATTATTCTTTCAGTTTAAGGGCTGAAACCATGAGCTGGGTGGAAGCGACCGTCTCTGCCTTCTCGGGGACTGGCAGGACCCGCGCCGCCCCGTAGACTGGACTGCCGGGCACAGGCGGGTCCTGGGGAGGTTGAGTGTGCAGCACCCCTTCTCCTAGATCAGCCTGCTGAGATTCACCTGGGAAATCACTTCATTGCACATCGAAAATGCTGGCCCTTCGCTTTTTTCGAATGAGCAGGAAGTTACTCAGCACCTGTTTGGCATGCACTCATCAGTGACAATCACGCACATTTCTAAACAAAGGGGGTCTGTCCACCTTCATTCGGATACTGGGAACCTGCCCCCCCACTCTGAAGTCCCTCCCCCCACAACACCTTCCCTGGAAGCCGTTGGCACAAAGGCGTTTCCCGGACACTGTCTGTGCGCCGTGTTCGGTTTCGTTTGAAACAGATTCACCCAGGAATTGCTGTTAACACCTGTTCGGGGCTGGGAGCGGGGGGAGCTTTAATTAAAGGGACAAATGTCTACACTGCCCTCCTATCATCTGGTCAAATTGCAACAGAAGGAGAGGAAGGAAAAAAGACACGGAGAGATTTGTGAGATATAAACATAAAACCAACCCGAAAAGACGGAAATGGAAGACCAGGTGCACTCTTTCCAAATGACGCTGAATCGAGTCTGAATCCCTAACGTCTCAGTTTGCAGCGCTCTCAAACGGATGCCTTAACCTTCAGGAAAGTACTGAAAATGGAAGCACGAATCCTCACTGTGTCCCTGCACCCAAACCTCCTGCCTCCACGTTCATACCGGGTGGCTTTGAAACCGTCAGTGACGGAAGAAGTGAGGTGAGGGGGAACACCAGAGAGTGAAGCTTTTCTTGTTCACCTACTGTGTACCCGGAGACATGCTAGAAAAGTTGGCATCTATTAGTTCACTTAATCCTCTAGAACTCTGCGAGTTAGAACTTATTAGCCAGTTTTTTTTAACATACAGAGGTTGGCAAAAGTAAGTTTACAGTTGTATGTGGAACACAGAGTTTATTCTTATATTATATTTATTTAATAATTACTGTATTATTTATTATTATTAACCTACTTTTGCCCACACCTGTACAAGAAAACAAGCTCAAAGCTGACCGCCAAGGCCATGTGGACATGTGAGCTAGGCCATCACTCAGGGCCTGGGCTTGGCTTCATGACCTGAAGTTGCTCTTTGGAAAAGCTTAACTTTTGGACAAGAATCCTGCATTTTTCTTCTGCACTGGGTCTTGCAGATTATGTGTCGGGACCTGCCCATGGCCCCGGTGACGATTCCACAGGTCCTCTCCCTCCCTGTGCATCTCCAGAGGCAATAGAAGGATCCCTGGGCCGCTGCTCTTTCTCCTGTGCCAGGTGCAGGCTTGTGGCGAGGATAAAGGGAGAGGACGTAGGGACGTCAACTGTCAGACAGTTCTCAGAGTGGCAGGCGCTCAGGAGGGACTCTAGTGCCAGCTTATGCCCCTCAGGCCAAATCAGGCTCACTGTCTGAGGTTTCCAACCCTCAAGCTAAGAGCGGTTTTTACTGCTTTAAGTAATCGAAGAAAAAAATGTTAATCATATTTCATGGCACATGAACATTATATGCAACTCGAATCTCAGTGTTCACAAAGTTTTCCTGGAACACAGCCAGGCCCATTCACTTGCGTGTCACCTGCAGCTGCCTTCGCTGCAATGGCAGGCTCGGTAGTTGCGACAGAGACCACCGAAAAAGTTTGTCAGCCCCTGCTCCAGATGTTTGATGACTGAATGAATGTACAAAGGAATGAATGAACAAATCGTTTTAGAATATCATGGTTAGTATTATACTTATACAATGTCAACAGAACTTAAAAAGTCTGAAATCAGTAATAACGCCCAATCCTTCAGGATTAGCCAAATGTTTTAGAAAGCATAACATTTAAATTCCAGGTCTCTTTAGTTTCCCATCTATGGTTGATTGATTACAAATATCACTCAAATTTTTCCCCTCTCCATATTCCTGCCCCTTTAATGTGGCTTTGTACCTCCTCCCACTAAGAGGTGGGGTCTACTTCCCCCTCCATTGAATCTTGTGGCTGCCTTTAGCCAAAAGAAGTGGCAGAAGTGATTGGGTGCCAGCCTTGAGCTTAAGCTTCAAGAAGCCTCATGGACTCCCACTTGCTCTCCTGGAACCAGTTGGAAAGGAGCTCCCTGAGGACAAGTTTGGGCTAGCCTGCCACAGAGTGAGAGGCCAGGTGGAGCAGAGACAAGGCAGCTCAGCTGTCCCTGTTGAGGCCCCACACAGTGAGAGAGCCCACCAGCTTCAGCAAAGCCACCCCGCTGGCCTGTACTTGACCACAAACGTGGAAGTGAGCCCCACCAAGCCCAGCCCAGATCTGCGGAACCGCTGAGTCAAACCATAGTCTTGTGAGCAAAATAAGTGTAAAATATGGCAGAATGCCACAGTGGTTTTGGGACTGTGTGTTATGCGGCATTATCGTGGCCATAAGTAACTGATACACCATTCCATTTCTGTCCACTTACATGCATTTCCCTTCACCATGATCATCTGCAGAAGGGCTGGAACAATGGCCATTTATCAAATCATCATCGTAATGGCAATAAGGACAAACCACCTCAGACGTTTATTGTGCCCCAGACAACATGCTGAAAGCTCTTCCCGAATCCCCTCATTGCATCCTCACAACAGCCTCAGCAGGTCTTGTATAGCGGGCAGCTTCCCAAACAACCGCCGACAGTGTCTGCTCCCCGGCGTTCATGCCTCGTGGGAACCCCTCCCCTGGAGAGTGGGCCCGACCTGGAGACTCCCTTCTGGTGAAGAGAGTCTGCAGAGGTCATGGATGCCACTGGTGAGATTAGCTTACAAAGAGTGAGCCTGCCATCGTGCTCACCCTTTCCCACTCTCTCTGGCACAGCCATGTTGTGAGCCACCCCCCAGAGCATCCCATATGGAACCAGCTAAAGGAGGTCTCCGACCAACAGCCAGTGGGAATCGGAGGCTGTCAGTCCAACAACCGGAGACAAACTGAACTCTACCAACAACCACTTAAGCGGACCATGTTTACAGAGGAGAGAGCTGAAGCTTGGAGAAGGTGCACCCATCTGCCCATGTTACACAGCCGACTCCAGGAGACCACAGTCATACCCACAGCTGGCCACCCGCTGCTCACAGGGACATGAGTCTGATGTGTCCCTCCCCTCAGCAGCCCCTACACCTCCCACCCTCACTCCCTGTTCTGCAGGCTCACGGCCTCTCTGCTCTTCTCTGCCCCTTGTTTATTGTTTGTCCGTCTGTCTGCTGTTTGTCATCCATGGGGTCCTCACTGCAACTTTCTCCTCTCACCCTTTCCTCCACTCCCATCCCTTTTCCAGAGTCCTGGAACTGGAAGCGCAGGGGTGATGGGTTACAACAACCTCCGCTCATGCTTTTCGTTCTTGATGTTCCAAAACCTCAACCTAGAATGACAATAAGTGGCAGTTTAGAAATAACCTGATCAAACACCCTCATCTCCACCATTCCCATGGGGGAAGTCCTCGCTACCTGATGTTACATTACCCAATAATCATATGCTTATATTTCACCTTTGACCCCAGGATCCGTAGGCTCCAGGGAAGCAAAGACCTTGACTTGTTTGCCACTCCTTTCTCCAGGCCTGAAACACAGCTCACCCCAGAGTAGGCGGGAAACACTTATTCCCTGAATGAATTAATATGGAATGAGGAAGAGAAGGACAGATAAAGTGGGAGAAGAAGGATCGTGATTGAACGAATTCTGTCTGTGCCAGGCCTTTAACCAATATGGCCTTCTGTATGAATCATAAACGCTTTCTGAGCTTCCCTGTTTTTTGGTGAGAAAAACTGAGGCTCAGAGAAGTAGATGTATCACTTCTAGCAACACAGCCAGCAACAGAACAAGGATTCGCCCCCAGGTCCCCCGGGCTCAGAGCCTGCTCACTTTGTCCCCCTGCTGCCACCCCATGGGTTCCTAGAAAGGCACCGCAAACCCACAGAGTAGAACCCGCATCTCCTATGACCTGGCTTCTCAGCGAGCAGCCTGAGTGGCCAGGAATCGCACCTTGCAGGCCACCCTTAAAGACAGGGGTCAGAAATCTGTGACCCTCAGCAGCAGCCCTCACCGGAACAAATAAGATGGTCTTGCAGACACACTGGACAGTGTCTAAGGAGGTAATAAGAACTGGGCCGTAATCCAGTTCTCCCACTCAGCAACCACACGACCCTGAGCAAGTTACTAACTTTCTGGGCCTCAGTTTCCTCCTATGGAAAATGGGGGTAATACACATGTTTCAACTCATAGGGTTGCTATGAGAATTCAGGGAGTTAATACCTGTGAAGTGCCCCAGAGCCACTGTCACATAGTAAGTGCTCAATAAAATGAAGCCACAAGAATTAGTCTCATTTATCTTTGAACACCAGCCTCACAATCCACTTAAGTCTGACCCCTTTTTAAGCATCAACAAACTGCCTTAGAAAATATAAGTGAATTGCCCAGGTTATACAACAAAGCCAGGAGAAATGAAAACCTGCTCCCCACCACCCGTGCATTCTATCCACCTCTCCCCAGACCCGGCATGGCCTGCCCACTGGCCCTTGTTCACCCCCTGCCGCCCTCACTCCTGCATCCTTGGCCTAATCATTTACTCCACGTTCCCAAGCTACACAGCCATCCTCGAGGTCACGCCAAGAGCCTTCATGGGTTGCTCAGGCTTCGCTTCTGCAAGGAGCCTTTCTCTGAGAGAGGAGAGTGCAAGCCAGAAGGTGAAACCCCAGACGAGGGGCGAACCAAGCGGGAGACCGAAGAAAAGCAATAGCAAGGTTTCCAGCAGGGCCCCGTGCATCTCCACCACTCGGCACGCCCATTTCCCCAGCAAAAGACTTATTAGTTGCAGAACGGAATGGGGGGCCCACAGTAACGAGTCTTTAATTATGAAACTCCTTTACCTTATTGCTTTTGTGTGGCCCCGATGAAAATGAGAAGTGGCAGTTTCTATTAGAAATGTTAATTACTTTCCCGGGTAATTAGACTCACTGGGTACCATGAGCACCTGACCTCCCTTCATAGCAGCAGAGATGGGAGGAAGGGGGAAAAATGGTTGAAGGGGGAGGGGGCGGGGGTAGAAGAAAAGGAGCAGGTTTATAAATGCTGAGAAAAGCAGCAGCATCCAAATTGGCTGAATGGCAAATGAAGCCAGAGGCCCTGGAGGAAGGCTGGGAGAAGAGGAGAGCTCCCCAGGAGGGGGCTTTTGAACACCAGGGACCTGTCATGGTGATGATGAAACCAGTGACAAATTCCTCTGGAAATGACAGGCCCCTGGAGAGGTTCCCCCAGGCCTTCTCTTGCCAATGAAGCCACCAAGGCACCAAGCTGCTCAGAGACGCCCTGAGGCCACACAGCAGCGGAGGCAGGGCTGGGACCACAGCCCGCTGAGCATTTCCTCCGTGGCTCCTTCAGGGAGCACGCACAGCTCAAGGTGACTTGGGCACCTGAAGTGACAGAAGTGACACAGTTCCAGTTCTCAAAATGTGTAGGGTCTGGGGTGCAGACTGATAATGTAGCTGTTGCTAGAAGGGAAGCATACAGGAGACTTGATAAAGAAAAATTGAGCAAGAGGCCCGGGGTGTAGGTGGAGTGCCCAGGGAGGGCTTCTTTTAGGGGGGGAGTGGCTTTTTCCCTGGGACACTGAGGTTAGGAAGAGTCCTACTGTTGGGAGAGATGGAGTGAAAGAGTGTACTACCCACTACTGGGGGTTGAATAGAGTGCCACCAAAATTCATGTCCACCCAGAACCTCAGAATGTGACCTTATTTGGAAATAAAGCTCTTTCCGGACTGGATGTCATTAGTTAAGATGAGGTCATACGGGAGCAAGGTGGGCCTTGAATCCTGTATGATTAGTCTTCTGATAAGAGACACACAGGTGCAGACACAGAGGGAGAAAGGACATGTGACAACAGAGGCAGAGACTAGAGCAATGCCGCCACCAGCCAAGGGACACCAGGGACTGCCAGAGCCACCAGAAGCTGGAAGAGGCAGGAAGGATTCTCCCCGAGAGGCTTCAGAGGAAGCGCGATCCTGCTGAGACCTTGATATGGAACTTCTACCCTCCAGAAGGGGGAGAATAAACTTCCGTTAAGCCACCCAGTTTGTGGGGTTTTGTTACAGCAGCTATAGGACACTCACATACCCACCTGGCTACTGTCATCCCTTATCTCTGGCGCCAGACACTACATTGCCAAAGGAAGATGGAACGAGGTCACAGAAAGAGCCCGGGACAATGAGTCCAGCTTTCCTGCCAGCCTGCCTTATGAATTTGGGCAAGGCACTCCCCACTTCAGGCCTTATCTAAGTCAGGAAGAGCTTGGGGCTCTCAAACACATGGTCAGGCACGAGCTGAACCAGAATCATCTTGGGGCGGCCTGTTTAGTAGACAGCTGCCTGGACATCCCCCGCCAGGTTTACAGAACCAGCATCTCTTGGTGGAGCCCCCCCAGGAGAGGGATCCTGACATGTCACCCAGTTTTTGGAGTCTCTGGGTTTGAACACACCCCCTTCTAGAGCAACGTGTGTGTATCACTCCAAGGGCTGTCCACTCTGGCCTTGGCCGTGGGCCACACCTGCCCTTCCACACTGACTGCTCTTTTAAAAACCCAGACATCCAAGATGCTGGGAGACGCTCGTGCCGAGGGGGAGGGGCGGGCTTGTCCTCAGAGTCATGAAAGAAGCTGTTTACAGAGCCCAGCTCTTCTTTTAATTTGTTTGTCTTTTCGATCGTGGAATTGAATCCCAGCCACGGCCTTGCCAGGGAAGGCAGAAAGCCATCAATACCCAGGAGTGACTGACAGTCATTTCCGAGATGACAGGCTGTGCAGGAGGCAGAAAGGCTTGAGTCCTTCCATTCTTCTGAGGTCAGGCAGTGCGGTGCAGGGGAGGGCGCCCGGACTTGGCCGATCAGACCAACCAGGGATCGGATCCCAGGTCTGTCCTCAGCCAGCTGTGTGACTTGGGGCAAATTTCTAAACCTCTCTGTTCCTCAAATTTTTCAACCGTGAACCTAAGGGTAACACACCCACCTGGCTGCTGGGAGGACAGCAAGAACGGTGCCCGTGGAGGGTCCCACTCATGGTGGTGCCCAGTAAACTGTAGAGTGTTAGTATGACTATTGACAGCAGAAGGCTTGCCCTGGAGCATGCTGGTCCATTGGCAGGGGGTGGCACCAACCGTAAGAGCTGCAAGAGGCTGCAGAGAGGGCTGCCTGATGACATGGAACCAGCCCTTCTGTTTGAGAATCCCAGTGCGTTGTCCCCCCGTGTGGCCATGGGCACGTCACTTAAACTCCCTAAGCACCAGTGTCCTCATCTCCCAAGTGGAGTCCAGAATCCCTATCCCACCGACCTCTCCTTGTGACAATCGAATAAGATGACATGTGTGACATTGGGTAAACCCCCAAACTTTTTACAACCCCCCCAAAAGTTGCTCTGATCTAGCCTACCAGTTCATAAGCCTGGCTGCACATTGGAACCCCCCACCCTCCAGGGAGCTTCTAGAAACTGCCAGTGCTCACACCTCTGGCCAGGCCAGATGGATGGCATCTCCAGGGCTGGGGGCTCGGCACAACCGACAGCCACCAGAGAGCCACTGAGCTGGCCCAAGGCTCTGTTCCGCAGGAGCAGAAGGCAAGGCCCGGGGAGGGGAGGAGTCTTGCCTGCGTTCACACAGCAGGTTATTCCCTTCTGAGTGACTTACACCCTGCGTCTGCCCCTGCCCAGCACTGCCCTGTCCTCAGAGGCTAGTCAGCAAGGTTTCCCGGGGTCAGGTACCCACCTAGGAAACCAGGGAGAACATAGTAGGTGTTTGCCAGGAGGGCTCTTCCCTGATGAGCCAGCAGAGAAGTCCCTGTCCCTGGGCCCTTCCTGCAGGGGACAGGGGACACAGACATAGGGGTGAAGACACCATGGAGAGGAGTCTGCGTGAGGAAGTGGCTAGCAGGAATGAGGAACAGGCCTCAGAGCCAGACCACCTGGTTCTGAGCCCCCACTGTCACCGACTAGCTGCGCACCATTAAGCAGACAGAATAAATGAGAGTTTTGCTATTAAACACAGTGTTTCCCTGCCAGGCTGGCTCTGGCTCCTGCCTCTTACAAATTCATCTTCCAGCCCTGGTGTTTAGCCCACTCCTTTGTGGGCAAGAGCAATGGCAGGCAGCTCCTTCACCTGAGATGGCTGGGTCTCCAAGAGAGAGCGGGGTGGAGGCAGTGAGGCCTGAGACTCCGGAAGGCCCCAGCAGTGGGGCTAGGACCCCAGGAGGAAGGCCCAGGGAGAGACACTCAGCCCAACAGACAGAACCTTCGCAGGGTAAGTTGTGTGACAAAGGAGTCCACTGCCTGGCGAGGTAGAGAGCTCCCCGTCACACCGGAACGACAGCAGGAGTGGCTGTATGTGCACTGGGGAGAGGGTGTCAGTGGGACTCCTGGACTGAAGTGGACTTCAGTGGACACATGGACTGAATGAGCTCCGAGGGCCCCTCCCATGCTCAGATTCTGTGTTGCGATGACCCTGAAGTCCCAGTGATCCGATTTGCAGAAGAAGAGCCAGGCCGACTCTCCAGTCCGAACTTCATCACTCGGCCGTAAGTTACGTGACCTTGAGCAAGTTACTGAGTCTCTCAGAGGCCGCTCCTCGTCTGTGATACAACAATGATCAGCCCATTTCCAGTAGCGGGGGAGCATTCAACAGTGCGCTGTACACAGAGGACTTGGGCAGGCCTTGCACGAGGTCGAGTCTGAAACAGCACAGTGCCCCCCCCCGCCCTCCCCATCTCCCACAGGAGCCACCCAGGGGCCCCAGGTTTTCCGGGAGGCGTGCTCATTTGGCAGATTAGTGCACAAAACGAACCGTCACTTCCGGTCTCAAATGCCCGGAATCAAATGCTGGTCGCTTCACCTCCTCCCGTGAAGTTCCTGCGTCACAGGGCCCAGGCTATTTATTGCACAGGCAGGGAGATCTTCAAAGCCACGTCTAAGGGGAAGCGGCTATCCAGAGGGAAATGACCAGGCCTAAAGGACCACGGAGAATGTTGGCATGGGGTTCAAGCCGAAAGTGCACCTCACAGGCTGCTGGTCTGCAGTACGAGGGCCGGAAGGCAAACTCCGCCCCAGGCCTCCCAGCAGGTGGTCAAGCACTCTCATCCCCAGGGCACCTGCGGGCTGTCTCCTCTCGACCTCCCAGGGCCCCCCCTACAGGTGGCACCTGCGCAGTGGTCGCTAGGCAAAGGCCAGTTGAACGCAGAGTGACACCACGAGCGCCTACCTTCCTGGTGGGACCCGAGGGCCCCAGAGCCCACCCCCACCTTGGTTCCAAAGCATCTCCCCTGTTAATTTACCACCCATGCTTGGAACTCAGGATGTTACCATTTTTAAAGGGCTCTACTTGTTTCCTGAAACAGTGCCTCCCCACAAAGCCAAAATGGCCAAAACCATTGTCTGCAACTAGTCAGCTTGGATATCACCTCCGGGTTAACCCAGCTACCGTGAGAAGCTGGGAAGGGGATAAGCTTCCTCCCTGGAAATTGAGAAGAAAATCCATAAAGTGTGCAGAAGCCCTTTTCTCCCTTCCCTCCCCGTCTCTCTCTCACACACACACACATGCACATGTGTGCGTGCACACCCATAAATCACCAGGATCCCTACAGGAGCTTCCAAGGCCCAGCTGTCCCATTCATTTTAGATGATGGCAGCCAACACTGTCATCTCACACATAAGGGAGGGGCACTGGCTGAGCAGCCAGGCCCTCTACTTCCTGACCCATAAATATTCTCATTGTGCTTTAAACTTTAAAGAAGTTTGTGACAAGCCTTCCAACCAACACCCAAGAACCAATAGTTCCTCGGATGGACTGAGTAAGGGACCGTGAAGGTGAGGACTCACTGAGCGTCACCACACCCATTTTACAGATGAGGAAGCTGAGGCAGTAAGCAGTGACTTGCTCGTTACCACACCAACAGGTGGCGGAGCTGGCATCAAATTCAAGTCAGCCAAGCACTGAAAGGTGTGTGATTTTCGTTACATCACCTGTGTCCTCACCGAGAGCCTGCCTTTGCTCACTCCAGTGTTGAGAGAGCTGGCCTGGGCCCGTGGGAAGCCAGGCTGCTCCCCGAGGCTTGCGGCTGTCAAAATCTAACGACTGTAGGAGTCACCCGGGAGCTCATTAACAGTGCCTGTTAAAACACAAGCTCCGGTGGGGTCTCCATCAGTCCTTCTCAAACTTCCCGGCGTGCACACATCTCCTGGGCATCTTGTTAAAATGCAGATTCCAGCACAGCGGCCCAGGCTGCGGGTGAGATTCCGCATTGGTGACAAGGTCCAGGTGATATGGATGCCACTGGTCCAGGGACCACACCTCTGTGCTGGAAGGGTCTACAGTGAAACTGCCAGCGCTTGAGCCCCCGCATCGCCACCTACCAGCTGCCTAATACCTGGCAACGTGCTGAGCCTCCCTCTGCCTCAGTGTCTCTGTTTGCAAGAATACATGTATCACTACAGAGCTACCCCATGGAGTTGCTCTTTAGGATTAAATAAAATGATCCATTTAACTCACTTAGCACAATGCCTGCATTAAAAAATCTTAATAAATGATTGCCATTATTGGAGCTGCTATTTATTATTATTATTATTATTATTATTATTATTATTATTATTATTGGCGAGTTTTGTGGTACATTATTATAAGCTTTCAAAAAGTAAATGAAAATTGTTAGTGTTAAGTGTTCCCACCAGCTTACATCTATTACACTTTCCTGAGTCCTGTAGCTTCCCAAGCACTGGATTTTAGAGCAATAGCATGGCAGCTGGTGTCCCTATAATGCATCGTCACGTATATGTATTTCTGTTTCGGTTATTGGAGTTAATTCGGTGATTGAAACTACCGGGATTTACGACTTCTGCAGCGCTGCGGTTGACTGCGTTTGACGGGGCACTTCTGCCCCACGTGGAGTAGCTGAGTTCTCTCTGCACGCATGTGGGAGCTCAGCTGGGAGCAACGTGGAGGCTGCAACATCCAGGGCTCTGTCCACGTGGCCCAACCTGACCTTCTCCTACAGCAATGCTGCCTTCCCGGAGAAGCCCCGATGTGCAAGAGTGTATCAATCCTTTACCTGAATCATGCTTGCTAATGTCCCGTGTCACATGGGCACAGGCGACACAGGGCATGAACCCCAGGAGTATGGTTTGTGGGAAGCCACCGGTGTAAAGTCCATCACAACTAACTCATTTGGTTACAGCTCCTGGAGCACAGCCCATCTGCAGCCTGCTTCGTTCTATCCCTGGACCTAGAAGGTCGTTGACTACTTCTGACCCTACAACCACCCTGAAATGCAGTTAAAGCAGAAGGATGATCTCCGATGGGGACGGCTGTGACACCTTGGTGTCACGCAGCTAGTTAGGGTCTGGTGCCCAGGCAGCAGGGCCCGGTTCATCACTCTCTCCCTCTCTCCTCTCCATTGTCCTGCTAACTTTATAGCATCAGGTTGTTCTGCCAGCCCCTCCTTACCCTGGATGTCTCTCCAAGCTTCCTGGCGAACGGTTATTTATAAATGAATGTTTAAATGCATCAGAACAAGTGCTACTTAAAGGAATCCTGTGGCGACTCATTGAGTAATTAAAATAATCATTTATTCCATAAGTACTTACCAGTTTCTCAGTTTTCATCAGGCACTGCAGGGTGAAGGAGGGGTACAAGGGTGGGGTATACATTTAGGAGACGTGGCTCTTGCCCTTAGGGAGCTGAATCACTTATCCTTTCACAACAGGTACTTGTCACACGCCTCCTATGTGTCTGACTTAGCGCCGGGCATTGGAGGTGAACCCAGCACCCACAGGTTGTCTGGGAGACCAAAAAGCCAACAAGCCCACACCACATGGACCATACGTGATGACTCTGTTTGGGATGGGTCCTCTGCAAAGGGAGGTGGCCAGAACGCTGCCTGGTGTGGAGACAGGGGTCAAAGGAAGCCTTCCAGGGCTACTCCCTGGACACAGACTGTCCCTGGACACAGAAGAAGTTGACCCAGTAGGCAAGACTCTGCGAGGGCCTTTGCGCCAGGACAAGAAAGCACAAGAGACAACACAAGTCACTGGGTGAAGGAAGAGGCCCCGCACCCTGTGTGCAGAGCTGGTTTTCTAAGGCACGCAGCCCAGGGCTGCTCTAGGCACAGAGAGTAGTGGCACCGCCTGGCCAGAGGTGCTTCTCTCCTCGTCCTTCAAGACTCCGGTCATGGGCGTGTGCTTGCGCAGTCCTTCCCTGAGGACCAGAGTGGGTCCCTCCTTTGCTGTCATGTCTGTGTCGATTACTAACATGGTACTTATCACCATCTTGGCCCACTTGCTTATTATTTGTCACTTCCATCTGAATTAAACTCCGCGAAGGCAGGGATTTTGCTGCTCTCTGCCATCCCCATCCAAATGTAAGTTGCACAAAGACGAGGACTTTGGTTCAGGTTGCACCCCCAGCGCCTAAGGGAGTCCCTGGGACCTGGAAGGTGCTTGGAGAATGAATGAAGGGGAGGGTCCCTGGCAGGAGGAAGGGTGCTGGGATGCGGCAGTGTTGGAAATAAGTACTAGGAGCACTGTGACTCCTAGTGACGCGGGGATGGCCAGCCCCATCTGAGTTCTAATTTTGTAAACACTGTGGCAAGGTATGAAGTTCAAAGTTAAGCTGGGTGGGGTTCTGACTCCGGGTCAGAGTGTCAGGTCCCAAGGGGAGCCGGCGGAATTCCGTCTGGGCTGACAGGACACTGACAGCGGGCACCTGGCCTGAAACACACAGGCGTCTGCTGCCCGGCAGGGGTGTCTGAGAGACAGAGGGAGGGACGAGAGGGACTTCTCAGCGGCCTCCGTTTTCATACATGCTCCCTCTTCAGGAAAGATCTTCTTGCCCTTCCCATGATGAATCCCTATCCACCCTTCAAAACCCCACTGACACACCCCGCTTCTCTGGAGACTGTTCTGCTTTCCCACGCTAAGGTAGCCACTCCATCCTTGTACTCAAGTGGTAGCTGGCGCTTGCTCCCACAAATACTTTATCTTCCCCGTTCAAGCAAGAGCTTTCCTAGAGTACAGACTTGGCCTGATCCCTCTATAGCTCCAGTGTCCAGCACAGCACCTCCTACTGGCTCCTCCTAAGAACTACCATTTATTAGGCACACACTCTGTTTTCAGACTTCGTGCTAAAAGCTTCATGACCGTTACCCTTACAACAACCCAGTGAGTTACGCTCTAATAGGGCACCCATGATACAGTTGAGAAAACCACGTGATGGGAGTAGAATTCACTCCGTGTCCGATGAGTGTGAGTTAAATAAATGAGCAAATGAGGGGACGACTGAGTGAAACAATTAAGAAGTAAATCATATTTACATGCTGGCTGCAGGGCCTTCTGGAGAGCGGAGGATCGCAGAGGCGCCCTGGGAGACTGAAGTGCCCACATCCCGTCCTCAGATCCCTGGGTGCCCTCACGGACGGGAGGCTGAATAGAGAGGGTAGAATTAATATCCCTGACTACAGGACATTTTCCAGCCCCCCTGAAATGACAGACGGGCTTAGAAATCTCAGCCAGTGGGCAGGTCAGTATCTCTTGGGGGCCCTCACTCTGGAGTGTATTTCCTTCCATAGTACACCCCACTGGACCGCCTGCTCAGTCTCCCACCCCGGTCCCCCGGGGGAAGGATTTGTCTGCAACTCGAATTTCTCCCGGCTTGAGTGACGTGTGCGTCTGTGCAGGTTAAAGCAACACATTTCCACTCTGACACTGTGGCTGGTGTCCTCGTGGATTGAAACAGATTTCCTCTTGTGTCACTCCTCTCTGAAGACTTGGGCTGGAAAGTGTCTGGCTCTTGTGATTGCCACAGATTCGTGTGCTGGGGTCTGAGTGTAAGCACTTCTGGAGTCAGGCCCGGAACCATGGTTAGGTGCTGTCAAGCTAGTTACAGGGCAGAGGTGCGAGGTGTGGGGGGAGCGCTCTGGGGCCTTGCATGGCCCTGACCCTGAAGAGACAGCCCCTGTTCAGGTCCACCATCCAGACAGACTAAAGGTTTTACCAACCTGCCCTTTCCCCAAAGCTGCGTGTTAACTACTCCAGGAAGGCAGGAGAGATGCCTCCTCACAGGTGCCGGCTGGAGCCACAGAGTTGGTTCCAGCAGGAAGAGGCGAGAAGGTGGAGGATGCCCATTGAGCCCTTCAGCAGATTTCTGCACTCATTTCAGATCAAGATTGTCATTTGATAGCAATCAGTTTTTGGCACATTGTGAAGTGGTGCCAATTAAATCGCCCCCAATAATAGCCATTTATGGGACACTTGTTGGGGTTAGACTCCATGCTAAGCACCTTACAGACGTGATCTGATCTCCTCTTTCCATATCCCAGAGAAGAGACAATGTTGGTAGGAGTCAAATGGCCCGCGCAGGGTTTCACAACCAGTAACGGTGGGCCCCCAGTTGACCCCAGGCTGTGCGACTCCAGAGTGTCCGTGTTGTCTGCAAGAGTCTGAGTCAAGCCTAGCTTCAGTTGGCCAGGCCACCTAACTTGTTGAAAAGCCAGGAACCTCAGAGCCATGGAATGATGTCAGGGCTGCTCAGTAAGCCCTAAGAATGCGGGGACTCCCTTCTCTTACAGAAATGGCCTGAGCTGCTGGTGCCAGCACCCAGGACATTCACTGGTAATATTTAAGTCACTACCTGAGCCCTTTTAGCACACTGGACTCCAACACAATTAGATGCCTCTGGGCCTCCGTTCCTTTCTCGGTAGAACTAGGTGTCAGACGAGGTGGATTCCGATACGTGGTCAGCTTTGGCGTCACCAGACCCTCTGGAACAACACTTTTCTACAGAGGTTTCTGAGGATGGAAATGTCCTCAATCTGTGCTGTCCAGTCCAGCGGCCAATAGCCACATGTGGCTATTGATGCCAAATGCAAGTGCAGCCTAGTGTGACTAAGCAATTGTATAGTTTATACAAGTTCAAATGATTTCCATTTAAATAGCCACATGTGTATATTAACAACATATTGGAAACTGTAATTCTAGAATTAATATCAAGATAACCTCTGGGTCCCAAAAGATATGGAAGCCATTCTGTATTACCAGCGATATAACTACAATAACCAGTAGGGCACCATGGGTCACTTGAGGGGCTATTAACTCCCCCATGACTTCCATCAGCCACCCAGCAAAGCCACCAGGGAAAAACTGCAAATTTACTTTTAAAAAATGCTTTCTCTACAAACGAGCTTTAAAACCGTTCCCCTACATGACTGTACTGTGTCCCTAACTCTTCCGGTATAGGCATGTTGCTAGCCCCACAGCCTCTCACGTTGCCTCAACATTTCTTTTTTTAAAGATGTTATTTATTTATTTTTAGAGAGAGGGAAATGGAGGGAGAAAGAGAGGGAGAGAAACAGCAATGTGTAGTTGCCTCTCGTGCGCCCCCTACTGGGGACCTGGCCCACAACCCAGGTGTGTGCCCTGACTGGGAATTGAACCCACAACTCTTTGGTTCGCAGACCAGCACTCAGTCCACTGAGCCACACTAGCCAGGGCTCAACATTTCTTTACGTATTCAGTCTTTTTTTTTTTTTAAGATTTTATTTATTTATTTTTAGAGAGGGAAGGGAGAAGGAGAGAGAGAGAAACATCAATGTGCGGTTGCTGGGGGACATGGCCTGCAACCTAGGCATGTGCCCCGACTGGGAATCGAACCTGCGATGCCTGGTTCGCAGCCCGCGCTCAATCCATATTCAGTCTTTTTTTAATTTTTAACATAAAGTTTATTTTCATTTGGGATTCTGAGGGCTTGGCACAGTATGGGTTTCCAGGATTGTATTTTAGACCTAAAAGTGTTAGAAGAATCATATTTACCTGTCTTTTACCCACAAGCAACATTAATGCAAATCTCATTAGCATTCTAAGCGTGTCCATTTGCTTTTGTTACATTCTGTGGGAGACTTAAGTGTCACCAAAGGCAACTGTTGACCCATTAAAGTATTCAGTCTTAACCTAGCCATTATCTCCTTGATTTGTACAATGACTCTCTGAAGCAAGTATCATTCTTCCCATTTCGTCGACCAAAACACTGAAGCTCAGAAGACTTAAATGACTCCCTCTGCACCAGAGAAATATTCCATTTCCGACAGGGAGACTCAAAGTCAATCAGCCTCCCTCCTGCACGTGGAGGTCACATGACCTCTCCGAACCTTCCTAGGTGTTAGAGACGCAGCCACGCACCTCACGGGTTATGTGAGGACTGCCTGAGACAACACATGCTGAGCAGCGCCCACCCGTGACACTTGTGCCACTGAAGAGAATACCCACTGTCTGCCAGGAAGCCCCCACCTCTGGTCTGCATTCACTGCAGCTTCCCCCCACCCCACTCTCCATCCCTAACCTGTGCTTCCAAGCCCTGCTGTATGCCCAGAATGTCCCCACCCTGCCCGGTGAGGCAGGAAGCAGAGACGAGAAGAGAAACACAGGTCACGATGATGGGAAGCCAGGGCTCCCTCCCCAGGACGGATCCTGGTTCAAATCTTCCCCAGTATGGGCCCAGACAGGCTGGAGAGCTGCTCCCCTCACACACCACCCTCCAGACAGGAGCATCTCCCACAGCCTCAGAGAGCGGCATCTGCACCTCTCCTTCCCGCCAGCCCCCAGAGTGAGCCGAATTAGACTGCGTCTTCCTCTAGCTGCCAAGAGGACTGGGGTCACGGACAAGCAGCCACAGGGCAGCCCCAGGCACAAGGCTGGAACCTTGGCTGGGGTGGGGAGCCTGGAGTCAAACCACAGAGGCCTGCAGAGGGCAAAATGAGAAGAGAGCAGGGTGGTAACTCTTTTTCTGGAAGAAAGTGAATATTTTCTCCAAACAGGCTCTGAGCCAAGCTAGCTTTTGAAATCTTATTCCTGAATTTTGGATCTCTAATGAGCAATTGTATCCGTCAGGGTCTTGGCAGGAAGCAGAGGCTCACTCAGATGGAATTTTTGAAGATTTTCTTGATGAAGGTACTCTGGTGGTCACACAGGGGCAGGCAGGGTTGAAAACGCCCACCAGGGATGTGGAGGCACCCAGGCACTGGCAATGGCGGGAAGCTGGGACTACCCCTAGGTCTGAAGGACAAGGTGAGGGAAGTTACTCTCCGAGTCTGTTTGAGGGAGGGGGTCCTCAGAAGAGGCCACCTACATCCACCACCAAAATCGCAGCAAAGCAGAGAGTGGGATGTTTTTAGACCCCAGAGTCCTCTCCTCCCAGTCTTTGACTCCCCCACTGGCTGAACCCACCCAGAAGTCAAAGGTCAAGAGCCCTACAGGTACAGTTCAGGAAAGCGGGCTCCTAGGGCAGGGAGCGGGGTGAGGCAGGGGTGAAGTTGCATATGGGCAGGTAACAAGTGCCCGGCTTGGAGGAAAAGCTCTAGCTTTTGGTGATACTGACCTAGGATCAGGTCTCAACACTTGCACATGCGATCTAAGTGGCACTGAGCAAATTCCTGACCTTTTCTGAACCTCAGTATCCTTGTCTAGCCACGGCACATCATCCAATTTGGAAGATGAGAGATCGTGATTATAAAGGGCTTTTAGAGTGGCTAGCACAGAAGAGGGAGATAATCAATGACATGGGGGTGGCTGGAAAAGACCACGGGCTTTACAATGGGTCTCCTGCCCTGGCTCCATCACTCCCCAGTTGTGTGACTTTTGACAAGCAACTTAACCTGTCAAACCCAAGCATGTGACCTACAGAAGGAGTGTCATAAGAACGCATGCTTCAGAGGGCGATGTTAGCTGTACTGTAGATGCAAAGTGTTTAGCACAGCACCTAGCACAGAAAGCGCCAATAAATTGTTGCCATTGCTGAACTAATTGAACATTCTAGAACTTGAAACTTCAATGTCGGAAATGAGGAATTCAGTGAATGGACTTAACAACAAACAGGATACAGCAGAAGATAGAATCAGTGAACTCAAAAAGCAGCCACTTGTGAAATGCCCACACTGAAGCAAAGAGAAAATAAGATATGGAGAGGGGAACAGGGAGAGAAAGAAAGAGAGGAGGGGGTGGGGCTGTAACGTGATACCTAGTAACCTAACATATGTGCGCTTGAGAAGGTGAGGTGGGGTTACTACAGGAGCATGTAACCATCGCGTGTTCCCATCTCAGGTCTTAAAGGGGCTGTTTCCTGAATCTGGGAGTCAGAGGAGCACAGGACCCTTCCTTCACAGCCTCAGGGGTCTGCTCTGATGCCTTCATCCCAGGGAGGCCTCCCCTGCCCCCCCTGCTCCGTATAAAATGTACGCTCATCTTCTCCCTCTGTTTGCGTTTGTTATTCTTTAGCCTTTATCACCATTAAAAATTATATACCTTATTATTGATCTTGTTGGTTCCTACTCTCCTCCGCTAGGAAGTATGTGCTCTGATGGTAAGAACTTATCTGTTTAGTTCACTGTTACAATTCCAGCACCTAGAATATGACGTATGCAAAAATATTAATGATCGAAGAAGAGTGAAAATTATGCCTACTCTATAGTAAAGGAAGGTGCGAAGAATGCTGTCACCAGAAACGTAAGTGTATTAGTCATGTCCTTCATGAACGAAAGTAACAGAGATCTGACTCAAATGGCCTAAGCGAAATAGACAATGCACTGGTGCGTGTAACTGAAAACTGTAGAGATTCATGCCTCCAAAATGACTAGATTCGGGTGCTGAAATGATAGTGGAAGAAATGGCCTCTCTTTGTCTCCAGGTTCTACTTTCCTCCATGTGGGCCTCATTCTCCAGCAGGATTTCTCCAGAGAGCAGTAAAGAAGGGCCCAGAAGCTCAAGGTTTGTGTTTTTAGCTTAAGCACTCCAGGAGGAGAAGCCTTCTTTCCCAATAGTTCCAGGGAAAATCCAAATGCTATGTTCATTGGCCACGCTTGAATCGTAGTCCATTTCCGAATGGATTCACTGTGGCCAGGGACACACAGAGCACTGATTAGTCAGGCCCGAGGCATGTGATCAGGAATCGAGATGTGGGTTCACTCCTACCAAACCACACTGTCTGAGAGCAGGGGTTCCTCAAAGGAAAATCCAGCTGCAATTTCTGGGAGAGGGAAAAACTGCTGGGCAGATAAAGACGTCATTTGTGTGAACATCCTCTGGAATGCAGAGATAAAGCAAGAGTGTCCCGAGCGAACGCTTGAGGCCAGGGAGAGCATGAAGCGTTTTAGGATGAGAAAGTTCCGTTTAGTTGGAAAGAGCAAGAAAGGAGTGATGCCTAGAAGTTTGGATGCAGTACTAAAAGCAAAGGGAAGCCCTTGGAGCATGCAAGCAGGAGATTTAAATGATGAATTTGCTTTAAGGAGATCCTATTAACCATCCTCCACAGATGGATCCGACAGGAATAAACCTAAAGCTGGGCACCCATCAGGTGTTACAATTGTCCATAGGAGAGAGATGCTATAGATCGGTGAAGGTGACAGTGGGGAGAGGAAAAGTAAAAAAGATTTTCGAGACAGACAATGTGGAGATACAATTCAAGCATTCTCTAAACAGATCAGGATTTATCAATAGCTTTCAAAGCCTTGTCTGGAAGATCTCCAAGCTGTCTGCCACTTCTCTGCTCTTCCTTCCATGAGTTGTACACATTCTACCTCCTTCCTTCCCCTCTCCTCTGCCAGCCTCGGTTCTGGGCATATCCAGCCCAGCAGGGGGCCCATGCTGTGAGATCCAAATGTTGATGAGCTGCATCAATTAGTGCGCATAATAAAGGTAAGTGAAGAGAGCTCAGGCTGGCACCGCCTTGAGCAAGCATATCGCCCTAGAGTCAAACAGAGCCAAGTCTCATTCCTGCCTTTGCCATTTATTAGCTGTGTGCCCTTGAGCGAGTTACTTAACCTCTCTGAACCTCAACTTGCTCGGCTGAAAAGTGAATGTATTGCATTAGCTCACAGAGCACTCAGGAGGTTTAAATGACTTTCTGCATCTGAAGGCTTGGGAACAGCGCCTGGCACAAGGAGCAAGCTCTAGGGAAATGGCTTCTGTTTCCCTCCCAATCCTTTTAGCTTAGGAGCCCGAGGACCTATTTACACCTAGTTTCCTTTTTGATGGCAATCTTTCATCATGCCCCAGTTTTGTGATATAATTTTGATAAATTAGATGTAAATAGTCAAGAGTCATCTAATTCATTACGTTCAGCTTCAATGACAATTACTCACTGCTCCACGCCTCCTGGCAGGTCACTGCAGCTGTTCCGTAGCCTGGAGCTATTGTTAGGCCCTGCTGGGCCACGAGTGCACATATTTGAGCTAATAAGGAGGAAATACATTTGTAAAGTAGAATGTTAGACGTACCTCTCTAATTACTGGGGCCTTGGCTAGACCCCCTGGACATTAGGAAATTATTGTCTTTTCCAGAAACAAGCACTCCCCACTACCCATTTATGCTCACACGCAAGACTCACTCCATGCTAGTCCTCTCTGCTATAGCTGCTGGTGGCAAAGTAGGGGGTAAATGAGAAAACAATAACTCACAACCCTTGAGTGGGGGTGTGACCTGTGACTTGGCCGTGGCCAACAGAATCCAGCAAAAGTGATGGGATATATGTGATTCATTACAAGTGATTATGTGACAGTGTTACATTGGAGTGCCCATCTTGCTGGAACCTCTCACTCTTGCTGGTCTGGAGCAAGCACACAGCTGTATTAGGACATTCCCTATGTCAAGACACCACAGACAGACTCTGGGCGCTCAGGACAGCCTTCACAAACAGCCATCAGGAAATGGAAGCCCCCCGTCCTCGAGCTGAAAACACTAGTATCCACCAAGAGACGTGTGACTTTGGAAGTGGACCCTTCTCCAATCCAGCATCCAGATGAGAACCCAGCCCTTGCCACTACCTCAATTACAACTTTGCAAAGGAGCCCCCTAGGCTGTGTCCAGACTCCTAATCCACAGAAACTGTGAGATAATAAACGTGAGTTGTTTTATGCCACAAATTTATAGTAATATTGTTACACAGCAGTAGAGAGCTGATATATATGGTAAGTGTTAAATGAATGAATTAATGACTTAATGAATCAAAATTAGAAAAAGAATTCTAACTGGCAAAGGGGCAGACCAAGACTTTGATTCAACACACACATATATCTATTTTAAGCCCTATTTATGCAGAGGATCAGCTAATTAGACTGAGAGCTGGTGAGGATGGTTCGTTACTCCGGAGAGGACAACCACTATATATAAAACAAACAACCCTAAACCTTAATGAGGATTCACACAACAAAGGTTTACTTTTCACTTATATCAGAACTCAATGTGGGTCATAGGGGGTAAGAAGGGACTGACCTCTGCACCATGCAGTCATTAGGGGACCCAGGCTCCTTCCTGCCCTCTGTGACTCCCCCATCTCCTAGGCCTCAGAGTCTTCCCCTGGGTCCTCTGCATCCAGCTAGCAGACAGGGGAAGAGATAGTGTGAAGATCCCTAGAGGGGCTGTTGAATTCGGGGCAAGGCCAGGAAGTGGGAAGGTGACTTCCATCCTCTTTCCTCGACCACAGCTCCATCACATCGGTTCACTTGGCTGCAAGAAAGGCTGGCAATGCAGCCCAGCTCATGCCCCCAGAGAACTGGAGAGGGATTGGTGAACCCATACTTGTCTCTGCTCCGAAAAGAGAATCCATAAAGATAAAAGAATAATTAAGCACAGCCTTGACCTCAAGGGATGACTGAGGTACTGAGAAAAACAGGCGGTAGAACTGATTAGAACACATGGTACGATATGACGTATTCTTGAAAGAGGCGGAGAGACGGAGGTCACTTGATGTAGTGGCACTGCATCGATGTTTGGCACTAAGACTCAGCTCAGCCTTTTGTTGACTTTATGATCCTGGTTTATTTACTTACCTCCTCTGAGCTTCTGTTTTCTTGCATTTAAATTCAAGAAAACAACTTTATCTCTCAATGCCTAGCTTCCTCATCTATTAAATGGAGATACTATTGCCTCCCTCAAAAGTTTGCTGTGAAGATGAGATAATCCAGGTTAAAAAAAAGCAGTATCTAACACATACAAATATGTATGTTTGCTAGTAAAGCTAATTATTATTATTATCACTATTATAAATTATTGGGGCCCAAAAGGATTTGGCAGTGCTTTGCAAAGTGTAACAATTTTTTTTTCTCTATGCAGCAGATGCTTGTTATATTGCCTGAGTGCTTTGGAAGCTCAGAATAAAAAGAGATGAATTCTTACCCTTGGGGATTAGAGTGGGCTTCCCGAAGGAGGTGGCATTTTATCCAAGCTTTGAAGAATCAGAGCTATCTTCACTCCATGGCTTGTTTCCTGACAACCAGACCATCCTCTTCATCCCCGAGCGGTACAGACTGAGAGGCGAGGAGACGAAATCCACAGACAGGTGATAGTGGGCACATTTGTCAGCTCCCAGTTAGAGGCAGGGACCCTCCCCGTCCATATTTTCTGTATCATGAATAATTTAAGCAGAAATTTAAAAAAAAAAAACACCAAATCATGCACCCAGTAATAAGCTTAGGAATTCACTTCCCCCAGGAAGCTGCTGAGGTGGAAATTTAAATCATTTCCCAAAAAGCTTAGGTAAATTCACAAGTGATTGACTCCTAATGGATCATCAAGGCCTGTTATGAAGCAGTTGTTAAAGTCTGAGGTTGAAGCCCCCCTCCCATGATGCCTCTCTCTACACCCCTGTCATAGACAAAATATTAGGCTGCATGTATCCCTGGGTTGACCCACTGTGACAATTCAGTTAGAGAATCACTGCAAGGAGGTACCCAAAATAGCATCTTGGACCAGGAATGACCAATATCGGGCAGCTATGCCATCACTGCCAAGTTCATGACAAGTTCATGGCAGACATCACTAGTCGATCACAGCACCGTTCCCCTCTGAGTCCCATTATAGCTCCAGACTGTTTCCCAGCATAGTCACTACTTGGCTGTCCCCAATAGACCCCACCCCTTTACATAAGATGAAAATGAAGCCCCTGGAGGAGAGGTGATTAGTCCCCGGTGTTTGCTCCAGGGCTATCCCTTTAAAATCTCTAGATAGGCCATCTAGTGTGAGATTCAAAGAAAAAAAAATCTAAATGTCCAGGCTGGTGTCCGTGCCTCTATGTCATGTGACTGAGACCCAGGCCATCCTGCAGGCCCTTCCCTCCTCTCGTAAACCTGCTATTTGCTGTATACAGTGCAAGTGTGGACTTGGGAGATGATAGTACATTAGCGTTGGAAAGAGGAGGAGGTGGGAGAGGAGAAAATCTCTCATGTGCACATTGCATTTGGCATTTTACAAATGCCTGTATGTCTACTAGTATTACACTGAACTCACTACCTCCCAGCTTCGTACTCGAGGGGGAAATGAGGCTCACAAGTGAAGTCCCTGCCGAGGGTCACACAGCTCCTTCGCAGCAGAGCGGAGACCCAAACCAGGCCTCCTGCCCCGCTGGAGGTCATTCTGCACTCCCGCAGACAAATTCGTTCAGAAGCAACCCTCTCTCTTTGTCTCCTATCAGACACCCAGGCTTCCATGTGGACAGAGAGGGCACGCCAACTAGACCAGAATCCCCTGCGGGTCTCCGGATAACATGACTTATCCCCTTGGCCCGTGCGCTTTCGTCCCTGGCCCTCCTGCTGCCCAGAGAATGAAGATGTATTTGTTGATGCCCTAGCCGAGAATGTCATTCTGTGGCAACCGAGAGTAGCACTCGGGTACCAGATGTCCACCATCTCCCGGGCCAGGTCTCTCTGTCCCTCTCTAATGATGATATCTGAGCCACTAGAAATAACCTAATTTACCGACTACCTATTATTGATCCACTCAATAAATATTTATTGTTTCCTATGTTCTGGGTCCTGGGCCAGGCTCTGGGGACACAGCAGTTAAAAAACAGCTCATGGAGCTTATATTGTATTGTAGGGGAGAAGATAAATAACAAATATGTGTTTATAAGTAAATGAGGGAGATCATTCCAGAAGTGATATGGCAATCAGGGCCTTCAGATGTGGCAGAACTGGGGGACTGAGTAGGGCAGGTCTACTTTAGACAGGCCTCTCTGAGGAGGTGACTTTCAAGCCGAGGCCTTAAGAGTGGAGAGCAGCCATCCACGCAAAGAGGAGAGAGACGAGCATGGCAGGCAGTGGCATGTCAGCCAAAGGCTCCAAGACAGAACAGCTTGTGTTCGAAGAGTGACAGGCGGGCAGGAAGCTAGGGCAAGAGCTGTCGCCCCATTCAAAAGAGGAGCAAACCGAGGGTGGAGAGTGGGAGCAACTTCTAGGCCTCACAGGAAGTGTGAGTGGCCTAGAGCAGACAGACACACACAACTGGACTGTGATGCTGAGTGGTGTCCCGAGCTCCTCGTCAGAAAGCAGCCTCTCAGAAATGGGCTCCACACCCAGAGCCCAGCCCCTTCCCAGAGGACACAGGCCAAGGAGGGTTCACCACTACATCCCAGAACCACGTTTACCGTAGTGTTCCTCGCGCTGGTGCGCAGCTTGGGCGCCATGGAAACGGGGCAGGGTGAGGCGCTGCGGCCAGGCAGCCTGGACACGGGAAAGCATGAGAAAACCAGGGTAGGAAACAATGGGGTGAGTTCAGACAACTGGAAGTGAAAAACTGGAAGGCATGGCCTCACTTGTGAAGGTGTATGAGAAGGGGGAAGTAGGCGGAGCAATGACAGCGGGGGTCAGGGGGCAGAATCTGCGGGCCATCCTAAGGACCTGCCCTTTCCCACCTGGTTCCTCACCTATAGTGGAGTGTCAAGTCTGTTCACCCCTGCATTTCTCACAAGGAGGCTGGGGTGGGCATTATAAATTGTCTACCCGAAGGCTACTTAGAGCCAACGTCCCTTGTCTTCCTCTATGACAGAAGTTGAAACGCTAGAACAACCTATTTGCCACCAGCCTGAAGAGTTATATAGACTCCTGCCTGTGGCCCGTGAGAGGCAGCAGAAGCCCCCGGGGACCCTCCCCATTCTAAGAGATATTGTGTGTGTGCATGTGCTTCTGCGTGTCTCCTCGGGGACGCAGCAGCCACAATGCAGCTATGAGGTGACAGCGTGAGGGTGTAGGTCTGTAAGAGAAGGAGGAAAGAGGAGCCCTCATCCTGTTTGACAAATAATCCTTGTTTAAGCCACGGTGGAGGGTTTTCTAACAATCCTAGGATATGCAAGGACTTGCTAGCCATCTCATACAGGTAGGTCTGCTCCAAACAGACCTTTGCTGACATCCCTGCCCCTCTTCCTCTCCTTAGACCAATCCTCTAGATGTCCCCGACTGCAGTTGTTGAGACGCTCCCCGGCCTTGCCCACACGACAGTGAGACTTCTCTTCCAAATCCTGATCCTGGCCTCGTGATCAAGGTATTTCCTTTGGCCTTCTGACCAGGGCACAGGGAGTAATTTCCTTATCAGGGTGGGACTCAAACAGACAGACTTTCCCCGGACATGGCTTCTGCACTTTCCCCTAACGCCGTTTCCAGTCCCCAGCCCCAGACCGCTCTGTCTGCGTCACAGAAGACACCACAACTCCTGGAACCTCAGGCTTCAGAGGGGCCTTTCCGGGAACCGTGCTGCAGGGAGAGCAGATCGCAGTGTGTTTGTCCTTAGGCGTCTTCTTTTCTGCACCGCCATGAGGATGATGAGGGTTATGGCGGTGTTTTTACCAGAGTTCTTTTTGCTTCTTCAGTGAGCTTTTTAGAACTCAAGGAACAGCCCCAAGGGAAGCGGGACATGGAGCTTACACCATAACAACAGGCCAGAAAAAGAACAGAGAGACCAGATCTTCCCGTCACCAGGGAGACCAGAGGAGGGCTCCCTGCTGTCAGGAGAAATTTACAAAGACTTGGCAATGAGCAAAACCGAGGGCCTGGTGTCCTTTCGGTGGAGTTCTCAGCATTCTTGAGTGGATCTGGAGGGATTATCTGCTCCTAGGAGGATGAGCGTCTTGCACAGATTTCCATCAGTGAGGCTATTTTATAGTTCTATAGAGTGCAGTTGTAGGAAACTCACGGTAATGCAAATGACTGTTGTCCGTGGCAATGAATGTGAGTTCTATCTGGTAGAGATATCATTGATTTCCACCCAGGAGGAAAGAGACAACCCCAGGCATTGCATTTTATCACCCAATAGCAACGGTGCTCAGCGTCTGCTGCGTCCATCTGGGAACTGTCCAGGATGCTTCCAGGGGTCTGTCAGGTCAAAACTCCTTTCAGAATAATTCTAAGGTATTGTTTGCCTATTTTCCTCTCGCTCACAAGCATCCAGTAGAGTTTTCCAGAGACTGCATGACTTGTGATGCTGCCCTCACGGCTTGAACAGCTAGTAAACTGTGTGCGTGTGTGCTTGGCTCTCTAAACCTTCCCAGTTTTCATTTCTAATGTGGCAAATATTGGTGGACATGACCCATGAAACAGAAGCTCTTCAAAGTCCTCAATAATTTTGAAGAGTGTAAAGCATCCTGAGACCCAAAATGTTGAGAACTGCTGTCCTATAGAATATTAGCTAATTTTCTTGCTAACCTGTTAGCAAATTTATGTTAACATCCCTAATTGGGGGAGGGGGCACAGGCCCTGGTTTTAGTATCTTACTCATCCCTCCACTAATTAGTGAGTTGAATAAAATCTTTGTTCATTTTATATCTGGACAAGAGCCATGTTTTTAACTCAAAAAATTATATGTTAACCCTGGCTGGCATAGCTCGGTGGATTAGTGCAGGCTGCGAACCAAAGGGTCGCAGGTTTGATTCCCAGTCAGGGCACATACCTGGGTTGCGGGCCAGGTCCCCAGTGAGGGTCACACAAGAGGCAACCACACATTGATGTTTCTCTCTCTCTTTCTCCCTCCCTTCCCCTCTCTAAAAATAAATAAATAAAATTTTTTAAAATACATAAAGAAAAGTATACTTTAACACTGGACTTGGAATAGAAGAGGGAGAGGCGAGGTATGGCCAAGATAAGGTGGAGCATCTCGGCCCGTGTGGAGGACACTGAGGCAGCACTGAGATGCCTACTGCGTCCTCCCTGTGCCCAGCAGCCCGGAGCTGAGGGGGAGCCAAGTCCACGCCCCAGGTTATCCCTCATCATTCGAACAAGGACAGCACAGGAAGGCTGACAGGGGACAGGTCCCTGGGGACTGTCCAAGCAGTAGGACTGCTGAGGAAAAGGGAAGGCGCAAGGGGATGGGAGTGAAGCTCTCTGGGTAACCTGGGATTTGCTACAATTTTTAAAATGTATATATCAGAAGAAAAGAAGCTGATAAGCAGTAACAAATAAAAGACACTTAGTGATAGAGATGAAACCATAAAGTCGATTTATTCATTAAGCTGTCTGTGGTATGTAGGACTGGAGATACGGAAGACCGAGCAAGAGATTCTCGGTGACTGGTCGCATGCTCTCCTGCACTTATTTTTGTTGCTCTAACACGTTTGGCCCTGCGTCTAAGACACGCGTTTCTTCCACATTGCAACAACGCTGAAACAAGGATGCATTTTACAATTGCTTGTAGAACATCATTAAATTGGAAGACTTATTTCTTTCTTGATGCTACAGAAAGCAGTGATTTCTCTTATCACTTGTAATCAGCAGCATCTTAGATCCACTTCACAGGGACAAATAAATAGAGTGGGTTCCCTTTGTGGGCCTCCCACCGGGAGATCAGGAGACAGGCGAAGCACTGTTCATTTCCTTTAGGTTGTGTTAAAAAATAAATGAAGGCATATTTAAATTTTTAAGTGTTTATTTGAGCAAAAAAATTTAATTAGAGTCGAGCAACACCAAACAGGGAGTGGTTAGGAGCTAAGGGAGAGACTTTTACAGAGGAAAGGCAGAAGCCACGCAGGAAAACCACTGATGGGCTATAGCCAGTGTGCATGACCGGAAGAAGGCAGGGCGCGCAAAGTGAAGGGGGAGGCAAGGCCCCCGAGGTTGTGCTTGTGTAACCTCGAGGTATTTACAGGCTCGGATTTTGGTTTGCTCACCTGGACCAGCGAGGCACTGAGGCCACCTCCGTCTGATGGCCTCCTTGTTTAATTAATTTCACGGTTGACGGGGGTGTGCCTGGTGAGACACTACGCTGAGGCTGGGCCACCGGGGTGGCCCCAGGACTTGGCCTAATTACCTGACGGGAGGAAGAGAGCGGGACAGCTCGCATCATGCACATCGGTTATGACTTTCTCTTCTTAGAAAAAGGAGGAGGTGAAACCCACATTGGGTCCTTTCGATTTAGGAGATGTCATGAATCAGAGAAAACTTAGTGCTGGTCAGCAGAGCCTGACCTGGAAAAAAAAATTGTCCTAATTTGTACGTGTTATTAAACTTTGCCTCTCACAGCAGCATAAAGTACCGAGCCAGTAATAATCAAGCCCTCTTTTCTCTGGTTTTAGAATTAAGGGATTCTCTTGGAATCAAGCCCCTACTTCCTGGTGGAACCACCTCATGGGAGACAGGGCAGAGAGAGCAAACCGTGCTTTGCTGAGTGGAGCTGGTTGGGGGGGGGGGGGTCTGCCCACGGAGGAAGGTGTGAAGGATCTGAGCATTTGATCCAAGAGTGGGACTGCAGGAGGTTAGTATGCAAAACCCATCCTGCTCTTCCACAGTCCTCCCCAGCATGCAGGAAAGGCGAGCAAACAGGAGGCAGGCAGCTCCTCAGGCAGGTGAGGAGAGGCCATTCCCTTTATTTAAGCACTCGGTTTAAGAATATTGAATTTAGTAAACCCCCGTGGGTAATTTATAGATTCTTCCATTCAACAGACATGTTTTTCAGCAGGTGCTCGGCACTATCCTAGGTACACCAGCGAGAGCTCACTCACGGCCTGCATCAACCATCTCCCTTAATTCTCTCAAGGGCTGTGTGACATTGGCCCTGTTATCACCGTCCCTGTGTTACAGAGGACGAAAGTGAACCTCACAGAGACTAAGTAACACGGCCAAGGCCACCCAGCTAGTGAATAACAGAGCTGGGACTTGAACCCACAGTACCAAGGCTCAGGGCCCGTGCTCTTCTAGTTAGAAGTGAAAATGGAATAGTGTGCCTGAAAATTGCTCTGTTCTCTCAGAAGCCATTCTGAAACAGGGGATAAAAGCATGGGTTTTGGAAATCAGACAGCAGTAAGAATTCCTTCCCAGCTGCTGACCTCTGTCTCCATGAAAGCAGGGACCATGTCTAGCTTAGCGCCGTTGGGTACCCTAGCATCCCAAACCTAGCATCAAGCCTAAATATTTGCTGACTGAATGAATAGGTGAACTTATTTACCAGTGAAAAGATCTTGGAGGAACCTCCTGATCTGGAACCCTCTGGTTCCCCCCTGCCAAGCCTCACTTGTCTGGGGCCCAGGCAGGTGCTCTGAAGGCACATGGAGCCTGGCATCCAAAGACAAGTCAGCACATACAGGGGACATTTGTCATTTGGGGCTGGGAACTGGGGAGTAATGAGGATGGTTCAGAATGCAAATCTCCGTAGTAGCGCCCCCCTGTCCATGCCAGGCACGCACCCTGGTGGAGAGTGTTGGTGGGCATTAGCACCCACCTGCCCCTGTGGGAGACTGCAGGACCTATCCTCCCTTTCCCAGCCCCTCAGTCTTTAGGGGTCCCAGACGTGTGACCCAGGTTCAGTTAGTCACGTGTTCTTTCAGGGGACTGGGGCCAGCCAGGGATCAGGACCACCCCAGGGCCAAAACTGCAAGCTCCTCAGGCTGTCCGTGTGGTACAGCTGGTGCTGTGCATCCCACTGATACTGTGCTTCCAACCACCTACTGCTTATCTAACATGTCCCCTGATGTCTTTCCAACAATTTCTTTCATGCTTCGGGCAGCTATTAGGGGCTTAATGGTGCCCCTTCCCAAATTCCTATATTGAAATCCTAACCCCCAGTATCTCAGGATGTGACTCATTTGGAAATAAGATCTTCAAAGAGGTAATTAGTTCAAATGAGGTCACTGGGGCCAGCCCTAGTCCAACATGACCAGTGTCACTAAAAGAAGAGAGAGTTGGACACAGACGCCCACAGAGGGAAGACTGTGTGAAGACCCGGGAAAAGACGGCATCTACAAGCCGAGGAGAGAGGCCACAGCAGAAACCACACCTTTGGACACCTGGATCTCGGGCCTCTAGCGTCCAGAACTGTGAGAAGATAAGTTTCCATTGCTAGAGCAGCCCTACTTAACTCTGTTAGCACATGTGGTCACTTTCCACAATTTGCAATCCTTCCATGACGCAGCTCATGACTTCCTGACTTGAGATTGGGCGGACATGCTACGCTGAAGAGCCCAGACCTTGTGGCCAGGCAGTCCAAGCTCAGATGCTGGCCCTGCCACTTCCACCTACAGGACCCTGGACAACACCCTTGACCTCTCCGTGAGCCTCAGATGCCTCATAGGGACTAACAGTTGTATTCCCCGCTTAGGGTTGCTACGAGTAGAATTAATATATGAAGAACACTTAGAACAGTGCTCGGCACAGAATAAGGCTATGTGGATGTTACTTATCATCTCTATTGTCCTCTTGCTGGAAAGACACAAGGGGTGAGAGAACCAGAGAAGTCCCATCTTAGAGATGAACTTGGAGCTGGCCTCTACCCAGCCTTCCCCTGGGATGTTCTGTCTCTTCCAGGGTTCTGCCCAAGTGAAGTGTTTTTCCTCCCCAAAAGCAATAAATCGGAGTGCGGGGGAGGCAGTCATGAGCCTCTATGATGACAGGTTGTCTCTACACAGAGGGAGAGCTGAAAGTTTCTATGTTTTAAACCTCAAAACCATATAAAGAAGAACTCCACCTCCCTAGCCCTTCCTCCCTTCTCCCACCCCCACCCCCACCCACCATGGAGCCCGGTATAAAAACGACCATTTCTAGTCAAGCCCACCCATTGTACACGGTAGAGAACTGAGGCTCAGAGACGGGATGTGCTGTTCCCAAGAACCCACAGCCGGCTCGCGGCAGGGCTGGCAGCAGGCATCTGGCATCTGCTCTTGATGCTGGGAATAACAGAGTCACCGAAAGCACTTGTAACCTCCACAAGCCAGGGAGGGAAATGATGTGAAGAGAAGAGGAAATGGAATTTGGTGCTGCTTGGAGCAGCCCCGGGACATTGGTCCTTGGAGGAAACCGAACGAATGATGACAGAGTTGCCAGCTGGGATGCTGGCCCTCAAGTGGTGTCTTCCACCCTCCTCTCCACCCCTTCCCTGCGGGCAGCCTGGCCCTGGGGCCGGCCCTGAGCACACTGAGCTGGCTTACCCTCCCTGGCCTTTCCAGCTAATATTTTCCGTGGTATTTTCTCCCCTCTCACCATGATTTGGTGCACTGTGGCTTCTTAAACGGACACAACAACAGAGGGAGCTGGGTCCAGAGGAACATTTAAACTCGTCAACAGTGGGCCTGGCACTGACCTGTTTACTACACTAGTAAACACACTAAAGCACTTGACTGCAGCTGAATCTAAAAACCCATGGCTCCGGGCACTGGGGAGGGATGAGGCGCTGCCCTGTACACAGCCTGGGCTGATTACTACGGAAAGGGGAATGTTAAGGCTACAAGGGGTGGGAGAGGATAAACTGGGGGAGGGGTGTGAATGAAGTGTCAATATATAGGAAGGGTTTGGGGCTCTGCAACTTTGAGTAAAAGCTGATTCCCTATAGCAATGGCAAAATAATTGATTTGTTACTTAGGACCCCCTACGTCCCCAGAAGAGGTGACTCCTGGTGACTCTGGGGGTCTTCTGTCCCTGAGCAGGCCAGGGTATGCCTCCTAGGAAGAACCCAGGCTGAGCTTAACGTCTTTGCCAAGAAAAGGGACAGAGATGGTGAGGTCCCAGGAAGAATTCTGGAGGAGGACAGCCGATTGTAGACACTGGGTCTGGAGCCAGACTTTGCTCTCCCGGGGCAAGTCACTGCACGTCTCCGTGCCTCGGTTTCCTCCTCAGTAAGCGGGGATGCAATGTCCCTCCCCTCCTTGGGTTGTGGTGGAAATGAAGTGGGTTCATACACACGGGGTACCAGGAACAGCGCCTCATCCATAGCAAGGATCCCCGAGGGTCTGGAATCCCCAGTGGGTAGCATCTCCATTGAGTGCCCCTTTCAAAAGCTACACAGTTTTCAACAGCACTCCACGTGACAACCCCCCCCCAGCCCAGAGGCTTTCCTCCCCGCATTCCTCTGGTGCCAGAAATACGGGGTGACAGAAGAGAACAATGTCCTGGAGAGAGGCACCCACAAAGAATGAAGCCCCCAATTCCCGCAGCCCATTCGAATGCCAGAGCCTCTTTTCTAACAGGGGACAATGGGCCTGCACCAGAACCAGGGAAAAAATTAAATGAAACAAAATGGCCCATAATTAGAATGGCAATAAAAGCAGGGGGGAGGAGGAAGGCAGTGAACTCTATTAATAGCGCTAATAAATGTTCCGGGAGAATACCGCTGTGTTCTGAACCTGCCCGTGGGAGGTGTTGCTTATGATCATTTGCATATTAATTTGGAAGGAAAATGCCGGGCTCTTTCTGCTGGGATAAATCAATTCCAGTGGAAGTTCTCAGATGAGAAGCTGCTAATTCTTCTTCCCCTTTCCTACCAGCAGGAAGACGCCCATTTGCTGCCAGGAAAATATTTTTAAGAGCCACCATGGTGGGGGGAAAAGTAGGCCAGAAAGCCACAGGCAAAGTGCAGAACCTGCAGATGGCTGGAGCCCCGATGAGCTAGGGACGACCCAGCTTAACGGGGACTGAGGAGCCGGCTTCTCTCGAAAACGGCACTGGAGCAAGGATGGCAGGTAGGTTCACCTCACATCCCAGTGTGCACCCATTGGTACTGGCTGTTAACGGAACATGGGGTTGAGGAGGATTTGAAATCCTGGACCAGACTCAGAGGAGAGAGTGCCGTGGTCGATTAGTGATGTCTGCCATGAGAAAGTGCACGGTAGGATTAGTGATGTCTGCCATGCTGCCCTTAGCGGAGCCATGCTTCATACTGGGGAGCAGGGCTTTATAAATGGGTTGTTTGAGGGATAGTGAGGCAGACAAGGCCAAGAATGTGAACAGAACTCCAGGGTGGCCAACCAGATAAGAGACTGTCCAGATAATGTAGTGAGAGAGGGCATGACTGAACGCTGATGTTTTCTGAGCAGCTCCTGTGTTTTGGACACTGGGTCTGATCTGGGTAACAGAGACGACCAAGGTGCTTTGTCTCCAGCAATTAAATCTAATAAGAGAGACAGGCATGAAAACAGCTCTTTTGCTGTGGTGAGATATCACTCCTCTGCTTCTTCCAGTTACAGGGCTGCCCCTTCCCACATCACCCATAAATCCTGTTTCCCCACTTCCCCTCTTGTCCGTTAATATCCCCGGGTTCCCTGCCCTCCTCACTGCACACATTCACAGGGGGATCTCTTTGGCCCCCCAAGCTCAAACTTCCTCCTCTGCACCAACGGCCAGCAGGCATCTCCACCATTATCACCCCCATTTCACAAGGGGGGAAACCAAGGCACAGAGGGATTCATAACTTCTCCAAGGTCACACAGCTAGCTGGTGGTAAAGTGAGGATTAGACCCCAGGTCTGGGTGACCTAGAACCTGTGCCCTCAATCTCCATGTGGTTTTGGCCAGCTGACACCACCTACCCGACATCACAATGGACCCTGGGGGGAATCCTGCCCACAGGACAAGCACAGGACACACAGTCCTCCCACTTCCATCAAAGCCTAGGCTGCTGACTGTGGACGTGAGTTGCTATGGTTACTGGGTGGGGCAGGACGAACCAGGAGAGGGTTGTGAATGTGGGAAGGGGTCAGGGCTCTGTGACTTCTTTTGATTGTTCTTCTGTCACAGTTGTTCCAATTTTCCCCCCTTCACCCTCCTCCGCCCAGCCCACCCTCCTCCCACAGTCTGTCCCCTCACCGTTGTCCATGTCCATGGGTCATTCATACAAGTTCTTTGCTTTGTCCCTTCCCCTTCCTTCCACCATTATTTGCTTCCCCCCTCCTCTCTGGCCACTGTCAGTCTGTTCCATGTTTCCATGTCTCCTGTTCTATCTTATTCATTAGTTTGTTTCGTTCAGGAGATATTGTAAAGGCAGGTTTCTATCAGCTGTACATCCTTAAAATGTGACATCGCTTACTATTGTATGACATGAGGTCAGTGAAGTCACCAGACTTCTCGGGTGAACTAGTTGCTGGGAGGAAAATTTACGTCCTAAGGAGATGATGTGATCCTCACCTTGTTGTAGAGGAGCCGAGGCCTAAAGGGGTGCACAGGTTCCCCATGCATGCACAGCCAGCCCCACAGCAGGGCAGGGATCCAACCCAGGGTTTCAGGCTTCTGGCAACTCAGCACCCAAATCCTCCTGCTAGAACAGGTCAAAAGTAATGAGGGGCAACATTTATAAAGGAGGGAAGTAGCAAAAAGGAGACATTAGCAAAAAAAAGCTTGCATTGAAAAAGATGAATTTTTAAAGGATCTAGTTGTTAACGTCCTTAGTGCTTTGTGTTCAGTGTTAGTGGGTAGAAAGGGAGTGGACACTGGGCATCTGGGGTCAGGGATCGTTGTTCACGCTCGGCCACTCCAGCCTCGAACACTCGGACACCCTGTGCAGAGAAAGGAGAACCTTGTCCAATATCACCCCCGGGAGAGGTCCTCCCTGACCCAGTCCATAATAACGGTTCCATCCCGCTAGCTGCCCACCTGCTCTGTCCACTGCAGGGGCAGTGACACAGGGGCCAAGGGCAGGAGTTCCGGGACCAGATGACCCACATCCCAATCCCAGCTAATTCCTACTGACTGGGCGGCCCTGGGCTATTTACACTGGTATTTGCTTGCATTGCTCTTCCCCAATTTGAATAAAACCTCAGCACCTGCCCTGAGGGGTTGTGGTGAGGATTACAAGAGTCAGAAGATGCAAAGGCAGAGTACACCCTGTGCACACAGTTGTTCTCCTTAGATTCTTACTTGCTACTTTCTGTCTTCCCCACCAGCATGGAAATGCCCAGGCCTGGTCTCTAGTGTTGCTCGCCGTGGGATCCTGGCACTGATCAGAGGTCAGTCTGCAAGATATGTTTTCAACACAAGCTCTGCTGGACACCACACATGGCAGTGGAGTGAGGTCCTCCTACAAGGAAGCAATGAGAACAGACAGCCAATATGTGAAGGGCAGAGATCAATGACTCCAAAAGCCCAGGCTTTGTGGTCAAACAAACCCTCGTGGGGACTTTGGCTCACAGTGGGCCACTGAGTTGGCCATCACCTCTGGGAGTCTCCTGCTTCCTCACCCAAGAACTGGGAGTTCTCACCCGGCACCTAAGGGTGTAGTGAGGCAAGAGATCACCAGCTCTGTGTGCCTACAGGAGCTCAGTAAATGCCAGCCTCTCCACCCTCGGGTCCCCACAGAGCACACTCTGGCCACCGTCTCCTCCACCCTCCTGACCCTGCAATGCTGCCTGTGCAAGCCGGGCCCACATCTATGCTGCAGACCTGGCGTCCCCTCCACCGTGGGAGGGACGTGCTGCTTCAGTTACACTCTTAGCAGGAGGAGGGAGGGGGTTAAGCTCTTGTTTTTGTTTTTACAATGCAAAATTTGTCAACTTGGCACAGTTGACAGACTGCCTCTGTGTCACCGTGCTGGTTCTTTTAATTGCCTTCCCTGCGTGTGAGCATCTGTGTGTGTGTGTGTGTACATATTCCTGAGAACGGCTGGCTGGCTTGGGCAGAAAACTTGATTCCAAGAGATGGGCCTGTCCCCTGGACCGTCTGACGTGACCCCAAACTTGAGAGACAGTGTTTGGGGAAGGAGACACCTCCGGGAGTCAGGAGCAGGACTCGGGGCCTCACCCTGCCCCTTACATTTTAGTAGTAGCAACAAAATCCGTTAATAGAGAAACAGATGCTAGAATGGGGCCCTTTCTGGATCAATTTCAATCTCAAGTCTCAAGGCCTTCTGCATTTCAAGCCGACCTCCTTCCTCTCCAGGGTGTATCAGAAGGTACCTGAACACCTGTTTCGCAGTCCTTGGCTGACCAACCCCCCTCTGACCCTATTAAATGCCAGAGCAGCCTCAGGAGGATTGGATATCAAGGGGCATTTGTTTGGAGCGTTGTCAGGGGGCAGTGAGCTCACCCTTGCTTCTCTCCTCAAGCCCAGTGAGATGGGCTTCAAGGAGGCTGCTGGGAGATCTCCCTTTGGATTTGGGTGGTTTCACGCCACAAGCTGCTGTGTGATGTAAGCCTGAAGAGTCTACGGCTAGGAGGCTGTGGCGATTTGTCTGAGGCAGTGAGGCAGGAGGAGAAAGACGCTACGTCAGGACCTAGCACCGTGGCCCACAGGGAACCTCCCAGAGGCAGCCTGAAGAAGGGAGCAGAGCTCTGGGTAACGAGGACAGCAGTCTAAGCAGGCAGAAGGTCACCTTGCAAAGCTGGAGGACGTGGGACAAGCTAAAGGTGGGAGAGTGACGAGACGGAAGCACCCCGAGTCCCCAGTGAGACCCTCTGACCTCGGGACTCCTTGTTCAGTGAGGCACCATGTTTCTCTCATTGCTTACACCGTTCAAGGTGTCTGTCTCCAGAATCCAAGCTGACATGAGCAATGTACCCCACAGTATCAAGAGGAAGTGGAAGAGTTAAAACTTAGTGACAGACCTGTGAATCCAGTGCTTGTCACGAGTCACAGTGCTGAGATGTCTGGGCGAAAAGTGCCCTGTGGGCCCAAGTCTCCCGAGATGAGCAGCATGGGAAATGGAGGGAAGAAAACCCCACGTGGCTTTAAGACAGCAAAGGCAGAAGCTCCAAGCACACGCCAGGGTATGGTAAGTACCCCATTAAAGGGTATTCTGAGGAGCTGTTGCAGACCAGAAGGAGCCGGGGAGACATGACCACTAAACGCAATGTGGTGGCCTGGACTGGATCCTGGAGCAGAAAAGGGATGTTTGCAGAAAACTGACGAACCCCAGATAAAGTCTGGAGCTTGGTTACAGGCAAGCTACCAACGTCAGTTTCTCAGTTTTGACAAATGGACCAACATCAGTGTGAGTGGTATCAATGGGGAAAACCGGGTGAAGGGGACAGGGGCACGCGACTATCTTTCCAACTTCTCTGTAAATCTGAATTTACTCTCAAGGAAAAAGTTTATTTTTTAAAAGTTTAGTGAATGAATGATGGATGTTTAAAGAGCCGAGGTCCAGGGATGGCTAGAACACCTCTTTCATTACGATTGCTTAAATAACTCTTAACCTACAACCGCCCCCTCTCACGTCTCCCTTAGCCCCTCAAGAGCCCTGTGAGGCGTGCATCACACAGTGCCTGCGCATAACAGGTTCTCAGTAAGTATTCAGTGACTGGGTGAACTAATCCTCTCTGCACATAAGGAAGCTGAAGCTCAGAGATGCCAAGTCCCTGCACTGGAGCTCACTTGCCTCCAAGGCCCAAGCTCCTTGGGCTCCACCACCCACCTGGCATGAGGGTTAGAGGCTCGTCAGAGCCCGGGAGGCCCCTGGCCTCCCTCCACCACCACGCCAACCTCCAGCCGCTGTGGAGGCTGTGGCTCAACTTCATCGTTTATGCTTGGAAAACCTAAACACAAGGCACTACGGCCTCTCCATGCCCCTGAAATCAGCACCATAAATCTCAATTCTAAAATTTAATAGTATTTGCTTTTGCATTTATGGCATCATTAGTACAGAGCAGTCTGTTCAGGCTCAAGGTGGCCGTAGGAAATGATTCGTTTGATGGATCCCCTCAGCCGCTCCACCACACTGTGATCTGGCCTCCTCTCACAGACAGACAGCAAGGCCTGGAGATGGGAACTGCGGAGGGAAAGGGCAGACAGAGAGGGGAACAGCATCACTCCCTCCTATAGCATCAGTTCAGCCTGCAGTTCCCTGTCATCATGATATCACGGTAACTACCTGTTCCAGGTATGGAGCAAGCTCCTCCTTATTTACCTCACTGCCCACCCTCAGGCCCTTGCTCACACCTCACAGTCCTCACCTTTGTGGCTGCAGAAAGCTAGAGCAAGATTAATAGTAGGCAAATGGGGTGGGGAGCATTTCAGAGGTTTGCAAGACATGGAGGGCGCCCCTCAGGCCAACCTGGGGCCAACTAAGACGGGTGTGAGGGCAATCATGGCCTGTCCTACATCCCTCAAAGGTAAGGGCCCAGAAGGGGTTTGTCCAACAAACCATCTGGGGCTGATTCTCCTTGGATTCTCTCCTTTCTACAATTCAAATTCTGTCCCCTGCCCAAGGAGCGAGGGGCTTTTAATTTAGCCCTTTTGACCTATGTTTCAGATGCAAGTAGACTTTGATTATGTCAACCTGGAATGGGCTCTTCTGCTGCTGGAGGGCCCTCTGCATAGAAGTGGCCTTTTGGGGACCTGGAATGAGAGAGGTCCTGCCTCATGGGATCTAAGGAGATGTTCTAATATCTGATCGCCTGTTGGCATGATGGGAGCAAGGCTCTGGATGTTTCTCAGTGAGCCATGGTGGACCATGCTGCTCCACAATGGACCACAGTGAACCACAATGGACCACAGTGAACCACGAACCACGATGGACCACAATGACCCATGGTGAACCACAATGGACCACGATGGACCACAGTGAACCACAGTGGACCACAGTGACTCATAGTGAATCACAGTGAACAATGATGGACCACAGTGGACCAAAGTTTATATGGCATTTAAAATAAAACTTCTTGAAAAACCCTCATTGCAACATTTCATAGTCTTCGCCTAGCTCCAGCCCCTTCTGCTTCCATCCCCAAACAAGCTGCATCCCATAAATGACGAGCGGGGCATCAGGTAGGAAGGACCTTCCCCTCAGGCATCCTTTCAGGATTCGTATCCTATGAGGGTGTTCCCAGCCTTTGATGCTGCCACTGTGTGCCTGAAGAGTCTCTACATGCATAAACTTGACATAGAGGAGACTGCTTGGGCCCCCCCGGCTCCCACCCCTGTAGATCAGATGGGCCCCTGAATTATATGATTTCTGAGCATCATCAGGGCACAATCTCCAGGTCACCTGCCACAGGACCCACTGGGGTTCTTATCAAAACTGCTTTACCTGCCCTTCAGACCTACAGAACAGGGATCTGGGGTGATGTTGACCGTCTGCAATTTACACATCCCCAGGTGAGTCTGAGAACCATGGGAACCATGAAAAAAAATGATGCCCAAAAATAAATAGAAATGCATGTTCACCCTGGAGAATAAAGGGACAGAAATCCCAACCACGGGCAATGGGGCCCTCACTGCCCACCATTAAACAAGAGGCCCTCCATCTGGGCCCTTCTCACCATCAGTTCCCGACTGCCCTAGACGAAGCCCCATCAGCTCCTGCCTGTGGTCGCTGCAGGCGCTGCACTAGCCTCCTGCCTGGTTGCCCTGCTTTGTCCCTCACCCTCTATGACCTTCTGCACAGGGGGCCCATTTTGTAACTTAAGTTAGATCACGACACATCCCGGCTTTCCCTTCCGGTGGCTTCCCGGCACACATGTGCCCAACGCCATCCTCACCGTCCTCCACTGGGCCCTACGTGACTGGCCTCCACCTGCTCCCCAAAAGGGTCTCGGCCACTTTTCACCCCTGTGCCCCAGACACACTGACACCTGCTGTTCCTGAGCACACGGGCTACATGCTGACCTCGGGCTTTTGGCGTTTATTGGTCCCTCTGCCTGGAAAGCTCTTCCTGCTAATACCCATTGGACTCAGTGCCTTGCTTCCTCCAGCTCACTCCCTGTCCACTCCAGCTACAATAACACCCCGTCCGTTCCATCCTTCTGTCTTACCTCATGTTTCCCCACAATGCCCGATACAATGCTAAACACTTACCATTGGTTACCCCTCTTCTCCACTAGAAAAGCATCTTTGTGAGAACAGTGTGAGAACAGAATAAGCAAGGTTGTGCTGCAGTGAAAAATAGCTCCAGGCACTCAGAGGCTGAGAAGCACAGGAGTTAATTTCTCACACCCCATCTAACGTGGGTCCGCTGCGGGTTCTGCTCCCGTGTCACCATCATCCTTACTCTGAGACCAGGCTGATGGAGAGCCACCATCTGGAGCACTGCAGGTGACCTGCCAGATGGAAAAGAGGATGAGACAAGGCATGAACTGGCTGGTGCACACAATTCCACTCAGATTTCATTGGCCAAGCCAGAATTCAATGGAACAGGGAGGTGTGATCCTCCAGGCAGAGGAGCGGAGTTTGGTGAACAGCAACCAGGCTGAAGGGGCTGGGAACTTCCATTTCCCTACCCCGAGTGCCTGGAACAGTGCCTGGCTCCATTAGGTGCTCAGTTTGTGATTGTCGTGTGGATAGAGGGCTGGATCCCAAGCTGGGAAGGCAGTTGACCTCATGCCGAGGCCCTGTGTGCTTGGCTGATGCTGCCCCAGACTCAATAGACCCCATGGTTTCTGACACACCCACAGATCCAGCTGCAGGGTCGTGAGCCAGAGGGAGCACAGAGACCACACCCCGGTGTCCCTCCCAGTGGAGGTGCCCTCTGCCCTCTGCACACAGTCCCTCTGGCTGTGAGGATGGGGTTCTAGGATTTGGCAGGACAGACCCCAGGGGCAGACCGGCAGCATGAACACCCAGTGTCCCAGGGGCTCAGAAGTCAGAGCTCAGACAACCAGGCCAGGTGGCATCTCTTGGGAGACCTGGGTCAGAAGGCCACTGGGTCACCAGGACATCAGAGCCCCAAAAGGGACATTTTCAGGGAGCAGATGGTGATTCTGGGACAGAGAGGGTCACTGACCTACGCCAGGTCACACAGCCAGTACGTGGCACCAGGATCTCCGTCTCCTCACCCCGTGGGAACAGCACCCTGGGACCAGCAGTGATGATGGTGACAGTAGTGATGCACTCCTACTATGTGCCTGGCACTCTTGTCAGTGCTTTTCATGAGTTTCCTCACGTAACTCCTGGAATAACCCTCTGAAGTGAATATTGCTATCCATTTCCACTTTATAGATGAGGAAACTGAGGTTCAGAAAGGTTAAGGAATGGGCCCAAAATCACACAGCTGCTAAGTGGCAGAACAAGGATTTGATCCGAGGTCTCTCAGACTCCAGACTCCATGTTTTCAATCGATAATAAACTAATACTGTGTTGCACTAGTGACCAGCCCACGATGATCCAGCAAGAGAACCCACAGTAAGCCACAACTGGAGCTGGATACCCACACCTGAGAAGCTAAAATACCTGAAGCTAGGGACCAAGCTCTAGAATTCAGGGCCAAAGGACAGAGCAAGGCTGGTGGCCGGGCCAAGGACAGAGCCAGAAGGAGAGAGCTCCAAATGGACACAGAGGTAACAGTGACAGCATGCGAGCAGTGCGTGCCAGGCAGTCCCGGGTCTCACCACGTACTAACCCGTCCAATCCTCACAGCAGCCCTGGGAGCAGGGGCAGCATTAATGTGTTTTAGTCACAAGGAAACTAAGACACAGAGAGGTTAACCAACTTGTTCCAGGTCGCAGAGCAAGTTCTTGGGGAGCCAGGGTTTGAACTTGGGTCTGACCCCACTTTTCACTGCTGCATTGCAGAGAACAGTGATGGCCTGGGCACAGAGCTGTGTGGACACAGGGACGGCTGGGCCCTGGGGCCCTGCTCGGATGCAGCTGGGGACAGCACTGCTCTGCATCATTATGTAGCCCAGTCCTCCAGGAAGTGAGTGAGAGCCTGGAAGTTTCCAGTTTGTCTTGGATGGACACCCACCTCTCCAGGTAAGTCCCCCTCATTGGTCCTAGTTCTGTCCCCAAGGTCAACAGCGATCAAGTCCACCCATCCACACCTTGATCACTCTCTCGTCCCCTTTCAGCACCCCATCCTGACCTTGGTGGGGATGGCAGGCCCTTCACCGCCTCTTTCTCACCCTCTGGTAAAGGCTGGTCACCCCTTCAAATCGAGCAGGTCCTGGTCCCCCAGATACCACTGTCCTGGCACATGCAGGCTGGTCAGTGTCTTCTCACCACACGCCCTGAGTTCTCACGGAACCACTGCCAGGCTTCTATCAGGTCAGGCAAATTAGGCTAGAGCTTGTTTTTCCAGCTCCTCCAAAGAATACCCCTGGGCATACGCTGCTGGCTCTTTCCAGACCTCATAAAATGTAATATTTGCACAGGTGCACGGGAGGCATTGCCCGGCTGAGCCTCACCTCCCAGCTGGCCAGCGTCCAGGCTCCAGACCCGGTGCCTGACCATCTGGGCCAGGGTTGGGGCCTGTGTCCCCACAGAGCTGTCCTGATGGCAGTTCTGTCCCCACAACTTCATCCCAAGGCTCCCCAACTGTGCCACTCAGAATCTTTGCCCTCAGACACCCCCAGGAGGGGACTGGGACAGAACGGCGAGGGTGAGCGTCAGTTCTGCAGGGTGAGCATGGTCGATGGAGGGTGGAGGGAGGGAGGGAGGGAGGGAGGGAGGGAGCAGGCTCCGTGGTCCAGAAGACTGAGAAACCCTGGGGGAGACGGTGACACTGGTTTCTTTGCTGCTGGACTTCTCAGGGCCGTGTGTGTGTGTGTGTGTGTGTGTGTGTGCGCGCGCGCGCGCGCGCACCATGAGCGGGCTCTGACTCCTGACCACCCTATGAAGGAGTGACACCCACCCTGTCCTGTCCCCAGCAGCCCTGCCCAGCTCCCGTAGACTTGTCCCTGTGGCTTCTCTGATGGAGCCATCCATCTCCTGTGGGTCTCCTCTCTTCCTGCTGCCTTCCATTCTCCCCACCATCACTACCTTTCCCAAGGAGCCCTGCCTCCTTGCAATGTGCCTGAAGTAGGGCAGCTTCTGGCTTGTCCTTTTTGCCTCCAGCGATGTTTCAGGCTTAATTTACATTAGGATCCAAGGTTCCTGTTACTGGCGGCCCGGGGGGTTCACAGAGATCTCCTCCAACACTGTATTTCACATGAATCGGTTTCTTTCCTATCATCCTTCCTCATTCGAGTGCATAAGAAATCTACTTAGGGGGCATCATTTAATTCAATAAATATTTATTGAGCATCTATTGCACAGGTGGCAAACATAAGGCCCAAGGTCCGAATCCAGCCCTCCACCTTGTTTTATCCAGCCCGGCACCTTGTTTCTAGCCCACAGCAGTGCCGAGCTCCCTTAACTGTTAAGGAGTAGTTACATTTACACAGTCCTAAAATTACATTTGGCTCTTTGAAGGCAACGGCAAAGCTGATGCGGCCCCCCGGTGAAAATGAGTTTGACATCCCTGATCTATTGTCTGCCAAGTACTATTTAGGCACTAAGAATACACCAGCCAAATAAGATAAGCCAAGAAAATTAAAAAAGAATGCCTTGTTGGAGAGAGACAGTAAACAAGAAACAAAGAACATAAATAACATACATAGGATGTTTGAAGGTTGTTCGTGCTATGGATTTATTTTTAAAAGCAAGGTGAGTGGAATTAGGAGGGCCACAGAAGAGGGGCAGGGCTGCAATTTTTTTAAGGTTTTGCTTATTAATTTTTGGAGAGGGGAAGCAAGGGAGAAAGAGGGAGGGAAACAACGCATGGTTGCCTATCAAGCGCCCCCTACTGGGGACCTGGCCCACCACCCAGGCATGTGCTCTGACTAGGAATTGAACCAGCAACCCTTTGGTTCACAGGTCATGCTCAGCCCACTGAGCCACACCAGCCAGGGCTGCAAATTTAAATAAGATGGTCAAAATAGGTCTCATATAAAAAGTAACATTTGAGCAAAGATATGAAGCAAGTGGAATGAGTGGGCCTGACAGGTATCTATCTGCAGGACCAAAAAGCCAAGGAGCGTACCTGGCATGTTGGAAAGCAGGAGAGATGGGCAGTAGAGGCCACGGCACTGTTTGCATGTGGGCCAGATCACTCTCTGTGTGGGCCTGCCCCAAGCTTCATAGGATGTGTAGCAGCATTCCTGGCCTCCACTCCCCAGGTGCCAGTAGACCCCTCTCACCCAGCTGTGACAACCAAAAATGTCCCCTGACATTGCCCCCTGGGTGCAAAAGCACCCCTGGTGAAAATGGAGGCACAGAGGGGTGAAGTCACTTTCCCCAGGTCCCTTTGCTGTCATACCATGCCAGTGTCATCCCCTGTAAACCCATGAGCAGGCAGCAGCCCCATGCAGAGCCCTGAAGTTCTGCGCACAGGACCATCCTACACTGGGCTGTGCTCTCTCCACCGGAGCAAGTCCCGACACCAGCACCACCCCTGGCCCACCAGCAAATTAGTAAGTCCTGAGTCTCATTGCTCTCAAGGCAAGATCCTGGGAGACAGCCCAGCTGGAGGCACAAAGGCAGGTAAACTGCTAGTTCACCAGGTATGGATTCGGGCTGCTCTGGGCTTGGACTTGGTTCTGCCACTTGCCAGCTATGAGACCCTGAAGAGTGGGGCTGACCTACAGCAGGAGACAGGAGTTCGCTTCCCCGGCATTTCTAATTCTGGATTAGTCCAGGGGGTTCCTGCGGACTTCCAGGGCATGGTGGGAGCCAATGTGGGAGAAGGCAGGGTAGGTGGAGGGGGGCGTGTGCCCATCTTAACCAGGTTCCTTGAGCCAGAATCAGCCCTAAAATAAGGCCGCTTGTCCCAATGAAACCTGAGACCACAGCGCCCCCTGGCGGTCTCTCTGAGCCCGCACCGCGGCTCCCCTGTGCTCACGCAGCCATGCGCGGCGGAGGTGGCTGTAAATGAATTTAGCATCAGCACAGTTATTTAAATTGTTTTAATTAATCACAGATTGAGCAGTAAATGAACCACTAAGTGGAGAGAGAGCGCTCAGAGTGAGCCGGAGAGAGGTGAGGGAAGGAAGACAGCGCCGAGGTGAGAGTTTAAAGGAACACAAAGAGCTGATGAGGGGACATGGGGAGGGGGCCGGAGGCACAGACTACTGAGCTTTTCCTCCCACTTCTGACACGTCGCCTGCTCAGTCCCTAGCGCTCTGCGTGGGGCAGGGGACGGCCCAGCGCAGGCTCAGGCGGGGTTGGGAGGGCGCAACCTTGGGGTAGCAGTGCCTCCTCCCCTACAAAAAGGATGGGAGGTTGGCAAAAGGGGAGAGCTAGCAGAAGGAAGTGTAGCACTTGGTAAGAATGTAATCCGCCCCTTGCACTGTGCTCAGCCCTTTCATACCCGGTGTAGTGTCTGAAAAACACAAAAACGAGCACCCCGACCCAGCGATGCCAGCGGCTCACTGTGGGACCTTAACCGTGCATAGCGCGCCTGGATCCGCAAAATGAGAAGGGGCAGATGGACTCGAGGGGGACTGTGCCTGAAAGCTCCCGGATCGAGGAGTCTTTCTCCCTGAGCAAGACATTGCACCGAGGCTCTGGGCCTGGCCGCCGCATCTGCAAACCAGATCTGCCACCTTTCACTGGACGCAATCCCGGGTTCGACACGCTGCAGCCCGTGAGCCAAGAGTGTCCTCTTACATTTTCCCGTGACTGAAAAAAATGTCAAAAGAATAATATTTTATGACACGTGCAAATTACATGAAATCTAAATTCCATCGATAAAGTTTTAGTGGAACGCCACCACACTCATTCATTTTAAGAACGGTCTGTGGCCGATGGCACCACAGTGGCGGTGAAGCTGGGACCGGGTAGCCTAGGAAGCCTAAAACATTGACTGCCTGACCGCTTGCCGACACCTGATTTAACACACCCTCGTGTGTAAGGTGCACGATTTCTATGGACCACTGACAAGGAAAAACACCACCAAGTTAAACTAGACCACAGTGCTTTTGTATGACACACAGTTTTCATTTTACTTTTATCCGAAGTTATGTCAGACTATTTACACATACCTCACGAATACATACAAAGGAAATGTGTGCAAAATAAATTGGTTAAGGTGTGCCTAAAACAGCTCCACACCCAGAGACGGGCTCTTCCGAGCCACATTTGGACGCAGAGCCACTTCTGCCCCTGTGCATGCCGCGTGGTCCTCGGGGCCTCCACGTGGCGAGCGCAGCATCCACTGAAAGCCTGCCTCGCCACCGTCTCCGGGTTTTCTCCCAGCTGCTGCCCCCTGACCTGGAAGTTCTGACTCGGACACACTTGCTGTGACAGCTACATTGTGACTGCTGCCTGGACAGCAGGGACCTTAAGGAATATCCCAATTTCGGAGATGTTCGAATGTTTGGGGAGGGGTGCGGGAAGGTCAGTGTCAATAATAAACTTTTCAAGCATGAGAATTGCCTGCTGGCCAGAAGTGGTCACAACACGGGTGTATTTTGAAGTAGCGCCAACAGGACCGCAGGTGACTGAGGAGTCGGCGTGAGAGCGAGGGACCACCAGAGCTCTGGGGCTTCCCACGGGAAGGGCTCAAAGAGATGAGAAGACACCAGCCAAACAGACGGAAGGGGTCCCCAGCGAACAGTGAGAATGCAGGGCCCGTGCTCAAAGCTAGGAAACATTTCAAGACGGCGGCAAGAGAGGCCTAAACAACCACACTGGGGCTCTTCTGGGTGTTATTTCCTGGGCAGATGCCCAGGCCACAGGCCCCTGAGCCTGGCCCTGTGCGTGAGGCAGGACCCCTGGGGACTGTGGAGTGCCAGAGCCCAAGTAGAAAAGCCTTTCAAAGAGAAGAGGAGGGCTGGATCAAGGACGTGAGGACTGAGGATTGACCAGAGGATGTGGCAACATAGAGATGACCGGTGGCCAGGCTCAGAGCAGCTCCTAGGGATGGGCGGGGACAAGAGCCTGGTGGGGCGGGCCCAGGCAGAGAGAGACAGAGGAAATAGCATCCACAGGTAGACAGCTTGGAGGGGGGTTGCTATAAAAAGGATCAGAAATAGGGAGCCATTCCCAGACCCCACTATAGAATCCAGGCAGGCACATTTGTGTCATTGTCCCCCGGTGAGGTGATTCCAGAGGACAGTTGAGAAGCAGGGAAGACGGGGGAGGATTCGCAGGAGACGAGGCTGTGAGCAGCAAGAGGGTCGGAGGAGGCAGCTCCTCTGGGCAGCCAGTCCATGGATGGTGTTAGGGAAGAAGGCTCGTCTGTGAGTGGAGATTCTTGTCATTGCAACTAGTTCCTCGGGGACAGAGGACCCAGGCCGTCCCTGAGACGCCAGAGGAAGGGGGACTTTTTTGAGGTTGAAGAGAGGGGAGCAAGGTTGAAACAGTCCTCCAGGAAAGTGTGCAGGGCCGAGCCCAGTCCTGTACCCAGATGTCATGGGGCCACCTCCCCTGGCAAGAAACACACTCCGCCTCCAGCCCCAGGGCACGAAAGGGTGTGTGGCCTGACTCAACCCCCCGGGCTCTGGCCTTTTCTCCTCCACTTCAGCTCATTTTCTTCATGCTCCTTGGGCCCACTCAGTTGATTTCTTGACCCGGGAATGAGTCTCAACTTGTGGCTTGAAAACCACCAGGCTGGGAATGCAGAGTCGACTTCCAGACACGCTGGAGGCTGGCTGGAGTTACTGGTCATCCAGGTAAAGGAATACTTGCGTGTCGGTGTGGCGTGTAGAAAAAGTTGGATTTATCCAAGACCGGGGTTTTGCCAGGCAGGTACCACCCGCAGAGAGCTAATGGGTCAGTCATGGGCTCTCGGGAAGGAACGGAGGACATGACAGCTGAAAAGCGATGAGAGGTCTGGGTGAGGCCCCAGGACCGTGGAGCCCGGGAACCACAGGGAGTCACAGGGAAAGTCGGGAGGTACTGGGCACAGGGGGAACTGGGCAGGCAGTGGAGAGAAGCAGCTGGTGGACGCTGGTAAAACCGCGTCCCGTGAGGTGACTGGCTAAGGTAGGTGACTGGCTAAGGTAGGGCTGAGGACAGGTTCCTGAGAGGGGAGGAGTCTAGGGAACCAGGAGGCTGAGGGGCTGGAGGGATCCTTCCTGCAGATACCAAAAGCCCCCAAATCAGGACCGCAGAGTTCATGCTGGAGACACGGCGGGTACCCGGGTGCTAGAAGCTTCACCCTCAGACACAAACTGAGCGTCTAGAGATGACTGGGAGGAAGAGGGGTGGCCGGAGGTTTTCATCGCATAGCCCGCAGCTTGCCCTGGACAGCCAGGACCCGCCAGGCGTCCCGGGGTGCAAGGGGGATGGGAAGGTAAAAACTTCCTTGAAAGGCTGCCAGGTACGTGTGCTCAGGGGAGCTCCCGGTGTCCTCCAGAGCCAGAGGGAGAAATGCCATCTGCTGACAGCACCACTGAGTCCTAAGGGCGCAGCCGAAGGGTACGGTGGTGGTGTCTCTCAGGCAGGAGGACGGGACCGTCTGCCCCAGCGGGGAGGAGTGTGTCATCGCCAACACTGTCTGGAATCGTGGGTGCATGGTCTCCAACCCCCTCGGAAATGCCACTGGTCTGGGGAGGCCGGGGAGGAGTGAAACTGAGCTCCGTAGTTAGCCCCACAGTACAGGAGAGGAAACTGAGGCCCTGAGAGGTCCGATATGTGACGTGTCAAGCAGGAGGGATGAGGCTCCCACCAAGGCCACTGCTCCAGAGTCTGTGCCATGGCCCCCTGGGTGGCCCTGCCATGTTGGGTTTCACTGCAATGACCGGGGTCATTGTTTGTTGTGGCGGCTGCTGTGCACCAGGCTTTGAGCATGGTGGGGTCATCTTGGGGGTCTCTGGGACTGGGAGGGCTGGGAAGCGGGGTGTTTCCTGGGTGTGTGAATCTCTGCGAACCCCCCTGAATCTCTCCAGTGGCGAGTCCTTGAGCAGAGGACCTCGCAGCAGCCTCAGCAGCTTCCCTCTCTAGAAGGCTGGAGGCGGACAGGTTCCCACCTGCAGCAAATAACTGCAGGAGGCAGAATGGAGGCCACACCCCCTCCTGAAGGTAATGAAGTTCCTTGTCTGAGGCAGGTTGAGTTGGGGTCTCCCCCACTTGCAGCCAAAAGCATCGTAATCAGGTTACAGAGAGGGTCTGCCAGCTCTAGAACAGCCCAGAATCTAGGGAAAGCCAAGATTCGGAGAGTTGAGCATCTGAGAGGCCCAGCAGCCAGGCTGTAACCGCCAGGAAGACCTGCGTAATCCCTAAGGCAGCTGGGAGAGTAGGTGGGGCCCAGTGTTGGAGAACTGCATGCAGAGCAAGGACTCAGGATGCAGCCTCAGCCATTCCCTGGTGTGCACAGGACACAAGAGGTAAGTACACCTGCCCAAGCCGGACTTAGGAGCCCGATCTCCACTGCATTTTAGCTGTGTTCCCTCCCAAACAACTGAAGCTCTCTCTGTGTGTCCCTTCCTTTCTCTGCCACACGGGAATGGTAAAGCACCTGCCTCTGGGGTTGCCTGGTGCTTAGTACAGCACACGACAATGTTGAGAAAAGTGCCATCTGTGAGTGTTATTCTGCTTCTCTAGGCTATTGCCTGGTGGCCACATCCCTCACACACTCCATTCACCTCATTCCTTCCTCTCTGACTTAGGCACATCCTTGAAGATACAACTTAGACATCACCTCCTCCAGGAAGCCCTCCCTGTTTTCCTCCCACTCCTGGTCTGGGTCGATGTCTTCCCTGTACTTGCCCCTGTTGAGCCTTGGAAACCTGCCTCTTCATCACCTGGTACAGCACAGTGCATACTGTAGGCGCTCAGTGATGGTCGAATGAATGAGGAAGTGGAGGAACAAGCTGAGGAAGCGGGGCCTGGGTTTCGGGGACCAGGCAGAGGTTTATTGCCCAAAACTGGGGACCAGGGCATGAACGGTGAGAAGGGTCGCATTCCCTGGTGCCTCCTCCCACACACATTCCAGCCCCATCGGCCACAGAGCTGTTTTTCATCCCTGCCACTAATCTCACTGAGCTCCTATTATATTCCCTGCCCCGCTCTTGGCACGAAAGATACAGGAGTAGACATATTCCTAATTTCTCATCTCTTTATGCCAGTTGTGTTCTAGTAGCAGAGACAGGTGCACAAGGAAAAACTTGAGTATGAAATAAGTTCAGAACCATGTAGGTATTAGGAAGAAAATGAAAAAGTGCCAAAGTGGGGGGGGGGGCACTAGGACAGGGAGCTCTTTCAAATGGGCTTGTCAGAAAGGACACTTGAGGAAAAATAGGCGTGAGTGATGAGAGGGAGGAAGCCAGGGAACAGACAGCAAGTGCAAAGGTCCTGTGGCAGCACCAGGTTTGGTGTGTTGGCAGAACTGAGGACACAGGGAGGTAGTGCTGGAGAGCAAGGGGAAGGATGGCAGGGAGGCCAGTCCCAAAGGAACACGTGGGCCAAGGTCAACCAAGCGCAATGAGAGGCCTTCACAGGTTTTAAGAGTGGCCTGACATATGTCACTGAAAAGAGCCGTCTGACCTCTGTGTCACGAAACAGCTGTGGGCGGGAAGCAAAAGGGAGGAGCTGCAGAGGGGTGGGGGAAGAGGGTGTGGAGGCTTTCACGGTTGTCCTTGAAAGAAACAACGGTGGTTTGAACAAGGGTGGCAGCAGTGGAGGGAGAAGGAAGGGTGATTCGGGGTTTATTCTGGAAGTAGAGACAACAGGACTTCGGGGCCATGCGGGGTAACCAGGTGGCCCCAGCTGTGATGACGCAGGCCCCAGAGGTGGCCGTGTTTGTTCTTCTTTTGCCCTGGGTTGGCCCAGCCTGAGCTGCCTCCGCTCTGAACCTGCTCCTGGTATGTCTGCCGTTGGTCCCACAGCCGGCCACCAGCTGCGGGTGGCTGCCCCCTGCCGTGGTACACTTTTCCTTCGCCACTCTTCCTCCCCGCCCAGCCTTGTGTCGCTAACACCGGCACACAGAGTTAGCCATCATCCCCACTGAGCTCTTCCCTAAGGGCTTCGGCTGCTTCCGCCTCTGTCCGGAGGTGCCTCTCATTCATACGAATGAAGAAAACACCAGTCGCCAGCCATAACTCTGCCCACTGTGTTACCTTTGCAAAGGGACGTCATGTACCTAGTCTTCTCTGAGCCTCAGAAGTCGTCACAACAGCTGATGTTTACTGAATACCTAGGAGGCGCTGGCACCAGGCTGAGAGCCTGACTTCCTGTTCTGGGCTGAACTGTGTCCCCACAGAAACGGTATGCTGACATCCTCACCTGTGACTGTGACCTTACTTGGAAATCGGGACTTTGCAAATGTGATCTAGTGAAGACAAGGTCACTAGTGCAGGTTCTCATGCAGTACGACAGTGACCTTACCAGAGCAGAAGGGACACCGAGGCAGACACATGGGGTGGGGGGAAGCCCTGTGACAGCGGAGGCGGAGAGAGAAGCAATGCGTCTGCAAACTGAGGAACCCCAGACTTTACGTGCCTCGGGGATAAGGGCACCCGACGACCTGGAACCAGGACGGCAGCGCCCAGACCTGGGGGTTTCTGACGCCCTCCCCTCCACAAGCTCCCCTCTCTCGTGTTTTTGGACATAAATGCTTCGCGTCTGATCAGCGATCACCGTTTATAAAGTCTTTAACTCTCTTCTGGGTTCACTGCTCCCAGTCTGTGCGGGAAGAGTGAAGACCTGCCTTTCACCAAAGATGAAACTCAATCCCAGAGAAGCCAAGTCGGCTGGCCCTACAGCTTTAGACCTTCCTGGTCTCTCTGACCCCTCTGACCCCTCTCCCAAACTGGCTCCCCATTTGTGCCACCAGAGAGGTAGATTCTTGAGACATGAGGGACCCAGCAGGGCTTTAGCACCAGACAAACAAAGCCAGAAGGGGTGGCTGAGCTCACCTGGTCCAAACCACTCCTTTCACACAAAGCCCCATCCCGAGGGAGGGTGGCCAGCGCCCTCTACTGACAAGGCCTAATATTGCACCTGCTGCTGAAGGAGGAGAAAAATTTCCAGGGTCCAGCTCCACTCTCACAGAGCAGGGCCAGGAAGGGGCGGCTTAGAGCTGAGAAGCAATCAACCACTGACGGGCACACCCCCTGCGCAGAGGAACCAGATCGTTCCTCAGCATCATATTCTAAGCCCTTCGTGGTGTCGCCCCTCTTCATCCCCACTTCCCACCACACTCCACTTGCATGTCTCATGGGCAACTTACAATTCCAACGAGACCAGCTGCTCCATGCCTCCCCCCTGCCCGAGCTGCACCCACTGCCTAGAACACCTTGCCCCTCCTCGTAGCTGGCCCATCACATCCAAGGGCACGTTTGGAATACCTACTATGCCCCGGCCACGAGACTGAGCCCTCTTCATACGCTGCCTCATTTAATCTTTTGTGGTGAGCCTGTTGAGGAAGTACAAATAGCCCCATTTCACAGGCAAAAACACTGAGGTTTGAGGGGTAACGTAAAGGGCACAAGGTCCCTCAGCAAGTAAAGAGCAGAGCTGGAAGGGGGGTGTCTCCCTCACACCCCCACCCCCCACACCCCCACCAAGCTCTGCTGCTCCCACGCCCAGCTTCCGAGCATCTAGGGAAGAAGCTCAGGGGGTGACTGATGGGGATATGTGTGTGGCCCTGTCTCCAGTGATACACAGATGTGCCAGAAATATCATCCACTTCCTCAGCCTCCCCAGGGCCGTGCCGGGAGGCGGCCAGCCAGCCCGGGCTGAGCAACCAGAGGCCTGCGTGGGCTCGACAGGGACAGATGCTCCTCGGGTTATTTCCTATTAGCCCGGTAATGTAACACGCTGTGTGTAATTGGCGCATGAATCCAGAGACACACTCCCTGTGTGTTCCTCGGGGCTCCCCGTGTCCTCCTGCCTCGCTCCGGCACGTCTCCAGCTGGTCAACCTGACATTTCAGGAGCTGGCAGAGAAGAGACTTGTGGCAGCCCCTAAACTGGGAAGGGACATATTCTCAGGCTTTGTAAGTGGCAGCGATCCAATCATCGGAGGGCGGTCTTCCCCTTTTGTTCCTAGAGCATGAGTCTGTTTCCAAACGTGAGGACCCAGAGAGGCCAGGACGTGGCCAACGGCAACAGAGGCCGGCCAGCCCATCCAGCCGCGTTCACCGGGGTTATCTCACTTCCTGCCAGCCCAGCTTCCCACTTCCTGCCAGGGCCACCGCCCTGGCCACCTCTCAGCCCCGCCCGGCCAGTGGGCCCAAAGTGCCCCTCACTAACCTCTCTGTGCCAACAGGAAGGCAGTGCAGTGGGAGCAGTATGGGTTTGGGAGACAGGCAAACCCAATTTTAATCCAGATCTGAGTGCCTAGGCCAGGCGACTTCACCTCCGCAGGCCTCAGTGTCTCCATCTGTAACATGGGCATGCTGTACCTTTTTCTCTGGCTCGTGGTAAAGATTAATTAAATCTCTCAGAAGATCTGGCTCAGAGTTGGGGTCCAACAAATACCAGTGTGACTATACCCTGCGTCACCCCCTGACCCCACCCCATCGGACTGTCCAGGCCGTCGTGACCGGCTTTTCGTTCAGTCAAAGATCCAGGAAACCGCCTGAGGGGAGGCCTGCGCTCTTCTCTCAAAACTCCCAGCTGTGAGTTTGCTTGTCTCCAAAGAAAGCACTTCTCATGCCATTTCTCCCGAACGTAAAAATCATCGATGAACCAGCCCCCCTATTAAAGGTGGCTGGAATGCCCCAGCCTATTTCACACCAGCATCTGTCACGGCTCAGGACACCACGGGTCGGTCATCAGTCACCCTCATGAACTGCAGGACAGTCGTACCCCATGATGCTCTGCAAGGGAAGTGCAATCTGATTTCATTTGAAAACGCAGATCTCACCAACAAGGCAGGATGTCGTGAGCTCCACGACAGTGACATTGGAGTGTGGTTCGAATCACACACCATGTGTTTGACAAAGGAGTAGTCAAGTCCCCACTTCTCCACAAACAAGGCGTACATGTGCAAGTTCCTGAACCTCCGCATGCCTCAGTTTCCTTGTAACACATGCGCAGTGTGTACACGGGGCACTGCGGCAAAAATAAATCTATGGACACACACGAAGAGCCTGGCGCGCGGCGAGCCCTCAGAAAAGACTAGCTCTCGTACTACGTAAAGGGTAAGACCTGCTAATAATCAACAAAGAGGAAATCAATGAGGATGATGAAAAAGTACCTCAAAGAGAATCATTTAAATATCAAAGTGCTAAGACAAGCCCTTAGGAAAACTTAGGAAGCCCTCCAGCATTTTTGCAAAAATGACCCTTTTTGTAGTTGTGCCGTGAAAATCTAGTTAAGTGAAGGGGGTCGGAAAATCCCATTATATCACGTCAGAAAAATTTCACCCAAAAGAGAACAATGTGATGCTTTCTTTGCTCCTTTTAAAAATCAGCACATTATTTTGATTATAGTAAAATAGCGTTAAGCACAAAATCAACTGACAGATTTAGTCACACTTAGCTTTACCTTTCCATGATGGGCTGGTCTACCCCAAGGGGCTGACCTTGGGCAGGGAGGGAGCTGGTGTCCACGGGGGCGACGCAGAGCTCACCCTTGCACCACGTGAACACTCGTGTGGCTGGGGAGGGGACCCAAGTCAGGAAACCCTGGAAAGAGGAGGCTCTCTTCCTCTTCTTTGATTAATAAATATTTATTGTGCCAGATACTCTTCTGGATGGTTGGGATACAGCCATGAACAAACACACACACACACACACAAAAACCCACTCTCGTAGACTTGCAATTGAATTGGCAGGAGGGATAGGCGGTGAGCACTTAGCCACAGACGCACTAAGTAAGCAATCACATGTGAGACGGGGCTAAGTGCTGCCCTGGCTGGTGTGGCTCAGTTGGTTGGAGTGTCGTAGGTAAACCAAAGGGTTGCAGGTTCAGTTCCCACTCAAGGCACATGCCTAGGGCATGTGTTCAGTTGGGGCACACACGAGAGACAACCCATCAATGTTCCTTTCTTGTTTTCAGCTCTTGCTGAGTCCATAGATACATGAAATCATGCAGTTTTTCTTTCTCTGTTGGCTGACGGTCACTTTCAGCTTTGGCTTTTAGATCAGCGCTGGACGGTGACATGGTTTCTAAGCATGGAGGCTCCAGAGCAAGATGGGCCAGGCTTTCAATCCCACCCCTGTTGTTTCTTCGCTGGGTGGCCTTGGGCAAGAGACTCTCAGAGTCTCCATTTCCTCATGAGGCTTTTGGAAGATGTCAAGGACATGATGGATTTTAGGTCCAGCACAGACAGCAGCAGACGCTGCGTCCTGAGTGCTCTCTGCAGGCCGGCACCACTCACAGCCCGCTCTGTTCAGCTCTCACCACAGCCCCGTGACATGGGTTCTACCAACAAACCCATTGTATAAAGGGAGAGACTGAAGCGCAGAGTGCTGACGGGACTTGCCCAGAGTTCCTTGGCTCCTCTCCCTTGCTGTGTGACTTTGGTCAAGTCAACTAACCTCTCTGGCCCTAGAGAAGTTATTTTACTGGTTGTCTGCTCCAGTTTCCTTTTCTGGAAAATCTGGCATGTACTCAAAAACATAAAAGCATTGTTCTCTTTTCATCCTTGTCACCATTATCATACTACTGATACAATTACAGACTTACCCAAAGAAATGAGAGGTACTCAGTACACATTTGCCAAAGGATGGAGGGAAGGTGAACAAGAAATAAGGAAGGAGTGAGTGAGTGGATGAGTGACTGAATGAATGACCCACCCAGGGAAAGCTCTAGAATGCAGAAGGTGAGCAAGGGCATGTGAAGCAATTTTAGTAATACCCCTGTAGGTGTAGAAGAAACGAGGACCCACATCACTATCGCTACATAACCCTCCACCATGTGGCTCATGTCTCCCTGCCACCCTCAGAGCACCAGGGCAAGAACCACTTGCATCCTGATGCACAGCGATGCAGATGGAAATGTCGACTAGTCATAATTGGCCCATCAGTGCACCCCATACCACAGGTTACCAGTTTAAAATCCAGGGACACCTTATTAATATTCCTAATTTACGGGCTTACTTGAGAAGTCAGCAGGGACGACAAACCTAATAAATTGAGGGTTAAAGGGATTCCAGATAGCAGCACACAGGGACTTCTGAGCAGCGGGTGGTAGCCCTTGAACTTTTGAGACAATCATAGCAACTGTCACCAAGGAGACAGGCTGCAAGAGGGAATCTGGAGTTAGCTGCCGTGACAGCTGGAAGCGGATTATCAAGAAAGGACAGGGTTCCTGGTCCGGCAGGGCTCGCGGGGGAAGAAACCGCTCCCAGTCACACACCTAATCGATGCCAGTGCTTTCTTTGCACCGCCTCGTTCAAGCCACCTCAAGACGCGCCTGTGCAATAGCTGTCCCCATCCCCATTTTACAGATGAGGCAACTGAGGTTCAGGGGGATTAAGTCACTTGCTTAGTGAATAGTCCAGCTGGGATTCAAAGGTGGGAGGTACCCACTCAGTGGTCCATGCTGTTCTTCCCTGCACTCTTCTGGCCTCCAGTCCATTGCCCTGTTCCCCGGAGGTGGATGCTGGGACCCATGACATGGCCACACACACGTAGGTCAACAGCAGAGCCGGGGTGAGGACTCCAGCTTCCCAATGTCTATTCTCTCGTTCTTTCCGAGACACTCCCTGACTCTCTGGCACCTTCCCTCCCTTTCTCCTCCTTATTCTGCATCTTTTCCCTTCACAGCATTCATTGCCCACCCTGTTGTGTATGTACTTGTTTGAATCCCAGCATGCTCACATGGATGAGCTGAGGGCCCGAGCTCTTTAATTATTTAACAACCTGTACCCCAAGATGGTGACCTAGACTCAGGCTTGTATGCAGCTGGGTGCACACACTCATCTCAGGGGGAGGTCTTCCCAGTGGTACCAAAATAAAGTCCACTTACGGAAATTCTCCCCACGGCCCGCCCCCAACCCCAGTGGTCAGAAGGAGGCATTTTCAACATTTGCTCCTGTGCAGGTCCTCTCTCTGCCCCAGGGGCTGACCCACCTTACACACGGATACATCCTTGACAGGAGCCAGGCTTTGGGTCTTGTTAAGTTTCTTGGCACATCTCTGCTTCAGTGTGTTACCTGTTCATTATTAAGTATGTCAGCAAAAAGGCCACCTCACTGCCTCTCTCCAGGTTTTTTAGGGGACTTGCTCATTACAGCTCCCAACCCAAACTATAGTGAAGGCTACTGGAGTTTATATTCGTCCAATATTCATATTTCCTTTCTTGTTACAAACTGGTTGCGAGTGACTGTGCTCCCAGGTTAAAGACTGCATTTCCCAGCCCCACTCTTGGGCAACAGAGGAGGTTAAGTGAGACAAAAGAGAAAGTCATTGGGTGAGGTTCCCTGCAGGAAAACTCTTGAGAAAGGGGCTGAGGGAGCTGAGAGAATCCAAACCGATGCCTGGAGCCCCAGCAGCCAGCTTGACCCATGAGGCAACCCTGAGGATGGAGCTGTTGCTAAGGTAGGTAGGTCCTATGACAGTGAATCTGCCAACGCAGCTGTAGCCTGATAATCCGGGAGCTCCATGTACATGACAGAAAAAACACATTTATATTTTTTACGACTTTTATTTCTACATCCTACGACATACAGTAAGACAAAAATGCCAGCTCATGTGCTAACATACATGTTCGTTCAGCAGACCCTCACTGAGCGCCTGCTACGTGCAAACCGCTGTGCTGGGGGTGAGCTGCGGAAAACGCCTTACCGTGCAGGGGAACTCCACAAGCAGGCTATGATAGTGGTGTCAAAAGAAAATGCAGAGAGCTTTGTTTGGTATGAATATTTTATTGAGCAAGGAACAAACCGTTTGCGAACACAGAGACTTCAAACCTGCTGCCAGCACGAAGTTCAGAGAGGCGTGCTGTTAACAGGACGGCTTATGAAGTGGAAGTGAGGACGTCGTCTAACCTTTACAGTGATGGGTTATTACGGGGGGGGGGGGTTCCCAGATGGCAGGGGATTGGTTAAAAGTGATTATCTTAGACCATCCTAGGAAGCTGACAAACACCTTTTATGACTATCAGAGGCAGTCACATGAAATAATCTCAGTCAAGTTTCGCTTGTGTTCATAAAATAAGCTAGATTTCGTTTCGCTTCCGTGGCTTAAGTGGTTTTTGTCTGCTTGAGGGATTTTCAAGCCTGATCTCCATTTTATTTTGTTTTGTTTAATGGTGGGAAGTTGGGAGAGCGGAGGGACACAGAGGAGAGGGCCTGACCCAGCCAGGGAGGGCAGAGAAGGCCACCCAGAGGACGTGGTGCACGTTCAAGCATGAGGATTCACTCGTGTAGATTTGGGGCAGAGATTGAAGCAGAGGCAGAAGGCAGATAAGGAAGAGTTTGTTTGTCGGGCTGAAAGGTTTGGACCTAGGCCCCACATCCAAGCATGCTCCAACATACATACACTACACACATGCACACGTGGACATGTATGAATGCACACGCATGTGTGATCATGCACGCACATGAACACACACAGACGCATGCAGTGATCCCGAACCTCTTGCCCTCCTCCAAGCCTTCCAGGCTCCCTCCTGCCCCTACACCTTCGCCCAGGCTGTTCTTCCACCTGAAAGCCTCTGGCCCCTCCCCTTGGCCAGTTTCCAGGTGAGTGTGTTTGGAGGTACCCCTTCTCCTCTGGGCTGGGCTGCCCCCCATCCCTGGCCACATTGCATCCTCACGTGGTTCAGTTCACGGTGTTTTGCTAAGAGCTCACCTTCAGCTGATGTTTGTGCTCCTGGGCAGTGGAAGTTCTCATGGCAGTTTCCTCTGGGCCTCCGCTGAGGCCCCTCGGGTTTCAGCAGCTTAGGTGAAACGTTCACCAGTGTATCCAAAAGTCTGTGGTTACCTTTCCTCCAGGATTTCTGCCTGTTGGAGCACAAGGGTGTCGCCCCCGCAACAGTGAACATCTTCTTGTTAAACTCATGGGCCTTGTTCATGGTCTCAGAGGAAAGCACCAGCTATGGTGTCAGGAGACCTGGGTTCCGGTCCTTCTCAATACTCATCCATTGTTTTAGGAAGGTGTCTTCAGATGGTGGATGGATTGTCCTGTTCTTTGTTCTGGTGTTTATTCCCATCACTGCCTCATCCCCAAAAAGGTTTGAGGAGGCTTATTTGAACATAGACAACCCAGCATGTACTTCAAAGGAACAAGTGGATCAAGAAATGAGGGTAAGGAAAAGGAAGCCCAACCAAGTCCAGGATCCCAGAGGCCAAATGAGTTTTTTAAACAGAGCTTTCCAGGAGCCATGGAGAAAACAAACACAGCCACCTGCAGGTGGTCAGGATGACAGTGATTCTGAGACTTAGAAAACTGCCCAGCAGCTCAAGAGAACTGGGCCTTTCCTGGCTTTCCAGTTCCCCTATGAGAAACATTACGGGAGCCTCAGGAAGATCCGACACCCTTCCTCAGGTGGTTCCGGAGAATGCATTTCTCTCCACCTCTTCGGGGACTTCGTGTAGACAGCAAACAGTTTGAAATTACAGTCTCTAGGAAGAACCAGCCCAGCCCACGAGCACTCTGTGTTACCGGCAGAGGGAAGGCTACGTGCATTAACAGTCAGTCAAACGGGTCCACCGCTGCAGAAAGGGAAGCTAAGAGTACATCTGAGAATACCTGTGGGAGAGCCCAGGTGAACGCCTCTGAGAACACCTATGAGAGTACCTGTGAGAACACCTGTGAGAATACCTGTGAGAATACCTGTGAGAACACCTGTGTGAAGCTGTTTTCCTGCTCCCACACCAAGAAACAGTGTCCTGGTCCATCAGGCTAAGCCTTGATCACTTTAACGTAAAATAATTTTCTTCAAAGTACATTTTACAAGTCCCCCAAGAAGGCTTTAGGAAAACCCTAACGCTGCATCCACAGATACCTACTGTTAAGCGAATATCACCTCCCAATGAGTCCCCCACGTGGCTTGGTAGGAAAACGTAGCCCTGTGTGAGTGAAAGAATGAATGCAGTTCGCAGGTTGTTGAATAAAAGCCAATTCCATATTGGAGGACATCTGCCAAGAGTGACAGTCGGGCGCCGGAGTCATTGTCCTCAGCCACTTTCTTCTGAGAGTAATGAGGCCATCCCGGTGGGTGACAATAAAACCATGTCATCTGCACAGAAAAGACTTTTACATTTCTGTTCCTCATAACAAAGGGCAATTCATTCAACTCATCCAAACATTCTTTCAAGTCATAAAATATGCGTTAAGGGGAGCAGGGACCAAAGCCCATGGTTCTTGTGCTCTGCTTGAAAGCGTGGTCTGCTTCATCAGGACAGTTTCCTCCGACTTGGGGCCCCGCCCTGTGCTGGGGGCAGGTTCTGTCTAAGAACCTGTGTGGCGGGGAGTGGGGGGAGGAGCACTGAGCACGTGTCGTCTAGCCCATAACTGGTTTCTCTCCACATAATTAGCTCCCCTCCACTGGGTCAAAGGCCCAAACCGGCCATTGCTGTTGCAATTTTGATTTTGTTCCTGACAAATTTTTGCACAAGTGGCATAAAAAGGTCAACAGCATAAAATAAATATGCCGAAAACCCGAGGGCCTCTTCGTACTAAATATCAGCCTGAGACTCTCAGCTTTGCACATTATGAAGGAGGAAAATAGATGGTTTTGTTGGACTATCGAGTAAAATGATGGGTCTACCACCAGAGGGAGGGGCATGGGGAGTGGAGAATGATCCTTTACAAAGCAGGATAGTCTGCCCTTCGGTCCACACGGACAAGACCCCATGTGTAGAATTAACTAAAACTTTTTGAAATACTTGCACTCACAATGTGGTATTCATCTCCAAGATGACTCCCAATGATTTCCCACCATCCAGGTAATCACAGCCGTGTGGAGCACCCCCCCCCGCCGGGGGGCAGTGTCAGGTTGGTCTGTGTGACCAATGTAACATGTCAAAAGTCATGGACTGTTGCTCCTAGGTTAGGTTACAAAAGACACTGAAGCCTCTACCATGGTCTCTTTCTTATTAAAACTTCTGTCTGTCTGTCTGTCTGTCTCTCTCATCTCTCATTCCAGGAGAATTTAGCTTCTATGATGTAAACAGCCCTATGGAGAGGCCCCCACAGTGAGGAGCTAAGGCCTCCAGCCGACACTCACACAGGCGAACTGTCTCGGAAGCAGGTCCTCCAGCCGCAGCACAACTGATGTTTTGACTACAACGTCATGAGACCCTGGGTCAGTACCGCCCAGCTAAGCCACTACCAGGTTCCTGATCCTCAGAAACTGTGTAACATGACTTGATCTTGCTTTCTGACAGTCTTTATCGAACCAAGAACTACAATGACAAAATCCACATTTACCCAAATCAGTTTAACTTGCCAGTAACCATCCCAATGATGAGTGAGGAGGTAGGTCCAAGGCATCTTGTGGCATTTCGAGAGATTTCAAAAAGGCAACTTGCACCAGTTTGAAGGTTTCTTCCTCTCTTTGCAATACCCCCACTCTCTGAGGTGTGGCGACCACAAGTCCAATAGTCTTGGGCGCGGCCATTCGTATGGTCAAGGTAGGAGGGTTAGTACCACTTCGTCCCGACCTGAAACCACTTCCTGAACACAGTAATAAGACAGGCTAACGGCAACACACTAGGTGGCACTGTGTCCTTCAACCGCTTACCATGCCTTGTAATTATTTTATCTACTTGTCTGCCTGTCCATCTTGTCTCCTCTCTGACCTATAACCCCGTCAGGGCAGAAACCATGTTGGCCTCGCTCAAGCCTTAGCCTGGTGCCTGGCACACAGTAGGCACCAAATGAACAAAGGATCAAGTTTCCCCGGATCCTGGCCACACACTAACACCAGAAATCCTGGACTCTACAAATCCGTAGGTGAGAAATTGTCCTTTCAGCTTTGTAGAGTTGTCCATAAGGAGGTACAATCTATATATTTTACATATATATGAAGCAGTTCTTCTACTGCGTCCAGAGCAGTCCAAGCAGGACCCTGCAAACCGGACACCAACCTGGTCTCTGACTGGCTTCAGACAGGTGCTGTAAGTGGGGGGTTTAATCATCACACTGACCCCACGGTCTAAGCAGACTGCACACTCCAGACAGAGGACAGTCAACCAGCTTTAAGCCTGGTCCAGCCTCTGGTTACCAAATCCCAAGAAGAAAGAGCTCCGCGTTCTGTCCTGTGTGCTAGGTATGGCCACCCTCACTTAGGATCTACCCAGTCTGCTTGGAAGGTCAAGTTTTCCTTCTCAAGCAAAGGGGCATAAGCACTTGGCAGACTGCGGGAGGGCTGTGAATGCTCTCAACAGAAACTAGAGTGAAAGAGAATCAAACACAAGCTCAGAATGGCAGGTCTAAGCGCCTCAATGCCCCCAGGAGACCAGGCCAAAAGCAAGTCTCAAGGGCAGCCAGCACCAGGACAGGGTGTCCACTGAGAACCCCTGACCCTCTGACCAGGCCGTCTCCATGACATCTTCATGTCACTGTCCCTGATCCCTCAGCTTGTGTAAGCCAACCCACAGAACGAGGACCTTCTTCTGCTCAAGAAGCCAGGGCCACAGAATCCCACATGCACAGAGGACTAGCCCAATTGTCTAGACAGCAGTAATCAAGTGGGAGCCCCCAGACCTCAAAACTCTCAACCCTGCCCCCACTGGAGTCTTACACAGATGCTTTTTTGCAAGTTCCTTCTTAAAACTCAGAATTTTAAAACAACTCAGAGAGGCAGAATGGAATCGTGGAAAGAGCATCATACTGGGTGATAAAATCCCAGGTCCAAGCCGGGACTCTGCCTCTTTCTAGTAATGAACAGGGGACCTGAGTGAGTATCTTCCCACACCAAGTTCGATCCCTCCAACAGTATGAGAGCACTAATAACTCCCACGTCCTACAGAGGCCACAGGCGGTAGATGCAGCGATGTCGACCAGGGCTTTGGAAAAGGTCCAGCTGGGAGCCACAGGAGGCACGTTCTGAGATAACCGAAGAGGGGGAGGCTATCTAGAACTATGTTTCCCTCCTGCTCTTCTTCCTTTCTTCCTTCTTTCCCCACATAACGGGAGACAATCAGTCACTGATCTGGTTCCTTGGAAGGGCCGCCGCCCCACACACGAGCACACACGCCTTTCCCAACACAGCGCCCCAAAGCAAGACCCCCATGATCTTACACACGGCTCTGTACGGCCTGAGGGGTAAAACTCAAATCCGAAAACACTAACTCGGACTTCCCTCACCTGGCCACTCACTCTCCAGCTCGCCACCCTGCTTTGCTTTCTTCATGACATTGTCACAAATGGAAATGGCAGTGGGCATTTATGTATCATGAGTCTATTTTCGATGTACGCTCTGCGAGAAGAGGGAGCTTGTCTATTTCAATCACAACTGTCTCTGCGGTCTGGCACGTCACAGAGGGAGCCCAAAAAATGTGTGATGGATGCAGAAATGAACAGATGGCTCCAGCCTACCTGTCCAGCATGTTCTCCCTAAATACCTTCTTAGAAAATGAAATCTCTGTTGCGTCACTGAAACCAGAACAGTGCACCATGCCGGGCATTCGGTGTGCCTGCACGCCTTCCAGTAGATTCAATGAGGGAATGCACGTGATGACTCCCCTTTCTCCTCCGCCACATCAAATCTTTATTGGACCCAAGGGCCACACACTCTCTTCCACCTGTGAAGTCCGACAAGGCCCTGCCACAGAGTGACCATCCTCTCCCCTCCCCCTGTCCCTACCCCAGCATGGGGTTCTCTCAGGGTAGGGTCTGTCTCACACCCTTCTAATGGTGGGCACATAGGAGTTGCTCGAGAACTTCTGTGAAACAAACACACACGTGACAGCGGGGGCTGAGGCTAGCCGTGGCAGGGGCGGAGCGGGGCGGTTTGGAAGAACAGTGAGTACCGAGGTCCACATATTGAGAGTGGTTTCTGAACCTGCCCAGCAGTAAGGCTCAGCCCAGCGAGAGGCAAAATAACAGGAAATCAGACGAGGGGTTAAAATGACAGCTGTGACTCTAACTGCGTGCAATTCCTCGCGGGCACAAGGAGAAGGCTGGGCCAGACGGTGTCTGGGGGTTGTGGAGAACGGAGCAGAGGGAGGGTTTTAGAGCTGGACCACCTGGGCTTGAAGACTGCTTCTCCTGCTGGCTAGCTGTGCAGCCTTATGCCTGCCACACCACCTCTCTGGGCACAGCTCCTCGCTGTAAAATATCGGGGATGGCACCCAGTCCATGAGGCTCCTGGTGGGGTAACTGAGGCAGGGGGTGTGTCACCGGGCTCCATGGCCTCTCCGCCCCTCCTTCACCACCTCCACTGCTTCAGCCCCTGAAGTCCCTGTTCACACTCCCGACCAGTCACCAAAAGGATCTGTGGCAGCGTTCTCTGCCCTGAGCAGGAGGAAATTTGCCCTCCTAAGGCAACAACTCCTTATGCAACCAACAGTGGGCCTGACTTCCATGAGTCTGCCTCCTGACGCTGAAGGGTCTGCAGCAGGCACTGCACTGTGCATCCATCACACTGGGTCATGCTCCTCTGGGACCAGAGGAGAATGCCATTTCCCAGTCCCCTTGCCTGGAGGCAGGGTCCCATGACTCAGCCTGGACACAGCACTTGGCGAGACGTTACATGAGCCACTTCTGACTTAGGAAATTCCCTCCTCCACTCTTTTCCTGGTCCCTGGAAAACCTGGAGCCCATGACTGGAGGATGGTAGCATCACACTCGGGAAGGAGCCCGGGTCCCTGAATGAAGGTCCAACTACACTGGCTGTGACATGGGTGAGCAGTGACACTCCCAAGATATTAGTGTTTGCTGGTGCCTGTGACAGAGCCCAGAGTCCCATAGCTGGATCCAGTAGCCCGGCACTTCCACAGGGAACAGCTCTTAAAACAGACGGCACGGCCTTGACCTGCTCCCCACCTCAGGGTGGGTCCCGGACTCTCCTGACTCTCCCTCCTCAGGGTGTGAGGGTCCCCCTGTCCCACCCCCACTGCCACCCCCACCCTCTGACAGAAGGTCTAGATTCTGACATCCCAATTCACGGGCACTGTCTCCCCTGGGGTATCTGCCACTTGTGTCCAGCATGGTGCCCTGGATCCCCAGGAAGGCACTTAGATCAACCCTCGTGCCACCCACCACAGCCCCTTGGTCCGCGCCCCAGTGTCCCCACACACACCGCTGGGGCTCAGAAGGCCTCTCCTGCTCTGATTTGCAGGCACACCTGAGAGACTCCCTGTGCCAACACCTGGCAGACTGCACCCTGGCCCGGCCTCCAGCCTAGAGGAAAACCATAAACTCTCCCGGCTGCGTAAACACACTTTATGGGGCCTGGGGACACTTCCTGGCCATCCTGCCCCCACCTTGCTTCGTCCTGCCCCAGCCTGGCCAGTCTCCCCCACCCCCCTACCCTCAGACGTCCCAAACCCACCCTTGAGCTCCCCTCTGCCCCGGCCCCTATTCCGAAACAGCTGCATCCCTCGCCTTAAGGAGGGTGGAGAGTCTCTTCTCTTATCAGCCGTTTTACTGCCCCCTCCTCCCTGGCTACACAGCCGCTGGGAACAGAACTCCTGGCAAGGACGGGTCGATGCCTGTCAGCTCCCAGCCGACGGTTTACTGAGCAGAGAGACAGGTCTCCTCGGTGCTGTCAGGGAGCAAGCAAGGTGAGCGCACGCAGGAGAGAAGCAGAAAAGATCGCTGAAGGGCACGAAGAGGCACCGCGGTCCGGGTGCCGGTGGAGAGACTTATGAAGTGAGGCTGGGAGGAGGAGAACGGAAGAAAGTCAGGGCCAGGCCAGAGACGCCTGGGAGGCTCAGCCCTCAGCCCAGCCCCATCACAGAGACGTGGCCCGGCAGTGACCCAGTGGCCGCTCCCTGAGCCTCCACCTGCAGGACAACGGAGGCACAGGTGCTCCGGAAGGTGCATTCTGGGGTCTAGAAGCAACAGAACTGAAAGAAGTCCAGGAGGGTTTCTGGGAAGACCCCTCAGGTTGTGGCGTGGCCCAGGACGGAGTTGGCCACCTGGGACCCACGCGTGGCACTGCAGCCTTCCAGAGGCCTGGCTGCAGCCAGCAGGAAACGACACAAGCCAGAGGAAGGCGAAAAGGCGGACATGCTGCCCCAGATCTCCTCTGGGGGCAGGCTTCCTCTCCCTCCCAGCTCTGTGCCCTGTTGCCCCCTGGCTGTGACCTCAGGGACCCGGGCCTAGGCCGCCCCCCTGGAGAAGACCCTTTGCAATAAGACTGAAGCCAATTTGGCAATGGTGATGCCCTTGACACTGAGACAGCGAGGGCTCTGAGCCTGTGGGCACAGCGTACAGCCCGTTCCACCTCTTCCCAGGTAACGTGCCTCCTGGATCCCAGGGGTGGTTTCAAGTGGCCCATGGAAGTCCCTGGGGCGACAGAACATGCCTGGTAATCTGACTTGAGGCTCCCCTTTCTCCGCCTCTGCTTGCCCCCTTGATCTCCGGAGTTTCAGGAGAGGAAGTAGCCACTCTCCGCCGGCATCACCCTGGGCTCACACGAAGCCCCCTCAGCCCTATTGGCAGCTGCCCATGGAGAACAAGGGGGTCCCTGCTCTTTGCGGGGCTACGGAGAGGCAGAACTCGGGATGCTGCGAGGCCCCAAAGAAACTGAGCCTTTCCTTCTCCATCGAGGAGATCTTAAGGAGGCCCTCCAAGAGGAGCGACAGGGTCCGACAGGAAGGGGCAAGCGGACCGGGCACTGGGAAAGCAGAAGTTGCAGACTTCAGGCCGGAGAAGCCCCAACAGGACCAGCCTGATGGTAAGTGCTTTCTGGTCATTTTTTATCCACTCCTGGGTCTCCAAGACCCGGTTGGGATCAGGCAGAAAAAAGGCTACTCCATATCGACAGAAGAGAGGGCACTAGGCTGGGACCTTAGTCCCTTTCTATCTAGCCCAGAACAGTGGTTGTTCAGACAAGAAACCAAGGCTCAGTCTTTTGCCAAATGCAGAGACGAGAACTTGGTCCTGTAGCCAGGCCCCCGCTGAGAATGCTCCTAACCTCTTATTTATTCGGCATTTACAATACGGTAGGCACGGTCCCGTAGGCTGTGCGTGCCTCCTCTTTAACGTCAGTGGAAGGGCACGATGAACATCGCCTGACAGAGGTGGAAACCCACCTACGAACGAGAAGGGGTGGATGGTGTCCCCCAAGTTGCCCAGCTAGTGAGCAGAAGCCCCTCGATCAGGACCTGGCTCTGGCCGCCCCTAAACACTGCTCAATCCAGCATGCTCTTCTCCTTCCCAAGCCGAGACCAGCCTGCCCAGCTTCTAGTGGCTAGAGCGTTGCCTGGATCTGCCCACCCTGATCACCCCCACACCCCCAGAATAGTGTCTCATCCCAGGTAACAATGAGCAGATCTGAGACGCCACCCTGGCAGCTGGCCTGAGGGAGGGCCCAGAGGGGGACACGAACACCCCACTAAGAGTCAGGAATTCCTGACATCTGTCTCAGTTCCCCCCAGGCCTGGGTGACCTTGGGGAAGTCCCTTCCCCATTCAGGCCTCAGCTCTACCCTCGAATGAGCGAAGGAAGGGGAAACCAAGGTGACGTCCCAGGGGCCCACTGGAGTCTGACAGTGGGTGAGCCCAGAGTTCTCCCAGGAGGGTCCCAGCTCTCTCCCTATTTCCGGCCCTTTAATCCAAGGGAAGGCTGGGAAGAGAGCTCAGGGGGAGCTGTGACACCGTGAGGTCATCTCTTACCACACACACAGCCCCACTCCGCCCCCCACCAAGTCTCCCAAGACAGGGCTGTACTCAGCTGCAGGGGAGGACCCTGGGAGGCCACTGCTCCCTGATGGGGGGTGTGGGAGCAGGTTTCCCTGTAGCTGAGCTTACTAATGGGAAAGGATTCCCAGCTTCATTTTCAGAAGTTCATTAATATCTCCCAGTGAATTGAATGAGCACACACAGAAATAATTCTTCTGGGAGTCTAACCTGGGTCTCTTTTGCTATAGCTACA